>NW_004624861.1:1164046-1324338 GCF_000247695.1 Heterocephalus glaber | reverse complement strand
CTTTAATAGGTGCTATTCAAATTTTATATTTCCTCCAGAGTTAGTTTCATTGTCTTCCAAGGTACTTCTTAGAAGTTGTCAAATTTATTTCAAAACTGATTTTTATAATGTGCTTTCTATATCCTTTTAAATTCTGTAAAATCTGTGATAATATCTCCTAGATCTTGATATTGTAATTTTTAAAAATGTATAATTGATACTGTGTAATAGGAAGTAAAGATCTAAAGGAGCAGGGGAAGTGGGAGGGTTAAGGGAAAAGAAAGAAGGGAAAAGAAAAAATATGGGAAAAGAAAAAATATGGGAAAAGAAAGAAATGGCAACAAAATCTTTGCAAATAGGGGAGGGTGGAGGGGGTGAAGGGAGGGCAGGGGAAGGGGAAAAAATAAGAACCAAGAGACTCATGTAAAGGTACAAGATCCCAGTGATGACTGTAACTGTATTTTATACCTAAAATGGACCAATAAACTTAATGGGAAAAATAAATTCAACAAGAGAGAATAAAATAGAACAGATAGGAAATCACGTGTCTTTTTTGACAATTTAATCAGCTTTAAAATGCTCAATATGATGATGAACATACAACAAACTCACATCAAACCCTCTTTTCCCATACTTTCTCTATATTTCTGTAATTTCAATCTTAAATTAAGATCTAAGACATGAAGGTATGACAGAAGATGAAAATCATGATAATCACCAGATTAAATAAATTACTTCAAGCATAGATTCCTTACATTAATATATACTCCTTAAGAAAAACTTTGCTTGGGCCAGGGATTTAGCTCAGTGGTTTTGTTGCCTGCTGTGCAAGCGCAAGGACTCGAGTTCGATCCCCAGTACCAAAAAAAAAAAACTTTGCTCACAGACTAAGGTAAAATTACTCAAATATCACAAGGATCATGTCAGGCATTTGCAATAAGTACATCATTCACTGTGTCTCAGATTACTACTTCCTGGCTCCTGCTTAGTTTGCCATTTAGCATGTTCTATGCACACATTCTTGGTGCTCAGAGGACTCTTTGTAACACACTAACTCAAAATGACTAAATTTTTAAGAAGTATACATAGCCAAACTTTTAAAAACATCAATTTTAAATGTGTTTTTAATGCATAACATTCATAGCATAGTTTCAAATACATATTTACGAATAAAACTATATCTCACAACTTCTCAGTGTATCAGGCCAGGTGACAGCACACTCTGCCCACTCTACACTTGAATGTTGACCAGAAAAGGCTTGGCAGGTGCAGCCGAGGAGCTCCCTGCAGACAGGAGCTGTGGTCCGGGTGTACGAACGCCACCTGCCCAGGGCCCTGAGGAGCCTGAGGAGGAGCTCCAGGGTCCCTTAGAGTTCACCTGAATAACAAAAGTCCTCCTGGCAGCTTTCTGTTATTAACGGAAGTCACTGGTCTAGTGCGCTGATCAAAAGACAAGGGCTTTCCCTTGGGACAGCATCCTGTTTAGTTACCCCTCAGGATTTTTTGTAAATTATATTTTGAGTCTCTTTTTGAGTATTCCAGATTTTGTTGCATACAGAGTTCAGATGATGTGTGCTTAAGTGAAAACAATCCTTTCTTTCACTGGACATCTTCAGTGTGACGGTGTGGTGAAGAACACAGTCACCCTGCAGCAGTTTGGCTCTGTGGGCTCCATTTGTCCCAAGGCAGGAGCTATGTCCTTACCCTTGGGACATGAAATCCTAGCCCATCATAAAGCCGGCTTCCCATGAAAGGGGGCTGGAGGAGCCAGGACGGCAGCTTGCCCTTCAGAGCCTCCAGACCTTCAGAGCTTCCAGGCCGGGTCCATCTGAGCAGCACAGCCGCCCATCACTGCAGAGAAGGTATGTGCATGGCAACGCCCCGTAAAAACACAGCTGCCACCCTTGCCACTGAGAATGCCAAGGCAGGAAGCTCTCAAGTCCAGTCCAGCCCTCACTGCAGACCTTGCCTCAAAATAAAAAATAAAAAGGTGTGAGCATGTAGTCCAGTGTGACCATCCTAGGTTCAATCCCCAGGACCACCAAACAACAAAAGGATTCAGATGTTATCTCTTGAGTCATTACCTTAATTTGCCTCAAATAAACAATGATTATAAAAAGTATTTTGCATTCTAATTCTGTCTTCCACATTCACCTTATATTGTTTGTACTCCTACTAATAGAGCTAGTATTAACTAAGACTAAGAGTACAGCCATGTCTAATGAACCAACACTTGTTCCTTTTCAAACCTTCAACCAAAATTACTCCATCACAAAACAGCACCATTTATTTCAAATCGGAACGCCAAAGATTGGCATTTTGGAAAGAACTTTAATTTTGTCACAGGCATGTGTCTGTGTCCCATTGGTGTTCAGAGATGTGGGAATGGTTAAGAACAGCCTTCAGGTCTGGTTTGCTGTCCATGCTTGGTGTGCACAACCCAGCTGAGAGGAAGACTCACTTGCATCTTAGGTGTGCATGTGATTATTTTGTTATCGATTCCTTTAATCATATCAATCATGAAATAGCAGGGTAAGGGAAGAGATGTCTGTTTGAACGGTTGTTACCCAGATCCCTAAAGAGTATGAATCACGATTCTGCTGAATGTCAGCTGTAAGGTATTTATCAAATTTTATAGCTTTATTCTGAATTTCATGATGGCTGTGCCTTTTATTTTCCTGATTCAGTTAATTATGCAACAGCAGAGAGCATGAGTCAGGCACAATTTAATAATCCGTAGGTAGAATTTCAGCAATGATAAAATCTACCACCAAGTGAAAAGCAGGCATCACCCATAGACACAGTCAGAGATTTAAAAAAAAAAAAAAAAACAGAGACAAAACCAAAAGAGACTTAAATCTAGGGATACAAAATGCAATGCATCCCGTATATCTGCCATATTTATTGCAATATATAAAATCAACAGACGATTTTAAATCTGGTCTTCACTCCACGAGCTGAATAATACATACATTTAAATTTTATGTTTACCCTCCCAGGAACTCAGGGCTTCTATTTCAAACTATTTTGGTTCTTTCTTAAGTAAACCGAAACAGAGCATGTCAGCAAAGCCTGCTGGGTGTCAGCCCTGGCTGGTGGATGAGGGTGACCCCTCCATCTGTTGTCTGATTTCCTTCCTGTTCATAGCTGTGCTAGCTCAGGACTCTTCCCTTGGCCCTCCCGCCCTACCCTGTGCCCTGCGCTTCTCCTGTCCCTGGGCCACAAATCAATTCTTCAGCCCCTTCCCGGGGCTGCTGTTGCTGCAATTTTGCATTACTACTAGTAAGTGGTAATATTTTCTACACTATGATCCCTCTGTGGTCCAAAATGAAAATTAGGAAAACAGCACCTTCAGCCCCACCAGTTGCTATTCAAATATTTGTGTCCTCAAAACCCACGAGTAGCTTATAGGGGGCAGAGCTGAGTCTGCTGTGCAAGAGGCCCCTGGGGCCAACGGGCTGGAGAAGCTGGTTCAGTGCGTGATGCAGGACTGCTTTGTACACAGGATTCACAATGAATCTGCAGACAGCCCAGGCCTGAGTTTCAGTGAAGATGGATGCCTGGAAACGTTCCACCATTAAGGGTTCATCTCCATACCCCGGCATCAAAACTGCTCCGACACGCACATCTCGGTGCCAGCTTGTCTTGTGACCCGCAGATGCCAGGCTCAGGCATTTCAGGACACGAATTTGGTTTCATCTCAACATTTCCTGGAACCAGACCACGCATGAGGCTCCTTAGATTTGAAAGAGGTGTGAGTTTCCACCACTGGCCTGTTTCTCTTCCCCTTCACACAAGGCTAAGAGCTCCTGTCCGTCCCGGGGTGTGAGAAGCCACAATGTCACTGTCATTTATTCAGTGGCCCTGTTCAGTGGGATCTGAGCCACAGTTCCCTCTCTTAACAGTCTCCCTAGCATCATCACCCAACTCATTGGCCATGAGTCCTGTGAGTCTAGGAACATGTGGGGATATTACTTAGGTTTGCATCGAAAGGGTACAATGCCCATTTGGCCATGATGGAAAACCTTCACTTCACTTGATTTTACACATGCTCCCCTGCATAATAAGGACATACCATTTTGCATACTGTCACAGAAATAAATGTGACAGGGCTGCTTTGCCAGGTTCTCATCAACCTTGCAAAATGAAGGTGAATGAAAGAGTGAGGTGAATAGGAAGGGCAATTGGTACACACTGTCTAGTGCCCTTCCCTTCGGCCCTGGTCCTGCTGCCAGCCTGGGCCTGGATCATCTTCAAGCATCTTGCTTCATGAAGGCCAAAGCGTTGATGTCCTTGTAGGCCGTGTTCAGGGTCATGACCCAGCTCTGGGTCCCACAGGGCGGCAGCGCCCTTCGATTCTGCACAGTGAGCGCTGCTCTGAACCACACACCCTAGCAACTGTCCAGGTGCCAAAGGGAGCTAGCACCTGTGATATTTGGCTTCTGCTCTTTGTCAACGACAAATGTTTGATCCTGAGTGCTTCATTGGTACTTGATGCCAAAGTTACATATATTCTAATACATCTGCCGCTTAAATTTGGCTTTCAGAAACTTCCTTCTGTTAAACTGCACTGCCACATCAGGGTATTTTCCTCTCTCACTCGCTGAGGTTATTGGCAAACACACACAAGAGATAATAAGTGGAAACACATTCTTACCTGACTCTGGGAACTGTCCCTGAGCCCCACATACACAGTTAATAGAACCATTAAACAAGTCACTTGCTCTGCATTACAGAATGTTTTGTTTCCAGTTTTTTTTAAATTTCACCATATTAAAATTTTATTTTCTTCTTTATGATTTGACGTTAAGCTTTGCCTGAAACCTAATAAATGATTTTATCTTCTTTTTGAAGTATGGATCACTAGAGAATATTTTATGGATATTTAAAAAAATTCTCATGCTTTTTGTCTATTTTACTGCTGTCTGAGTCTAATGGAGGTTAATTTAGAAACCCAGAAGTGAAGGTGAGGTGAAAGCTGTAACTCACTGATGCACGTATTTCTCTTCCATTCTTTTATACTTGGCAAAGTTTGATTCTGTCCAATAAATGCGTAATGAAGTTCTACTTTGCAGAGCTCCACCCTCTGGAGGCAAAGATGAATGAGATGGATCTTGGGTCTAGAAGAAGAGTCAGAGACTCGGGACTTTTGCTTCTCACCCTGGGGGGAGTCCTTAAACACTCACCTGCTGAGGAAAGCCTGAGTAGCCCACAAGGACACTCTTCGAAGTCTTTCTGAAAGTGTCAGAGCAAAGGCACGGGGAAGAGGTGCAAATGCAGACTCAGGGAGAATGGAGGCCAAGGCTCACTGCCCAGCACCTGCTGCCACCTCTCCTGGACCCAGACCCAGTTCCCAAGGAGAAAATGCAAAGACCAAGTCTACTCTGAAGACAGCAAGGGGAGCGGTACACAGAGACAGGGCATCGTGGAAGGCGAGCTCTCAGTTCAGACTGGAGCCCAGCTGTGCTCAAGCCACCAATCGCACTGGACTGGAAAGGCCAGGCACCTACATGCTTTTAAGATCCACAACAAAAATTTTCACATTTTGAAACTGGATTGATCGGTCCCAGGCAGTAAGCGCCTCCCAGAAGAAAATCTGAAGCCTCCTGAAGGACAGGAACACCCTTCTCTTTACACCAGTTGCCCTGAAAATGCCCAGCACACAGTAAAAACACCAAGACACATACAGAAAGGGGAGGGAGAGCACTGAGTAAATGAAAGGTTGGACACAGAGAACAGTGAGAATCTTCCATGAATTCCTGTCGTCGGTGTAAGTAAATACAAAATAAAATATAACGAGGTCAGAGTATTCACCAACCCCAAGGACAAAATAGAAATTTCGGAAAGAATGAGACATTCTGAGAAAAGAACTGATGACAGTTCACAACTAAAAATACTGTACAGTATGCTAATGGGCAAGGTTAGCAATGGATTGGACATAGCTGAAGACACCATGTTCCAAAGAAAGTTTCCAGAAATAAGCAAGGAAAATCATAAAGATGAGAAAGAGAAGAAAGGATGCGACACATAATAGGGTCAAAACTGTCACCTGTGGTCAGATGGTTTCTCGAGAGTGGAGAGAAAACGTCAGAGCAGAAGGATATTTTAAGAGACAATGCTTATGAATTTTCCAAGACACAAATTCCCAGGACAACCTAATAAAGTGAAAAGTGTATGCATACTTATATAATATATAATTCTAGATATACAGACATAAAACTCACACACATAACCCCAAAACATTAAAAGGAGAGAAAAAAGTAAGTAATGAACATTAATGAGCCAGAATAAAAAGAAATCATTCTGCAAGATGACAGTTTTATTCCTATTAATAAAACATCAGTTTTATTCAGTTTCATCCCCATGTGCATATAAATAAACTAAAAAGGTTGTCCTGGAAATGAAATTATATAAAAATATACAATTTGCAAACACTAAACATAAGCCAGATGGGTTGCATAAAGCAAAAGAACATGATTTAAAATGAATACAGACACTTTATTGCAGATTTCTAGTTATCAGAAAAATAAAAGTAAAAATTTTAAATTTCGATGCACCAAGTAATAGGCCATGGAAAAATGCTTAACAAACTTTGAGTGCACTTTAAGATAAATGAGTCATATCCACTACCCAAGGAAATAGAAGATTTAACCTAATTTTGTCAGTAACTGATCGGATCAAGACGACAAAAACAATAAATAAGATATAGAAGATTAGAACAATTCTACAGCCAACCTAGTAGGGATTTATAGACCATCTAACAAGTGCCAGATGCATGTAATTTTCTGGTATATGTAAAACATGTAAATAAGTGAACATATTCTGAATGTAAAGTCTGATGAACTGAAATCATACAACATGAATACTCCCTGGCTACAACACAACCTCACATCTAAAGTACCAAAAATGAGAACACTGTACAACCATTAACAGGTGCAAGAGAGATGGCCTGGTGCACGTTGATGCCACGCCAGCCGTGTGACGCATGTGTCTTGCTCTGGGGTGCAGAGTCGGTTGCCTCTGCCACAGCTGCTGCGTCAGTGACAGTCCAACAACACCAGGACTGGCGGTCGCCCTGGCCACAGCAAAAAGCATTTCAGTTTGCAGTGGACCCAGCTGACAAACTGTGGGAGATCTTCTTCCCTCGTGTAGGTTGCCCTCTACATCTGAGGCACCTGACGGTGGAGCCGCAGACGTTAGTCCACACTCAGCAGCAGTCCAAGAGTCAGGTGCGTCGTGCCGGCCACGGTGCCCCTCTCGGGGTATAACACATCTGCGCTCTCACTTATGCGCAGATCAGGTGGCAGGAGCGAGTGTGTGCGGCTTCCGCCTGCCCGTTCTGAGGAAGTGTTCTTACATTCACGCTGCTTTCTAGTCTCTCTTTAGCTCAGAAATATAATAATAATCATTCAAATGTATACATTGTATTCTTGATTTCCGCATCATCAGCCATGCTGAATTCTCAGAACGAGAGGACACTTATTTTTCCTGTGTGGTTTGTCGAGATTGCCTTGGGTAAAGTAAGCGGTCTTAGCCACGAATCTTAATGCCCTGGGGTCGCCTTCTGTGTGATTCCTCATATTTTGGACTTAGCTGTCAGGTAGATGGTGCTTTTTCTAAAAGTAAATCTTCTCTTAAGTCATTTTTAAATCATTAGAATGCAAATAATGTGTACATTATTAAAATAATATATTTGACCTGAAACATGATTTACATATAATTTCCTAACAAGTTTGCCATGTTGGCTGCAAAGAAGAAATTAACACTGTACTGTAATGGGCTGAACAGCAGTCTCCGGGAGATGAAACAGGGTCCTCAGTCCCAGTACCCAAGAGTGTGAGCACCTCTGGAACTAAGGTTCTAGGGCTCCAGCTAAGAGACTGTACTGGATGCAGGATGGGCTTTGTGCCTAATGACAGACGTCCTTATAAGCAAAGAGGGTGGAGGTTTGAGGCACTCAGGTGCAGGAGAGGAGGCAGGGCCAGGCAGGGGAGAGACTGGAGCTGCTGGGGGCTCTGAGCCGGGGGTGCCGAGGACCAGAACCCAGCAGACGCTGGGGAGACTGGGAGTGGATCCCGAGTCTTCAGAGGAGCCCTGCCCGAACACGGCTTGGTCCAGGACTTTGGATCCCAGGCTGTGAGAGAATGAAGCTCTCTTGCATGAAGCCATCAAGTTTGTCTGAAGCCACCCAGGAATGGAGTGTACCCATATTTGCATGGCAGAATAACTGGAAAATTCAGGCATGTGGTCAAAACCACACTGCTCTTCTATAAGGCAGCCCCTATTAATTTTATCCACTTCCTGTCAATTCCTTTGAAAATAAATTCCACTGTGTATTTTAGGGGTCCACAGTATGGTGTTACAGGACACACAGGCAGTAAAATCTTCCTACATAATGACTTTTTGAAAATTGTGTGGCAAGAGCAACTGAAATCTACTCATTGAGTAGGAATTGCAAATACAGCAGGTTCCGGCTGTGTCCCTGTGTTGCACCCGAATCTCTGGACTTTCTCTGCCACACACCTGTGGCCTTCTATCCCAACCTGTCTCCTGGAAACCTCTGGTTCATTCTCTACTTCTGAATGTTTGACCTTAATTATTTTAGATGCCACCCACAGGTGACATGCGGCTTCGCCTTTCTGTGACTTGAAACTTAGCATAGTGTTCTCCATGCTGATCCATGCCTCCCAGGTAGACTTTTTCTCATGTGTCCTTTTGCATGTGTAAGTCGTGTTTTCCTCTTATTCATTAATGGACATTCAGCCTGGTTCCATATCTCGGCTCTGAGAACAGTGTTGCAGGGACTACGAGAGTGTGGATGTCTTTCAAAGTGAGGACTTTACCTCCTCTAGATGAATGCTGATCCCCACGATGGTTCTGTTTGCTATTTAGAAACCTCCAAACTACATTTCTGAAATGGCTGTACCAATCCATATGCCACCAACAGCCACCAGCATTTGTCATCTTCTGAGTTAATTGTGGCCTGTCCTACCAGGTGGTCTCTGATAGTGGTTTTGATTTGCATTTCCCTGATGATAAAAATGTTGAGCACATTCTCATACACCTCCTGGTCATTTTTATGGCTTCTGTGGAGAAGTATCTATTCAGATCCTCTGTCTGTTTCTATTGGATTATTTTTTCTACTATTGAGTTCTTTATCAGTTTTTACATTAACACACATTGGGTATAACATTTCAAATATTTTCTCAGTCCACAGGTGATTCTGTCACTTTGTTCAATATTTTCTGTGCTGCACAGAATCACTTTACTTTGATTCAGATCTATTTTTTACGTTTTATAATGTGAGCTTTTTGTGTGCATCAAACAATCTGCATTCCCTGTCCTTTCTGAGAGCTTCTCCGGATGTTCTCCATCCCGCTTTTCAGCTTTACCTATAGAGAGGCTGATATAATAAGGACTTCAATGGTTCAAGGGCAGCGTTTTGTTACTAGCTTAAAAGCATAACCATTAGATCAGTTCTACGGAGCACACGGTTAATTGTTAGGTGTCTCAAGCCTCGCAGGGCTGGACAGCGACATGAAACTTCCACAGAGGTGAGGCCATCCGAAGTCCAGAGCCCACGGACTTCTCCACAGCAGGAAGCAGGGCGACACCCATGGGCTGACGCAGACCCGTGTGGGACACAGCAGCCAGCAGTCACAGATCCGCCTGAGCAAGGAACCGAAGTTGGAAGCCGGTTTTGAGTCCTCAGACACAGGAGGGAAAGGATGGTCCAGGGAGCTTTCAGCTCTCCCCTCAGAGAAACAGATCAAAGATAACCAAGGACCTGCGGTGCTGGTCCAGTTCTGCAGATGGACACAGGTGAGAGATAGTGCTGTACGCAATGTCAACACGAAGCCCAGATCCATAAGATGGGAGCCGCTTTGCTTCTTGAGCCCTGAAAATAGCCCAGGGGCAGTGACTGTGCCTACTGAAGCAGCAAGCCCTGTGGAGCATGTGAAATGCATGGATGGGCCAGAGATTCCAGGACCCAAAACTGAACATAAGCCAGGACACGTGGGGTTGCAAAGGGAGACAAGAAATTGGAAATAATTAAACACGGGGAACAAAAATCCTGAAAATGTTAAGGATGCTGACCATTGATGGTAGCACAGCTAGGGGCCAGCTTGGAGCAGGGCGCACTCAGCCCAGCTTGCTGCTGACAACAGGGTTCTGAAGACTTCCTTCACTTGGCAGTCCGTGTGTTTGTGGTGAATATACCGCAGCAGTAAGCGTAACACTGCATGGGCGGTGGGGTAGCTGAGGGATAGAGCACTGCTTAGCAGGTGAGTGCCATCCCCAGCATCACACATGCGAAAAAGACGAGACTCTAGATGCCAACCTGGACCAAACTCCACTGGGGAGAACCTGCAGCCATGGGACCTTCGTCAAATTAAAAATTCGCTATGCCTCAGTTCCTCAACCTAAAACACAGAAAATCCTGGCATCCTCCTCACAGGGTAATCCTGTGTATTAAATGAGTAAAGTGCTTGGAACGGTCTGGCAAAAATTCAGGGCCTTGGGAAGTATTTTCCGTCAGCGTTACTAAATCATAATAATAGCAGTGTTTATGATTCAGCAAGTGGCCACTTTTCTGTTATCACACCTTCTTCCTGGTGGCCATGTATTGGTTTCTATCCATTTACTTGTCCCCTATTAACAACTTAAATGAGTTTTTCTTATTGACTCTAAAGTCTTCCAGGGATAAAAATTATTTACAAAACATGATAATGTAACCTTCTTCTTTCCAATGTTTTTCTTTTCCCCCTCATATGTTTGTGTTGCCTCATTTCCCCAGACACTAGTATAAACACATACTCATGAGAGTGTGTGCGTTCTTGCGTTGGTTCAGATCTGAAGTGTTTACAGGGGTCTTTCCCTGCATGGTGCTGGCCCTTGTGTTTGTGAGGGGCGTAGCTTAGCTTTATAATTTTTTTTTGGTACCAGGGATCGAACTCAGGACCTTGAGCTTGTGAGGCAGGCAGCAGCACCACTGAGCTAAATCCCAGGCCCTATGCTTTGTACGAAGCATATCTCATACTCACAGGGCATCCCAAATAGGATGCCCCCACCTTGTAGAACCACTCTGCTGCTAAGGTAGTTTCTCTTCTGCTTTCTCTGTATTTGTCACACTCTAAATAAACTTTTGCTTCCCACTGTAGCACCCGGCAGGTCTCTCACGCCCAGCCCAACCCAGCTCCTGCCTGGTAGCTTCCACTTCCACCTCAGCTTCTTTTCTGTTTCCACTTCCCTAGGGAAGAAGGCAAATGCCTACCTCTCACTCCCAGGATGAGACCCAGATTCTCTTCCAAGAGTTGATTTTTTTAATTACTTGCAAAACATTTGCTTTTAAAGTAAATATCCAATCCATTTGAATACACATTGTTTATTAGTTTGAAATTGGGTTAAATCCTAAGAAGAAATTCTAGGGCAAACTTTCTGCCTGCTCTTCCAAAATAATTAGTCTTTCTGCATCTGCTGATTTGTCTTCCTCCAGCCTCTGAGGCCTGAGGTGTGAAGAGACCCCAGAGACACTCGATCCAGAGCCAAGTGTGGCAGTAGGAGGCCGGGGAAAGAGGAAATGAAGTGACAGTCCTCCCCCAGGAGCCATGATTAGCTGAAAATGTGAATCACACCTTTCGTGCCAACAACACAATAGCAGGGTGAGTGGGGAAGGAGCAATCGAGGCGAGGAATACCCATAGGAGACTCCATCACTGTGGTCTGTGGTAGCAGAAAGGTCCCCAGCAAAACAGAACCAATGGGTGGATGGATGGATGGATGGTGGATGGATGGATGGTGGATGGATGGATGGTGGATGGATAGGTAGATGGATGGATAGGTGGATGGATAGATAGGTGGATGGATGGATAGGTGGATGGATGGGTGGATAGATGGATAGGTGGGTGGATGGATGAGTTGATTGACTGATGATAGATGATAGACATTTTAAAGAACTGACTCATGCATCATTTGTAGGAAAATGAATGCACCTTGAGACCGTAATGCCAAGTGATTAAGACACAGAAGTTAAATATCACATGGTTTCTCTTACATGAGAAACCCAAAGTATAAATATCTTAAAGATCAAAATATTAGATGATAAGAAACGGAGAGGTAGACCTTTTGGAGTTGGAAGGGGATCTGGAGATGGGGAAGACCGGAGGCAGAAAGAAGAAAGAAGGATTAAGGCACAATTTGTGCATGTACCAACTCCCCACAATGAGTGCCATCATTATGCATCCCAAGCTCGTACTAATAAGAGTCTAAAGGAACTGACTCCTGCAGTTGTGAGGGCTGATGAGTCTGAAGTCTGCAAAGCTGTCTGCAGACCCAGCAAGGGCTGACATGTGGCTGAAGCTTGAAGCCTGTCTGCAGCAGAGCTGCTTCCTCCCCTGGGCCTTGCAGTCTGTCTCTTGATCCTCCATCTGAGGGGTCCAGGCCACCCCGTTGAGTAGAGGCATATGATTTACCCAAAGTCTACTGACTTGAACACGTCTCATCTGGAAAACACCCTTTCAGCAAAATGCAGACAGGGATTTGGTCACAGTCTGGGTACCAGGGTCGCACTGGGTTGGTGACACTAACCCTCAGGTCTGGCCTGGGCTTTATATTCACTGACAGACTGCTGAGCACCTGCCATTGCCAAGCCTGCAGACATAGAAGTGCAGGTGGCTGGAGACCTGCTCACACTTGGTGCCCAGGTAGGAAGGGCTGCTGGTGGGAGCACACAGTGGTGGAGAGCAGAGGTGACAGGCAGGAGGAGGGAGCCCCCTGGGGGTGCGGGGGCGCGGAGCAGTGAAGGTGTGCTTCTGCGGCCCAGTAGGGCACGCTGTCTCCGGGAAGTGCCTACACTGAGCTCCTTTCCCTCTACCGCACAAGTGGGGCAAAACTGATGTCAAGTGAATGTGGGGATGGCAGGGACCCCAAAGAATGAACTTTTGCAGTGAAATTTCCCATGCTTCCCCAAAGGGCAACAATGAAATCACAAGGAAAATATATTTTAAAATTGGCTCAAGTGGAAAAGGAAGTTGGAGATGTTCCCTAAAACCTCGAGGCCTGGAAGAGCTCCACGCTGCCTCCTCCTGGCCACCTGGAGCTCCACACAGCCCTGCTCTGGCTCAGCCTGGGCCCCTGAGCCCATGGAGAAGATAGCATGGAGCAGACAGCCTGCCAGGGGCCCGGCCAACCTGGAAACCAAGGCGAATCAAACAATGCCTCTCTGGTCTCGGGGCTGCCTAACAGCTGAACACAGCCACTGCGCTGGGTGGGACAGTGCAGACGGAGGAGCACAGGGGTGTTCTGGGGAAGAACCTCAGAAGTGGGGGATTAATTACTAAGTTCCCATCTGAAAGCAAGGGCTGCAGGGAGCGAGTGAAAGGAATATTAAATTAGACACATCACACATCAAAAGGATCTCATGACATTAAAGGAACCAAAATACAAAACAAAGCAAAACAAACACAGACCCTCCCTGATGGAAGATACCTGAGGCGACATCTAACTGGAAGCTCCATCCCCAGGTCTGGCCTCTCTGCTGTCCGCTGAGGAGAGCCAGGTGGCACCTGGATCCTCCTCAGCCAGAAGCCAGCGGGGCCTGGGGAAGCCACTTGGGGCAGGAGAAGCAACAGCAGTACGGGGACAGCGGAGCCTCAGAGGAAGCCGCCGCTGCTCAGGGGCAGCCAGGTGGGATGGCTGCGGCCGCCCAGGACCCCTGGAAACACCTGGTGGGAGTGCAAATGGGTGCCGTGATCCAGCAGGGGAGGGACAGGAGGACCCTGGCTGGGGTGAGCTCTGGCCACGACCCCTGCCTGGCACTCACAGGATTAGAAGACCAGGTCGGCCTGCAGTTCACATTTGCACTTCTGTGACATTTTTGTGCAGCTCTCCAGTATGTGTCACAAGACAGAGGAAAGCAGCAGGTGCCATTCATTTATTATCTTTTCAAAAGCTGTCGTCAAGTTACTTTAAAATACAATATTTTAGTTTATACCGGGGATTGAACTCAGGACCTTGTGCTTGTGAGGCAGGCAGCGGCACCATTAAACTAAATCCCTAACCCTCCTGATTAAATTTTTTTAGGGGGACTGGGGATTGAACTCAGGACCTTGCACTTGCGAGGCAGGCGGCGGCACCACTGAGCTAAATCCCCAGGCCCAATATTTTAATTTATATAGCATGTCAGCAGAGAGGAGGAGCATGAACATGTTTACAGGTGAATACTCCTGAAATAAAGTCATCATGAAACGTCAAAAAACCGCAAATGTAGAATTCCAGGGTCTTGGCAACATTGTACTCGATAAAGTATTTCCAAGTCTGAGAATTCATGCTCTTCCTCATCACGGAAATAACAGGAGGGCCCAGGATCCAAGTCATATTTGGGATTAACCATGAACAGAGCCCTGGCATCTGTTTCTGTGATTTTTAGGAAACTCGGGATAGCTAGAGAGCTAAGCTCTTGGGATGAAGAGCAGGGTGCTAGCTCTGGAGTCCACATCCCTTCTCGGGAAAGTGCAGCTGTCCTGAGAAGCCTCGGAGACAGAAGGTGGGTGACGTTTCCAGTGTCCCCGGCACAGCGGCAGTGAGAAGCCGAGGGGCTTGAAGCAGGCTGCAGCCCTCGCCTGATTGCTGGACGCAGAGCCCCGTGAGGGAGGCTGCTGGGCTGTGGTCTGCAGGCCCGAGACCAACCGGTGCCCGTCCGCAGCCGCTTCCTTCCGCCCTCCACTGGTCTTTCCTCGCCTCCACTTTCCCCAGCGTCGGCGTCACTCCCGTTGTTATGAGAAGGTAGATGCTGTATCTGTTTTCTGCTCTGTATTATCTCCTCTGCCGGGCTTCTGTGTTCCTGCTTCCCTTTCCCTTTCCCTGGCTTGCGTCCTCGTCCTCCGTGCAGTTTCCCTCTGCATGTCTGCCTGGGGCCATTCTTGGGCCACTGGCCCAGCCCGCCGAGTCTCCATGGAGACGGCCCAGGCAGGAGTCAGGGATCAGAGCACAGAGGGAGGCCCGCTGGGAACCTTATTTCAGCCCCGAGGAGGTGAGGGTATGGCAGAATGGATGGATTCTGCTTGGGGCTTGGGTCTGGGTGCCGAGGAACTCCAAGGATGTGCTCATCTGTCCATGGCCACCCTCATTTCATGGACCCCTCAAGGCTGCCAGTCACCGTGGGATGCGCTCTCCTCCCACAAGATGTAGGAGAGCAGCAGGTACCATATGCATCCTTAGATGTTGCCCTCTTCCTCCCTCAGTAAAAATCCAGCCCTACAGTGGTACCTCGGCTCACGAACTGGATTCTTTCCACAATTCTAGTTGTAAACCCAGTAGGATGAGAACCGAGTCAAAGTCAATGGTTAGGTTCAACACTGATCTTATGGGGAAATTTGATTCAGTTTTCATTCAGTTCAGTTTGGGCCCAAAATCGTGGAAAGATCTGAGTTCATGGACGGAGGGGCCAATCTAGCTCCCCTCATGCTCAAAGGGCACATGGAGAAGCTTGCAGTGCGTTAAAGATCCAGAGGTCATTTTCCTTCTCCACTCGGGTCTTCTTTTTTGTTTGTTTGTCCTACTTAGGCTTTACAAAGACAATGGCTTTCCTGGTCATTGCGGTTTTTCTTTATTACCACTTGATCTCTCTCTTATCATTACTGTCCTTATAAGATGTTTATGTAGAACTTTTCCTCAGAGGAACTCAAATCATATCACAAATTTAAATTGGAAAATAGACATTAATCGTCTCAGGGCCCCAGTAATTAAAACAGTGAATAAGCAGGGAGCTGCCTCGCCAGGGAGCCCTGCGCTGGGAAAGTGGGAGGTGGAAGAAGCCCTGGGTCTGTGGTTTCAGGTGTACAAAGGAGTTGTGAGGTTGCTGCCAGCCCTCAGAGGTCCCTATCTGAAGACAAGCATGCATTAAATCCAGCTGCCCGTGAACCTATCGCTCTGGAGACAAGCCACATCCAGAGCAGCGATGTGCCATGGTCCCCAGGGCGTGACTGCACACAGCTGCATCTGTGGAGGGCCCAGTGCGTTTGTCTGCACTCTGGCTGCCCAGCGGTGCTCCCAGAGCGCAAGGGGGCTGCGCGGCACAGGGTGCATGTGACGCTGGGTGTTTCCATCCCAACCCTGCTCTTCACACCAGAGCAGGCTGGCAGACCTGCAGCAGCTGCTGCCTTTTTTCTATTTTGCTGTGTTTCTTTTGTAATTGTGGTAGAAGCACTTACAGGCCTTCAGAGTGCAAATGTTCTCACCATGACTGAACCCAGACGACTTCCATGACGTCACTGAACCCAGAGTGGGAAGATGACGGCAAGGAATCGGGTCTCCAGAGCCTGGCTCTGAGCCCGGCTGTGGACAGAAAGTGCTGCAGCCGACCGTGAGTCTGACAGACAGGGACTGGTGCAGTGCCGCCATCCAGCAGTGCCCCGCCAGCCCACTCTGAGACTGCTTCTGCACACTCAGTGTATCCGTGACTCCCTTCTCATGGGTCCTCGTGTGATCATGCGTCACACACAGTATCAGCTGGACAGCAAGCGTCAGCCTTCCAAGGGAGCCCCACCTCACCCCCGCTGCCTCTGCTTTGTCCTCAAGGCTGGTCAGGGTCTGCACCGCTGCCTCCTCAGCACGTGAAGTGCACGTCACAGTTTCATTGACCTCTCGGCATGGGCAGAACTGTTTCTGAAATGAGCTCCTGTCTCTAAGGCCAGGCCCAGTGTCCTTTGCCGTAGCAGCCAGAGCAGAGAAGACACCTCTCTGAAATACCAGTGGCCCTGGGGTGGGGCTGGCTTCTTCCTTCTGCACTTCTCCAGGTCCCTCTGCCTGAGCCCCAGGCCCCTCATAAGGAGGCAGCAAGCAGGCCGGACCGAGGGCGGTTTCTGTGGCCTTCCTTGGGGAACACACTCACACGCAGCAGTCAGGGGAAGGATCGGCAAGGCAGAGACAGGTGAGAATCCGGGAACCGAGGCAGAAACGAGTGAGGTCGGCAGGTCTCTGACAGAGCCCAGCCTCGCGGCAGGGATGCTGAGACAGCTGGACGTCCAAGGCAGAAAGACAGGAGTCCAGACCCAGACCCAACACCTTTCACACGACCTGACTCAGAATGAACTGCAGGCCTAAGGTAAAATACAAAATTCCAAATCCTCTAGGTGGTAGATGGAGAAAATTCAGGTCACCTTGGGTCTGACAGTGAGTTTTCAACTGCAGCACCCAGCGCATATCCATCATAGATATTGGTGTCAGGCTTCATTAAATTAAAAACCTCTGCTTTGTGAAAGACACCATTAGGATGAAAAGACATTGACAGCCCTGGGGAAAATCTTCAAAAGACACCCAGAGAGGGGACGGGTATCAAAACAAGCAAGAATTTAAAACTCCATCCCAAGGAAACAGCCCACCCTGACAGCCTGGGCAGAGTCTTGAACTGAGGCTTCCAAGGGTGCAGGCAGCAGCCAGGCTGGGGAAGGGCTCTGGGTGCTCATCGCCAGGCACTGCACATGCGGACAGGGCACGGGGCGCCACTACTCCCCTCTGGGACTCCAGCTCCCCTGAGGTGAGGATGTGGACTTCAGAATGCCCACCGGGGCTGCTGGGATGACCACGGCAGCCTTTCAGAAATCAGTCAGACCCACTCCGCCCAGCGGCTGTGCTCATGCCTCTGGCCCAGAGTACCTGAAAGATCATACAAAACCCTGCAGGCAAAGGTCTATAAAACCTGGGAAAGAAAGACTAACGTGCTCGTTAGCAGGCGGGCACCTACTAAGACAGTGCGGCACTATCTGGGGATAAAAGAAGATGAGCTATCGAGCTGCAAAGAGACAGGGAAGAACCCCAAATTAATGTTGCTAACTAAAAGAAGCCACTGAAAGGCTGCATACTATCGGAGTTCAGCTGTGCAACTCTCTGGGGCAGACACAGCAGTGAGGACAGCAGGGCAGCGGTCACAGGTGTCAGCCGGAGGTGGAATGGACAGCACCAAGCACTGTGTGTGCCGTGGGTGGGCACTTGGCCTGCTGCACTGAGAGCTACCGAGCTGTGCAGCCCACGGGTGGACCCTTCCCGGCCCTCAGTCCCTGCTCCTTCCAGCCCTGGGTCCCCTTCCCATCTCCAGAGTGCACCTCCCTGTTCCCTGTCACCTTTGATTTTGCTCTTTAAATTATTTTGCTTCTATTTTATACACTTTGAAGAAAATCAAGTGGACAGAGCTACAGGTCAACAGACTCTCCAAGTGGATGGGAGTCTCCAGGTGAGAGTCGCAGCTTGCATGTGAGATCACGGGGGATGTGGGGAGGCTCCTCTGCCCATGCTGGGCCTTCACCCACGGAGCTGAGAGCACACATCAGCCCGGCCTGCGGGGCTGCAGTGCACTGGGGTGTTAGGCGGCACTGAGGCATGGCCTGGGGCCTGCCTGGTCCCTGCCCCTCCACACTGGTGCTGTCCCCTGCTCTGCTTCTTGGCCACCAGGTACCAAGCAGCTTTGCTCCACCGGGGTCTCCACTGAGAAGCGGCCAACCACGCCCAGGTCCTTTGGAGCCATAAGCTAAATTCAACCTCTCTCCTGAACTGTGGGGTCCAGCCTTGTGTCTCGCCCAGGAAAAGCAGACTCACATTCTCAGAGGGCTCGGCAGCCTGCCCAGCCCTGTCAACTAGAACCATCGCACGTGGCAGAAAGAAAACTCACAGGAAGGCAAAGGCTGGTGAGAGCCAGTTTGCATCTCGTCTTCATCTTTGCCCTTTGCCCTGCTGTCGATGGGTGCTGAGCACAAGTCTCCGAGAGGGCCAGGGCTCAGTCCAGCCCATCCCGGCCACAGCAGAGGCTCACTGTGTCACTCTCCCCTCTGACTGCTATTTCACTAATGCTGGCTGTCAGACAGAGCGCTAATCCCGAAGACCATTTGTGACCAAAGATGAAGCTACACATGTCTGAAGAGCACACTGTCCCCACGTGACCGGATCCCCGGTGCAGGCACCAGACTGACAGAAATAAAGGCCACACAGTCTGTCACTTACGCCAGAAGAGATGGCAGCCACATCTATGAAGGCCTTGGAACAGTGAAGACTCTGCGGTCTCTAGTCTGCTGTGATAGACCTGTCACTTAATGTTACTTTACTAAGTGGTGATTAACTTAAAAAGGGAAAAAATCTAAACAATACCACTTCCCACTACATTTGATAGTATCTTATGGACTTTGCACGAAATTCAGTGGTTAACTTAGTGGTGCCACATTTTGTAAACATTTGGTATATTTTTCTTTTGAAATATTTTTAACCTTTTTTATATTGCTGAAGACAGATTTTACTGATTAAAAGTCTCCAATCTTATGTAGTGAAAATGGAAGTGCTCTCTGCAAGGAGAAGAAGATGGGAAAAGAAAGAAGAAAGTGGAGAAGGAGGAGCAGGAGGTGGGAGATGAGGAGGGAGCGACGTGTGGCGGGCCCAGCCTTTCGGGAACTTGGACTGATGGGCTGAGACAGCATCTACAGAATTTACACCAAGCATGAGCCGCAGTCACCCTGGGTGTCGGCACCGTAAATAGTTCTTTTTATTCTTGTTGCTCAACTTTATCTCCTCGGAGCTCCGCAGTTAAATGATACAAGAGTAAACATGTGCACCCACTTAACTACATCCAGGTTTGTCTCCTGCCCTCAGCACACATGCCACCAGCCAGCTTGGGAGGGACAGGGATTGCAGGGGGAGAGACCAGGAGCTAGCAGGCCACTCCCATTGGGCGCTGTCATTGTGTGTCATGACCCACGCCTCCCACATCTGCATCGGGCTGGGAACACAGCTGACACCAGCTCTGTGTCTTTTTGGTACTTGTGAGTTACTTTCAGGAAGATCGGGAGGGAGAGAACACTTCCCTGTGTGTGGCCCTGACCTCTGAGAAGGGGTGGGTCCTCTGACCCAGCCCACACTGTGGGAAGGGCTTGAAAGAGACCACTAGTGACCCCTGTGATGGCAATGGACAGCGTGAGCCACGGAGCTGGCTGCCTTGCCAGGAGGGGTCACAGGGCCCAGGGCGAGCAGGTGGTGCTGCAGGGGTGTGGGCAGGGCCTCTCAAGCCCCAGCAGACACTCAGTGCAGCCCGGCCCTCCCCACACCGGGGCCCTGTGCGGGACGTGCCCTACGAGCTCCCCTCTCCCTCGCTTTCCCCAACCAGGCTTGCAGGGATGGTTTGTCTGCCAAGCTGCCCCAGTTATTTCCCGCAGCCCCACGAGCTCCTCAGACTTCCCAGGCTCGGTGCTAATCTGGAAACTGGCATCTTCTCCTGGCATTGGACAGTGTGAATTAAAACCATCCAGACCCCTATATGCAGCACCGTCCTGAGGAAGCAATCCAAGCAGCCCTCCGAGCAGTCCTCTCTGCTTACTGAGGCACAGGAAGTCCATCCCACCAGGAGGGCACTGTTCCAACAAAGTGGAAAGCAGATTGCTGGGCCGTGGATGATACACAGAGCACTTACTGAACCCTTCGCCTGGTACGGAGTCATGCCGGTGCACAAGAGAGCTGCTGTGCCCCAGCATCCGCAGCCTGCCCCTTCCCTCGGCAGAGGGCACCCTTGGGTGTGGGTGCTGGGTGCACCCAGCCCTGCTGTTTCCCCTTGGTGACTCAGGCTCCATTGCTGCACTCTGCCTGCTCTTGCGGGCAGCCCTCCTGGGCCTGGTGAGCGCCTGCAGGAGAACCCACCACACAGAAGCCCTTCAAGGGCCACCAGCCCTGCTGGGCCCCAAGTCACTGGGCCTCTGCCTGCAGGTCTCACTGCACTCATCTGAGCCCTCCCTCGCCATCAGCTCTGACCTCAGAATAAGCTGAGACACTGCCCACCACCCCCGTGGGAGGCAGGAACCCTCTCCCAGGCCAGAGTCTCTTTCCTCCTCCTCCTCCTTCCTTCCTTCCTTCCTTTCCTCCCTCCTCCCCTTCTTCCTCCCTCCCTCCTTTCCTTCCTTCCTTCATTTTTCCCTCCCCTCCTGCCCTGGAGAACAGCTGATGACTACACAGTTCTTTCTGGAAAAGAATCACACACACACACACAGGCACACACACACTCCTAGAAACCCAGCCTCAGAGATGGGCTGAGCTGTGTGTGCCCAGTGGGGGTCAGGCAGGCTCTGAGGCTTCTCATGCAAATTAGGCTCCTGGTGATTAACAGGCAGTGTAAGACTCACAGCCATACTGCACACCATCTAGCATTTCCTCTGCTGCACCTCAGGAACCATTTCCCCTGGAGAACTATGGACTGGCCCAGGCCTTCTTCCCCAGAGCAGCGTGATCACACTGAGTGGCCAGGCTCTCTCCCGCCTCAGCCTCAGGCCTGCCCCTGCTCAGTCCCGTGGATGATCTCCTGTAACACAGCCGAGGGCGTCTGTGTGATTCTGCTCACTTTTCACCCATACTCCAAGTTGTCAGAAAACGTGCATCTAGCCATTCATCCAACAGACCCCCACTGAGAGAGTTCCTCGTGCCGTATGACTAACAAGTGGGCCACACTGCTTTGTGTTTTCTCATTTCATTTCAAAATGTATTCATTTCAAAATTTGCTCATTCTGCAATTATTTTTGGAGCAGGTATTGCATGACATATTGTACTACGTGATAGAAAAACCGAGATAAGCACACCACCACCCCTGCTTGAGGTCATTCGTTGACAGGTGCAGAACGGCGCGTGTGAAGACCCTGCCATGTGGGTTACTCATGGTCTGCAGTGGAGAGGGACAGGGAAACCTCACCTCGGACCCAGGACTCTGAGGCCGGCACATGGAGCTGGGCCCTGAGAGAGGCTGCAGGCTGGGCTGGAGCTTGTGCTGGAAAGGGGAGAGCCTGGAGTTCCCGGAGGACTGGGAACTGCTGGATGACTGAAGCAGAAGGTGGCGAGCAGCTTCTTCTCTTGGGGGTGTCATGGTGGAGCAGGCCAGTGCCTGAGCCCCAAGGGCCAAATCGGGGAGAGGGAAGGTGCAGGCTGAAACAGGACAGTGGGGGTGGAGTCAGCGCCTCAGAGGCCCCGCCCAGGCAGAGGGTAGGAAACAGACCTCACTACCACTGAGCTGGCTCAGCGGTAAGGACAGACCAGGCAAAAAATATCTCTTTCTGCGCCTTTGTTTGGAGGAGGATGACCAAGTTGTTTGAAACCTAGTTTGGCTGGAAATTAGGAGTCAACCAGCCCAGATGATGGATCCTGCACACAGCCAGCGAGTCTACACTGCTAGTCACAAGAGGGCAACCCTGCCAACCCAGCACCGGCTCCCATGACCCTGGAGTTCACTCCCAACACGCTCCCAGCACGGCCCTGTCCTTGGCCATCCACCTTCTCCCTGTGGTGCCTCAACTTAAAACTCTCTGCACAAAGTCCTATTTTGCAAGAGGCTGTTTTCCCTCGTGGTTACACCTTCCTCTAACTCACAGAGTCAGGATTTTCTCTCATTTTTCAGGGAACTAACACTGCTCTAAATTCTTACTTCTGCCCTTGGGCGTTGCTCCGCTCCACTTCACATCTGTTTCATTTGGGCAGGAATTTTATCTTTTCCCCCAAGTGAATAAGAGTATTTGGTACAATATTGTCAGATGGCCATATTGCCAAAACTAATATATAGGTTTAATGCAATACCAATGAAAATATCAACACCATTCCTCACAGAACAAAACAAAACAAAAACAACCTTAAAATTTATATTGAACCAGGAGAGATCCATACTAGCACGAGCAATCCTGGGTAACAGGAACAAAGCAGGAGGCATCACAGTCCCAGTCTTCAGGTTATGCTATAAAACTACAGTGATTAAAACAGCATGATAATAGCACAAAACAAACATTTAGATCAATGGAACAGAATAGAGAATGCAAAAATAACCCCAGGCATATTCAGCTATCTGATCTTTGACCAAGGGGCCAAAAACCTACACTGGAAAAAAGTTATCTCTTGAATAAATGGTTTTGGGGAAACTGACTATCCACACAGAAGATTAAATCTAGACTCACATCTCTCACCTCTACTAAATAAAATAAAAAATCAAAGACCTAGATACTAAAACAGAAATAATCTGAGATAATAAAGGTACTCTAGAAGTCATTGGCACAGGCAAGAACTTTCTGAACAGAACTGCAATTGCACCAGAAATAACACCAAAAATTTAAAAATGGGATCATATAAAATTAACACACTTCTGCACAGCAAAGAAAACAACCAACAGAGTGATGAAACAACCTGCAGAATGGAAAAAAATTTTGCCAGCTACTCTTTGAACAGAGGACTAATATCTAAAATATATAAAGAACTCAAAAAATTAGACTCTCCAAAATAAAAAAAAATAATTAAAATGGGCAATTGAATAGATACTTCTCAAAAGAAGTACAAATGGTCAATAAGTACATGAAAAATGTTCAGTATCTTTGGCCATTAAAGAAATGCAAATTAAAACAGTACTGAAATTCCATCTTGCTTCAGAAAGAATGACTGTCCTCAAGAAATCAAGTAAACAGCAAATGTTGGCAGGGCTGTGGGGAAAGGGGAACCCTTTTCCACTGCTGGTGGAAATATAAACTAGTACAACCACTGTGAAAATTAGCATGCAGATTTCTCAAAAACTGAAAATAGAAATTCAACCAGCTAAAATGATCCTGCGCATTCAGCTATCTGATCTCGACAAAGGGGCCAAATACATACTAGCCTCCTTAGCAAATGGTGCTGGTGCTTAGGTATCTTCCATAAAGAGTTAAAGACACCACATTATAGCAATCCATGCATACCCCTATAGTAGCACAACTCGTAATAGCTAAGTCTTGGAAGTGGCCTTGTCTTAGTTACTCTCTGGTTGCTGGGACAAAATACCTGACACTCACGATTTAAAGGTGGAAGGGTTTATTTTGTCTCACAGTTTGTAGAAGTTTCAGCCCATAGTCAGTTGGCTCCAAGGCAGGATGGCACGCCAGAGGGGACTGCATGGCAGAGGAGAAACAGTCCATGGCAGGGGAGGCAGGAGGCAGGAGACAGTGAGCCTGCCTTCCTTCATTCCCTTTATATTCCATCCCGGCTAGAAGCCTACTGATGGTTGCCACCCACCCTAAGGGTGGGGGTTCCCTCTTCAGTAATCCATTACCCACAGTCATGCAAACCAATCAGTGAGCTAATCCAGTCATCACACACTCATAATTCAGGATCATATACCCATGATCCGGCCACCTCCCAAAAGCCCCACCTATGTGTGCATCAGGCTTTGGGGGGGGACATCTAGATATAAGCTGTATCAGAACTGTATGTCTATAAACAGATGACTGGATAAAGTAAATGTGGTCTACGTACATGCTCATTGGAATAATCCATAAAGAAGGATAAACTTCTGACATTTGTAGAAAAATGAATGCACCTCAAGACCATAATAGTAAGTGAAATAAATCAGACACATAAGCTGAAATATAACATGGTTTCTCTTACATGAGAAACCAAAACTGCAAATAATTTAAACAGAAGAATAAGAGGGAGAAAACAGAAACATGAAGGCAGACCTTCTGAAGATGGGCAGGGCATCCAGAGACGGAGAGGGAGGGAGAGATGGGAAGACGAGGAATTAAAAGAACTAAGATGTGACCCGCATGTGTGCCAGCCCCACGACAGATGAACACCTTATGTACTGCAGACCTGTACTAATAAAGATGAACGAAGGGGGAACTCCCTGGCATATACTGGCTGTTCAAATCTTCTTCAATAGGCTCTGTAAGCTTATGGGTGTTTCAGTGGTTCGTCTTTAGGACCTGGGCACCCGTGTTGAGTCTACACTTTGCTTCTGCTCTGCCCTGGGCTTGCTGCGGCAGTGGTTCTTTAGCAAACCCAGAGCCCAGATGACCCAGAAGGAAGTGCTCCCCGTGCGAGAAGCCAAGGCCACTCAGGGCCCTAGGGCCAGGCCAGGGCTGGAGAGGAGGGAGCTGCAGCCATGCCAGGGCAGCCCATGGCAGCGGAGAGAGCTGGAGCACTGAGGAAGGGGAGGGCGCTGGCAGCAAGGGATCCCAGGGAGCAGCAGTTGCCTTTTCGGTAGTAAAAGAGGGGGAGTCAACAGCAGGAGAGTCTGGCTTGGGAGGCAGATGTGGGCGACTTTGTCTCTGATGAGGCTGCCTCTGCAGGGCCCTTGGAACAACCTGGCTGTTGGCTGCAGCCATGGGCCACGGAAGGGCCTTGGTCAGGCCAGGGGATGCAAAGGCCATGCGGAGCTGCATGAGGAGATCCCCCCCACCTCGTCCTCCTCTCTGACAGGAGATGACAGAGGCAGAAGTCGGTTTGCACTGTGGGCCCCACGTGTTCTTATGTGGGTCCTTCCCCAATGCGACAAGCAAAGCTCCACTGCTAAGACTGCATTCTCAGGCACACAACTCAGCTAATTTTGAGCCCATGTCTTTTTGTGGTCCAGGTGAACCATAGGGTGCCTGTCCTTCTGGGATTCTCCTCAGGAAATGCCAGTGCCTTGTTCTACCCACACGCAAACCCATAGGATTATAGGTCGATGCACTACTTTCCCGACACAGAACCACAGACAGAACCACAATTTTACCTGTCACTTACAGTTTTTCCTTTGCATAGATATGGAAAATAAACCTTACATATGTCTCAGGTGCAAATTTAATAAGCAAAGTTCAACTTTAATGCAAGGAAGGTACAGAGTTGAAGCACACTGAAGTTCAGAATGCATCACAGAAGCTAAGGAAGGGAACTAACTCCACTTGTGCTCTTCACAAGGTGGAGAGCTCAAGATGCAGCAAAGGGACTCGGTGGGCCTCAGCCCCCATCCAGCATACAGATCTGCAACCAGCCCATCAGGGCAGTCTGTCGGGCTCGCTTTGTCTCCTGAGTCTTTTCTTCCTGCTCTCTGGATCCAAACCAAACCAATTATTTTTGCAGGAATGCAGTGTGCAGGTGGATTCGCAGTGAGGGTTAGAAGCCTTATGCCTCATAGTTAGTAACCAAGGGAAGCAGCAGATTGCCTGGCCCATCCTGCTGCTTTTTGCTTTCCCTCACTGACATTTGGTTCCTGATAAAATCTCTACAAGGTCCTAGTAGTTTTCCCCTCTATAATTAGCTTCACTAGAATAAAAATTTGACCTGGAATAGTATTCAGATTAAAAAGAATAAACAGAGACACAAATGCAGAAATGCAAATATCTGCACATCCGTTGACAGTGTCGGTGGGAGCTGAGGGCAAGGCAGTAATAGGTGAAATGCAGAGTGGCTGCCTCCTGTCCTGCCAGGCTAGCCCCAGGCTGCTGTCTACACAGACCACAGGACCCACAGAGGAGGCCAGGCCTGAGGACAGAGGCCGAGAGATCTCCTTTGCTGGGCCTCCGAGTATCTGTGAGCCCACATGGGCGAGATCGGCCTCTGCTGTGGCTTGAATGTATCCCCAAATTCACGTGGAGAAACGGAGCCCCCAGTTCGAATGCTGTGCGTGTTTGGAGGTGCGGCCTCTGGGACGAGTGTGATGGGGCCGTGCGTATGGCCCCGTGATGCCATTTGTGTCTTTGTCCGGAGGCAAGAGACCCATACTCCCTGCCTTGCTGTGTGATGCCCCCCCAGGTCCCAATGCGGCACAAGCCGCTGGCCAGAGGCCTGGTCACGTTCTGGGGTCCCCAGGGTACCGGTCAGCTCCCTCTCTCTGGAAACAACACCGACACTCGAAGGCGGAAGGAGAGGGATTTGTTTGACTCACTGATCTGGGGGACTTGGTCCATAGGCAGCTGGACACTGAGGGAGGGCCGGGCAGAGCAGAGATGCACAGCTCATGGGACTGGGAAGCAGGGCAGGGAACAGCACTAGACAGGAAGGCAGCAGGACCCGACAGAGGCCACGGTCAGTCACTTCTCCATGACCACTATACCCACTGGTCTGTACTGTGCTCACCGGCGAGGCCTCCCGTAATCCAAGGAAGCTGACATGTCAGGATTAACAGTCACCCCAGCCTCCAGAACTGTAAGAAAGTCATTTATTTGTACTATACATTACCAAGTCTGGGATATTCTGTTGTAGCAGCAGGAAGATGGACTAACTCCCCCAGTGGTTTTCTGCTGGGGCCATCAGAAAGGAGAAGTTATGAAGAGCACAGAGAAATGTGGCTGGGTGGGCATCACTTCTCTGGTCAGCTCACGCCTCTGCCCACGCTTCCCACTCAGAACCCCAAGCTTGTTTGTCGTTTGCACTGAAGAGGGAGTGGGTGTGCTGCACTGACCCCAACACTTCAGGCCTGACCACATGGGCAGGGGGACACCCTGTCCCAGGTGGCTCTCCAGACCTTCTGCGTCCCATGCCATGCAGAGGAGCTGCAGTAGAAGCCATCCATAATTAAGTCCTGAGGCAGCCTCGCAAACGCCAAGCCCAGTGTGCAACTGAGTCAAGAGAAACCTAAATACAAGAGGAAAATATCTTCGTGAAAAAACCAGAATGCAAATACGGCCAAAAATCGTATCGCAAACAATCTCTTTTTCAGAAAAAGGAAATGTTGGCCAAAAGTCATCTGAAAACCCTTTTAGATGCTAAATAGATAGAGCTGGATCCAAAGATCACCTTGTTTTTCCCTTAAAACGAGGACAGCAAGCTATTGTGTACGATGAGGCCTCTCCAGACCTGGAAGGGACAAACCACAGCCCTACTCAGGACAAACTGGAAATAGGGTCCTTCGGGTGGCAGACCATGTATGATTTGCAAGGACAATTAATTTTTATAAGAAGGCAAAACATACAATTAGAAAAACCGGCATAATTCTTTGATATGATTGAAAAGAAGATTGAACTCAAGTCAATTCATGTAAGAACAAAGTGCTATAAAAGTAGAAGTAACAGAAGGGCTTCTTTTTTTTAACCACATTTGTTTTTCTGGTACTGGGGATCGAACTCAGGACCTTGCACCTTGCCAAGCAGGCATGGTGCCACTGAGCTGCATTCCCAGCCCTCAGCAAGGCTTCCTTGTCTCCAAAAGGCTCCAACTGGCAATGGCCTCCTCTGATCTTCTTTATTAGACCCATTTCCCTGAACAAGAGAGGTCTTCCCAAGGAGTCCCTGTAAAATCTTCATGGAATTGCATGCCCAGGACCTTGATTTTCCTAGGGGATTTTACATTGGCCAGTCTCTTGAGACTCTCAAAGAGAATCTTTCTTTTAAAATTTTGAAGTTTTTCCTTAAGCACTCGTTTTGCAAAATTATTGTTTATAACAATGTTGGACATGGCATAAAGTGCTAAGACCCAAACACGGCAAAGAAGACAAAATTTGAAACCACACAAAGATGGCCTCAAACCTCAGCTCTGTCTTCAAAGATCATAAAATCCCAGGTGATTTTTACCTAATGTAAACCTCAGTTTCACCTTTTCACTGTCCATGTACTCTTCCCCAACTGTGCCTACTCATTACACACACCACGTGGGTATGATAGTCGCGGGCATGTGGGTCTTTTCATGAAACTCACCCACCTCAGGGCATTGGTGCTCAGGGAATGGAAGTGGACCACCTGAGCCTGGTGTGTTGTCTCCTGAAATGTCTGATCTCAAAGCCATCAGACCCTCCTCATTCCAGAACAAAGGCAAGAATTGTAGCCTTGTGCAGAGCTACTGTAGAACTGAAAATGACCTGAAAAGTCAGCCCTTGAGGAGGCATGAGCAAGGCGATGCCTTTTCCTCAAATAGTTAAAGGTGGAGTTAGACTCAGTCACAAGGAGAGAAGGAGGGGAGGAAGGATAGAGTGGTAGGTGGAAGGAAGAAAGAGGGGGAGGGATAGAAAGAAAGGATGAGAGAAGGGAACAAGGAGGGAGGAACTAGGAAAAGAAAGAGGGAAGGAAGAGGAAGATGGTAAAACACCTTCCCCTCATCACGTTTTCCGTCTGAATTAGAGGAGCACTGTCTACAAGACGGACACTCAGCCATGGTTCCTCTCCTTCTCCGCACCCATAGCCAATCCTTCTGAGGTCTTGGAGGATTGGCCTCTAAAATTCATCCCAAGCCCAAGGATCACCAGCCCCTGCCCCTCTGACTCTGGTGTAAACCCTCAGGATTCTTCACCCTCACTTTGCACCTGCTCCTCTCTGACCTGGTCCTTCCTTCCTCCTGCTGCCTCCTAGTGCATTGTACAGAAAGCAGCTGGTATTCTAGAACATCTAAATCACTTTTATAGCATGCTTTATTTAAAACATTCCCAAAGTTTACAATTTTATTAAAATACAATATTGTATTAATGTTTTCTGTTGTCTAGAATGTAATTTTAAAGATAAGAGGGATTTTATCATATTTGTAACTATATTCTTACAAGGGAAGAGCATGGTTCAGAGTCTGTGCTTCAGAAATACCTACTACATGGATGGATGGATGATGGATGGATGGATGATGGATGGATGGAAGGAAGATGGATGGGTGGATGGATGGATGGAAGGAAGATGGATGGGTGGATGGATGGATGGAGGATGGGTGGGTGGATGGATGGATGGATGGATGGAAGATGGATGGATGGATGGAGGATGGATGAGTGGATGAACGATGGACGGACGGAAGATAGATGGGTGGATGGATGGAGGGAGGATGGATAGGAGGATGGATGGGTGGATGGATGGACAGACCAACAGATGGGCAGACAGATGGACAGAAGGAGGATTGCTTCTGCTGAGCACCATGTCTCTGTCAGAGCAGGGGAGTCAGAGCATCTGTCCCTGCAGAAGTGCTCGCCAACTCATGACTGAGCCCCACTGTCACAGGGAAGGCTCTGCAATGTGACATTTTCCTACCTTTCATGCTGTTTTGCCATCTTGCAGCTCTCTGTACAATGACAGACCAGTGTGCTTTCCCTCGGTCAACCACATAATTTTTAGGACAGAACAAAACAGTCTGTGGGCTCTTCCCAGAAAGCAGCAGCCCTAATGCACTGAAGAGTGGTAGAAAGACACGGGGTGAGCGCTGGAGACAGCCTGAGCGCGATCCTGTCTCCTGCAGCACGTGGGCCAATCCTCTTCCACCTCAGCCCAGCAGTCATGTGGGGAGTGGAAGAGGCCCCTCCCCTGCGGCATCCAACAGCACTGGTAACCATGACAATGTCACCTGGGAAAGCTCAGTGCTCACCAGGTGTGCAACTTTCCCACACAGCGCCTTTACCAGCAACACCTCCCGTGGAGAAGGAGGAGGATGTGCATTTGACGCCACCTCAGACCTTACAATTTTACCAGAAATCAGCCTAACAAGCCAGTGAATAAAAGAACAGAGACAGATGAGCTAACCGTCGGATCTGTGCACGAAGCCAAATAGCAGCACCTGTCAAGTCCTGAGCATACAGAGCGTAGCGAAGTACATGAGGACGCATACACGTGCAGAGCAGAAAGCAGCCAGGTGAAAGTCCCCAAAGCAGCTCCGACCAGAGCCGAGCCAGTGCACCGCAAGAAGAGACTGACGCTCCCTGGGCTACACAGCGCCATCACAGAGCCTGGCCAAATGAAGCCAGGGGAGGGGTCGGGGGTGGGCCGCTCTGCAGGTGCGGGCTTGGGGTGCTGCCTCACCACGATGTGATCCTCAGGGGTTAGAACTGTGCCCAGAGTCCGTAGGACCAAGGGCAGCAAGGCCTGAGAACTGCCTGTGTGGGTGAAGTGCCACACTTGGTGCCAGAACACAAGCAGTGAGAGGGGCCGTGCTGGTGGGGACAGACACCCAAGGCATCATCCTGCCCCGTGAGGTGTGGTCACAGCGGCATCATCCTTCACGAGGCTTCCCAAGACACCCAGGCACACAGGTCTCCCTGAAGGGCCACCAGCTGCACGCTGCTGTCTCTCTACATGGAAAGGAGAAGGCATTAAAATCTCACTCCCAAGAGCTTCAGATGAGAAATGTCTCAGTGAGGCTTTGATCCGGGAGCTGTGCTTCAGATCCTGCCTGAAATGATGTCACCAAGGGCTTTGCCCTGTGGTCACACTGTTCACACTCACACTGCAGTATCAATGGCCAAGCCTCTGGCGCTTTCAAGTCACTCCGGAGACACATCCCATCTCCCACTTCACCCCTGCCCACCTGGTGAAGCTCATGAAGATGGTCCCAGTCCCAGGTGAACCTCCATGTGCTGCCTGTGCTGAATCCTCCTCTGCTTCCGCCTCCCAGGCCCCTGACCCCACACCTCCTGCTCATCCAGGAAGTCCTGGGGCCCTGGGGAGACCAGGGTGTCCTCAACAGTGCAGTCCTTAATCAGAGCCCAGGTAGGGTGGCCTGAGACTGGGCGTGTTCCTCAGAGAAGCTGCTGTCTCTCAGCTGTGACTCGTGGCTGTCACGGAGGACCTGAGGTAGAGCAGAGGCTGTGGCCAGGGTCGACTCCAGCAGCTGTACACACCTCTCAGAGTCCCTGATGCCTCCTCCCTGTGCAGCCCGGACCTCCTGAGTGGCTATGGCTCCCCAGGAGCCTGGCATGACTTGTGGTGCTTTGTGGCCTCCAGCAGGAGACACGGTGTGGGGCCAAAGTCCCTGGGGTGGCTGCTGCTGCCTCTGTCACACACAAGCTGTACCCAGTCCTCCCTTCTTCAGGGCCAGTGCCGGCAGCACTGGACAGTGGGCGTGTTTGTGCTGGAGTCCGGTGGACATTAGACAGCTTCATGCACCTTCAAAAACATAACATTTCTCAGTGCAACTGGTAGGCACCAAAATACAGATGTTTGATGCTGGAATTTTCCTGGAAGTGTCCTTTCTGATGGGGTTCTTCTGGGGAGACACCATCTATCGTGTTAAGTGGTTGGGGCGACACCTAGACTGCTTGTCACCTTCAGCAGCATGGGTGAGACACAGGCATGGATTTCTGATGGCCCAGGTCCTAAAATGGGAAGGACACTCCTGGGATGGGATCCGACGTATTCTGAACAGAGTCGTAATAATACTCTGTTACGATAAATAATAACAATAAATTATTAACTTATTAGGAAGAACATCCTCTGAAATAGTAAGAAGGGAGATATCCTCAAAGATATCATTTGAAGTAGTAATATTTATCTACATGAAACAAGGTCTCAAAATGTGATTGAATGTCACCATGGGAAGTTTGAGACCAGTGGAGAATGTAAATCCCTTCTTCACAGTCAATTGGCCAATCTCAGAACATGTAGATTAGGTTCTGGATATCCGAGGTGCCTCATTGTTACTATAATTAACAATATGATATTGTACACTTAAAATGTGTTAGGAGGATATATGTCTGGTTAAGTGTTCTTCTCATAATAAAATAGAAAGTTTGTAAAGTAGCATCTTGTTTTACCATTCAATATACTTACAAGGGTTTTTCATTTCCTTAACCCCAAATTCTGTTGCAAAACTGTGTGTCAGGAAGCTGAAGCCTCTTCAGCTCAAATTCTAAAGTGTCAATTTCCCACTGACTTTGTATTTCAGTATTGTTCTAAGTTAATTGACTGAGGCTATAAAATTTAATGAGATGTCAAGAAACAGCGGTAACAAAAGGAGTAAGTACCAGATCCTCCCTTTGCATGATAAAGGAACCCTGATGCCATCATCAAGCTGACACAGTCATCTCATCTGTCCGGTGACTCCACCCCACCAGGCACCTATTTCGTGTGTGTAATTAAGTGCCCGAGTCACCAGAGGGCGGGCGGCCAGGTGCAGAAGCGTGTGACAGGGAAGGTCCCTTCAGCACGGTGGCCTCAGGGAGGAGAGAGGAGAGCAGGATCCAGGCGGGACACGGGGTCCTCCCGGGGAGGGGGGAGCCATGGAGAAGTCGGGCGGTCAGGGCAGCTAAGGTGGCTCTGAGGAGGAGGCGAGCCGCCCTTCTGTGTCCTCCCGTGAGACACCAGTGTGCCTGCGGAGGAGGGCTCTCTTCTCCTTGCTCTGACGCCAACTCTTACCTCCCCACAGGCAGATGTGGGTTGTGCAGGGGGCAGCAGAGAAGAAAGATCTCCCATGGAGCCGCGCGGACCTGATCTGGGCAGGTCCATCAGAGGCCCGGGGACACCTGGCTGGGTGTGAGCCTCACGTACCAGGCAGTGACTTGAATGAGGAAAACAAGGGCTCCCAGGGCAAACAGAAGTGAAGGAGTCGGAACGCAGACTCTGAGGGCCCTGCTCCATCTCCGAGGAGACACGGCTGCTCCAGCGCGAGTGGAAACTGCCCTCAGGCCTCCTGTCTACCTTCGGGCCAGAGCAGAGCAGGGTACGGGTGCAGCCCGATGAGGACCCCCTTCATCACCACCAGCCCTCATCAACCCAGCGCTGGTCCTGAGCCTGAGGACGGAGCCCAGAGGGTGCGGGTGACATGCAGAGCACACGTGAGCAGGACTGTGGGCTGGAGTGAGAGGAGGTTCCTGCCCAGAGTCCCAGAGCCCTCCAGTTCTCAGCAAGGAAGATGGAAACACACAGGTCAGGGGTAGGGGCCGCTCGGGAGACACAGAGCACGCCCTCGTTGGTCCTGTGAGATTGCACGGAGTCCTCAGCACACAGCACACACCTCTCCGGTCACTCCCACTCCTCAGCTTCCTGTCTCTCCTGTGGGTCATTAGCATTATTTTCAGTATTTACTGCAGCAATTTTTAACAGGATTCTTGCATCTGGGTTTATTTGAATGGGTCAGAGCACGCCAAGGTCCAGTGATCGCTTGTGAAATGCACACAAAAGGCACACATTGTCATTGTAATGTATAATCTGCATAATAAGGAGATCAGAACAGACAATGTCTCAGATGCCTTTCACCTCTGAAATTCGGTGATTCAGACATTGGAATTAGGGAGTGATGGATGAAATGAAAGAAGCAGAACATAGCGATAAAGACATAAAGTTCTGTTATTCTTAAACCACATAGTAATTTATATGCCGCTGAAGTAGCTTATCCAAGAATTGTCTGAGTCTTGCCATAAATCACCCTTTAGAGGTGTTTATACCTCCATCATAAATCTCCCAAAATGACCTTAATTGACAGCTATTAAAGATGCATTATTCATGGAAGCTGTCAGAACATGGGGAAATGTTTTATTTTACTAAATTATTGTTAAATTGACTTGACCAATTTTGATTTAGAGCTACTAAAAGCAAGAAAATTGCCATTCCATCAATTTTTTAAGATGCAAAGGGAAACTGCTTAATTTTAACAAATGAAATGTATCAGGCTAACATCATAGCCATTAAATTTTGGTACTTGAAAAGAACAAAGATGTAAGAGTTAAGGCAGTTTTTACAAACAGTGACTTTGTAAGGACATAAGACCTGTTTCCGTGAGACCTGGTGCTCGTGACTCATCTCATGGTGCTTTCCCCTGGGCACGAGGACAAAGGCTGTCACCCTCTGTTTCCAGGAAGTGCTGTCTTTGACAGCTAAGTCCTTAGAACCAGAGAGCAAAGCACCGAGGATGCTCTGGGGAGCCACTTCCTGTTTCCCTGAAGTTCAGAGGAATCTTTGATGTTCCCTCACTTGCTAGCTTGACTCCTCAGCTCAGAAGCTTGCGGGTATTTTTCCCAAGGCCCCTCTTGTCCTGTCGCAGCCTCCTGCATACAGATTCCCTGTATCCCCAAGACGATGCCATCCCTGCTCATGATCAGATCCCTGAGAGCCATGCTGTGGGCCCTGCTAGAGAAACAAGCACCAGTAGCTAAGAGTTGGCTTTGTAATTTTGATGTATCTCCATGAAAAGGTTTTGAGTATCATAAAAATAAATGCAGTAGTCCTCTATATCCAGGGCCTCCACCTCTGCAGATTCAACCAAACATGCACCAAAAATACCATATCCCAAAACGTTGCATCTGTACTTCTCCTACATCATCATTCCCTACACAGCACAGTGTAAGATTTTACATACAGTTTACCTTGTACTCCACAGCAGGAGCCATCTGGAACTGGTTGAAAACATACAGGAGGTTGTGTGCAAGTACAGTGGCATCTCCATTCACAGACTTAACTCTTCCCACAATTCTGGTCACAAACTGAATTGGATGAGAACTGAATCAAATGTCCCCACAAGGTGAACACTGGTCCTAACTGTTGAATTTGATTTGGTTCTTGTCCCCTTCGGTTTGCAACCAGAATCGTGGAAAGAATTAAGTTTGTGACCCAAGGTACCACAGTGTAGATCCACTTCATGTGAAGCACTCAAACACCTGCAGATTTCAGTACCCATGAGGTCCTCAGGCCTGTCCCTTGCAGACACTGGGAGACACAGGTGTGGTGGTATCATTCTCAGATCTCAGACTTCCCGAGGAGGTCTGAGCACCAGGAGGATCCCAGACCCATATTTGGAGCTTGAAGATGTAACTTAAGTGGGAAAAGGGGAGACTATGCTCACTCTCAAGAAATATGAGCCCCATGACTGTCGCCTCTCCATCCATCTTGACACACATGTGCTGTCCTGCCATCAGCAACAGGGCTTTCCATGGCTCCCTCTGTGTGTCAAGGCCTAGAACAGTGCCCTGAAGCCTCCTTCCATCAAGGGCATTCCTGGGCCCAGCTGTAAGCATAGCCCACAGCATAGAAGCCATCAACACCTGCAAACCCCACTGCATCCTTCCTCAGCTGTTCAATCCCTGCTTTCAGGATCAGGATGCAGTGGGAATCCCCTGCACACCCTGCCTTGGCCACCCTCCCCACACTGCCTGGACCAGGTTGGGCTGAGCCTGGGCTAGCAGCTTATGCTAGTGACATGAGGTAGCAGAGTCCAAACTGCCACCAGGGGCCGAATGGTGCCCCATGGCCATGTGAGGAGCCTCAACCCAGGACAGGTGCTTCACCACTGAGGAAGGGCTGACATCCCCCAGCCCATCCCACATGGAAAATATCAGTCAAAATCTGATACTCCTGCCCTGCCCAACACCACAGCTCGGCCTTACTGAGCTCACCTGACCTGCCCCACTTTGACCTGGGGGCTCCAACCTCCAGAACCAAGAGAAAAAAGCATCTGCTGCTGAAGACACTGACTGTGGCACTCTGTTACTGCAGCCCTAGAAAACTAGCTTGGTCTGCAAAGACCACCAGCTCTGGGCTTCCTCCACAGGAGTGGGCAGATTGTGAGGATCCCCACTGGGACCCCAGGAGTACCCTAGGTGAGAGCCCTGCTCTGCAGGTCAGGCCAGATTGTGGTGGACACGCAGGGGAGCCCAGCCTGGGCTTTTAAATTCAACCTCCAGCCACAGAGTCCTCCCTGCTAAGGCCCCAGCTGTCTCAGGAGCAGGGCAGCCACCGCCATAGCAACTTGACCCATACCCCCTGAGTACAGAACAGCTGCTGTTCCCCAGCAGTACCCAGAGAATGCTTGGTATTCAGCAGCAGGTTCTGCATCAGTCCATTTTGTGCTGCTACAATAAAACACTTGAAATTGAGCAATATATAAAGAACAGCAATGTATTTGCCACAGTGCTAGAGGCTGCAGGTCCATAAAGCACTAGCCAGAAGCCCTCCTTTAAGAAAGCATAGTTCACCATATTGGCAAAGGTTCTCAGAGGTATTGATCTTGCAAGCCAGATGTAACTGCGTGTCTGGTCTCAAATTGCAGTGAAGTAAACCAAACTACTATTACATAAAAGCATAAATTAAGAATATGACAGTCAGTTATTGGAAACTACCCTTGAAAGATCAAATGTAGCAGAAGATCACTGGTACCCAACCCTTCAGACAATTCCACATCTCCAGCATGAGTCCCATGCACTAAAGACACCTTTATTGGAGAGTTCAAAATCAGGAGCAGAAATGAACAAAATGACATAAAGAAATAAAAGAAAACTCCCTGAAATAAAATCAGAAACAGGAAGAAAAAAAGACAGAACTCTATTAAAGACCAAATTATAAAGTTCACAGATGAATAGGCTTGAATGTAACCATAACAAGAGGCTTTGGAATAAAAGATAATACCAAGCAAGAGAATAGAACCGAATGAAGGGAAAGCTAGTCAAAGAGAAACCTACTTAAATGTGAAAAAATCCAACACATGTATAATTGGAGACACTACTTAAAAAACAAAGAAAGAAAGGAAACAATGGAACATAATGGATATTTAAAGCTATCACTCAAAGACTTCCCGGGATAGACTGAAATTCAATGACCAACATTGAAGCTGTTATTGAAAACTGACTCAATTTTGTGTTATTGAAAATTGGCTCTGAGGAAACATCTCTAAAACCTAGAACCAAAATTCTAGGAAACCCATTATATTGTGAAGATCTTTAACATTTAGTTTATAATCTTTCAACCCTCCACACGAAAGGGAGCAGATGGAAAAACAACCAACCTGGCATTAGCCTCCTTGGAACAGCAAGACAAGGGCGCCATGGGAAGCAGCTCAGGAAAACTCAGACACAGGCAGTGCAAGAATTCCTCATCCAGCTCACGTCTAGGTGAGGAGCCCTGGTGCGGGCACAGATCAGGAGCGTGGGCACTGCACCCTGAGCCCTGAACACGTGCTGGAGGACGGCTCTTGTGGCTCTGTCAAGGCTGGCGGGAGATTCTAAATGAGAAGGAAAGGAGACCGTCAAGCAAAATAAGCTCATTAATTGCTTTATACAAAGTGCTGGAGATGTAGCTCTTGCAGAGGCCCTGAGTTCAATCGCCAGTACTGCAAATAGAAAAATTCCTGTGTGGTTGCTTAGGGTTGAAGAGAACACAGAACAGGAAGAGTTGACGAAGGCATGAAGAGCAGAGGTCTCAGAGCTTGTGCAGGCAAGAGAAACTGTACACCCTTCCGTGAGCTCTTGTGCAGCTCACAGGAACCCCCCCACTCAGTGGGGCCCTGTTTCAGAAGTGCCTGTGTTCTTTCATGACCATTTGCTTAATTGTCTCTGGACGGCTTGCAAAGCCCTTACGCTGCACGGCTGGTTCATCCTGGTCTCTGGCTGTCTCCTTTGAAAACATTTGCTGCGTAAGAGTTGCACTGAATGAGCAATTGTTGATTGACTGGCAGACCACATTCTTCTGTTTATATGGATGGACTTCCAAATCAAGTTTATGCCACATTTCTTAGTGCTCATGTTGACTCCAACTGCACAGTATGGCTAGTAGTGTACACATTTTGTAGGATTTGTATTTATTAAATGCGATAATTCAAATGGAAGGTGATGTAGATGTAAGTGTGAAGTCAACAAAAGTTTAATAACCGTTCCTACACTCAGAAGCCCTACTCACGTGGGTACTTTGGGACCAGAAAAAGATTTCATGTGATGTCTAACCTTAAAAATTTGGATTGTCCAGTTCACTGGGTCATAATTGTATTGGATAGAAATAATCAGAGACTGATTTAATCCTTGCCTTTATATTTCTTTGGGGGAATACACATTTTCAGGTCATTTGACCCCTGTTTAAAAACCTCCAGACATTCTGGATAAAGGAAATATCACTTCCAAACAAGAAAGTTTGAAACACTGGGTGTGAGGTGTTTATTGTGCGTGGGGCCCCCGGGGGCTGGTGGTCCACACCCACATCTGTGCCTGGGGTCACGGAGACATGACCTTGAGGTCCTTGCCTGCTCCCTCATGTCTCCCTCTGATGCTATCCCCCTGCTGCTCTTCCTGGCTGCCATGAGCTGAGCATCTTTGCTCTGCCTTGCCTTTCCACCGTGATGTTCCTGCCTTGGAGCCAGCCAACCATGGACTGAACCCCTTGGAGCATGAGTCAAATTAAACCTCTCCTCCTTTTAGCTGTGGGTGTTGGGCATTGTGTGCAGCAGTGGGATGCACACAGAGAGAAAATGCTGACATCCACAGCTGTGACACGAAAACCCTCAGGTCCCACCCACTCAGGTGTGTCCACGTGTCTGTTAATCACTGAGAAGCTAGCTGCTGTTTTTCCCCCTTTCAGCGTGATGCCATTTCCTCTCCTTGATATTTTAGACACTGATTGGGGATGTCTCCTGTGCCCTTGGTATCAACTATGCAGCCATCCATGCCCACTTCTCTTCTCCCTGTCCTCCCTGCCCAGCCTATACCAGCTACTCACAGAGCCCGGGACAGCTCACTGCTGCTGGGCCACAGGTAGCCAGCACTGCTGGAGACACAGGCTCTTGCTGCCTCTCTCTCTCTCTCTCTCTCTCTCTCTCTCTCTCTCTCTCTCTCTCTCTGTCATACACGCACGCACGCACACACAAACACACACACACCCCTCACACCTCAGCCCCACAGTTCCATCCCAGAGCTTGGCACCCTTTGTCCTATAGCTTCTTGCCCACAATGGACTAACATCTGATGTTCCCCTCCCACTGTGCATGGTGCTTGTTCCTGTCCTGTGAGTGTGTCTGCCCCTGTCTGCTGGAGTGCCTGGTTCAGCATGGACCCTGGAGAAAGCACGACACCATGAGAGAGAACCCCATGCGTGTCCCCTGCCCAGCACATACAGAATTCCACCAGAACAAGCCCACAGCTTCATCAGTCTCCCAAACCCATCTGGATGGGAAGAGAGAGCCTTCAACTGCAATTCTGCTCCTCCAAGGAAGGACCAGCAGGGAAATGATTACCGATGCAACCTACAGACTTTTCCAGCATTACTGTGAATGCTACAAGAGAATGCAGATGAAATGTGTGTGCTCCTTTGCTGTACTTCTTATGCCTTAAGTGGTTTTCATTAAAAGTGGTTGAGTGAAATGATGATGATGCCAACTTAGTATCTGCACAAGATGCAGTTTCATGTTTAGATCTTAAGAACCCTCTGCCCACCTGCTGCGGGGAGGCTTCTCCCCTCCACAGTCCCTGTCTTACCCAGAGGCTCAGGGCCAGTCCTGTCCCCTATGCTCTCCACTTCACCCCAGGCCCCACAGTCTCCTGCTTGCTGTAGGCTCGTCCTCCAGTAGCGACCCAGCAGCCTGAATGCTCCTCACCATCTCTGTGGAGGTTAGAGTTCAGCCTTCAGATATTGTCCAATATTCTATCTGTAGTAGTTTCTCAAAGCTCCAACCAACTCAATTAAAGTTACCTGGGGCATTTGGAAAAGTGTAGATTCTCAAAGCTACTGCCTAAAATCCAATGCGTAGATCTGAGTTAGAACCATCTTGATAACCAGTTTAATGTGGTAAACAATAGTCACAATTTGCCAGTTTTTAACCCTTTCATAAGCTTGTGAAAATACTGAAATTGACAGCTGTTCGTGCAATTGATACTACGTGTGGCTGTACAGGGAAAACCAAATAAGAATGCCTTACATGTTTATGGAAGTGTTTATTTTCCACATATTTCAAAAACTTTAGAGGGAGAACACTTAGGACCTGCTTCTCAGAGTTCCTTGTGTCCCATTTACACTGCCTTCTTGAAATAAGGATTTCATCTCAGGGTCCCAAAGTGGCTGTTGCTCATCCAGACATTACATCTGTGCTCCAAGTAGGAAAAAGAGAGATAAGACTAAGGACAAGCAGATTATCTATATTAGTGCTTGAAAAATCATTTCCAAGAAAACTTATGCAGTGGTCCACGGCTATGTCTCCCTGGTCAGAACATGTAAAATGATTCCCTCTTGATAAGAAGGAGGCCAGGAAATGGGCGTGTAAGTTGGGAACATGTCAAACCTGAATGAAAATTATTTCCAAAGGTAAAGTGTTAAGGGAAAGTTACTGTAAGGAAGGCAAATAATGTGTCTTCCCAAAGGGCCTAGAAGTTCTGAAAAACTCAGAGCTAAATCTACACTCACAGAAAACTAACAGAGGACAAAGGAGGCCTTGGCCCTCAGAGAAGGGCCAAGCAGGACAGAGCCTCTGGCCTCCATGCACCTGTCTCCCAGGAATGGCTCCTTCCCCTGCCCCACACCTGCCGTCTAGTCTCCTCCACATGGCTGCATGGTGGCATCACCCTGGCCGGACATCCCGGGAGCCGGACTGGCGACTCGCACTTGCTCGCCAGCACAGCAGACCCAGAGAAGTGTTGCAGATGAGGAGTGGGCATGCTGCTCAACGCACACGGGGCCAATCCCTAGGCTGCAATTTGCTCTTTACTTTGAGGTAGATCTCATGGTCCTCGGTGAATGGCCAGTGGGCAGAGGCGCAGTGGCTGACGGATGACCAGGGCTTCTCGGCCCTCGGGTGCAGTATGGACAGGGAGTGCATCCTGCGGGAGGCCATTTGCTCTGTAGAGATTCGTGCTCGGGAGCACAGGCCGCTTCTGTGTGTGTCCATCCCGCAGAGCAGGTTCCTTGCTGGGCCCCCCCACGTGGAGTCCTGAGTTCATCACTCATGTGTCAGGAGGAGGCAGCAGAGGAGGTAAGAGACTTCATTACAGATGCTGCAGTGACTTTCCGACACACCTAGGTCACAGTGATGCCATTCAAGTTCACACTGGGGTTAACGGGAAGCGGCTGCTAAGAGGTGAGACAGTGGCACTCGCCGGACACAGACAGATGGCTGTTCTGAAGCGCGGCCGTCCGCTCTCAACTGCACCCCACAGAACCTTCAGGGCCATGGTTCCGTAATTACGTCTCAGCACTCTGCCTAGGGTTGTTGCATTTGTAGGGTTAAAATGTAAGCTAGAATCACAGCCTCTTTGACAGGCTTCGCAACTCCCACGGGAAGATTGCTGAGTAGATCTTCCTTTGCCATTGGAACATTTCCAACAATTCTTTACAATATAAGGGAGGACAAGAGGCTTGAAGCCAGCCTGGAAGTTTATCTGCCAAAGAACAGGCACAAAAGAAAAACCTGCCCACCCTATGCTCCTAATGGAACACTGCTTCCGTGAGGAACAGAGCTCAGAAGCGACATCAGGGGATGGTAAAGAAAAGCAAATTGAATTTGCAAGACTACATGGGGAAATAGCCAAAAACAACTGTGTACTAGTTTTCTCTTCTGGTAAAAATAAGTTAAATCCTAACTCCTCTCGTTTGCTGTTGTTTGAATTCCATGTAAAGCTTTCCCCAAACAAGCAGAGTGATTAGGGCAGTTCCAATTCCAAACAACAACGCACAAGCGTCTAACATAGGGTCCTGCGGAGGCGCAGACCCAGACCCCAGCGGACAGCAGCCTCCGACTGCAGGGGCCTAGTGTGGAGACACCGTGACCGGTGTGAGAACAGCTGAGGGTCAGCAGTGGCCTCCCCTGGGGATTCGGAAGCCGTATCTGCCGAGCCACATGAAGTCAGCAGCTGAGGACCCTGCCCGGGGCCCAAGGAACCGGCCCACGCGGACTCACAGGCTTTAATACCTGGGACCCACTAGGGACTGTGGCCTCTCACAGAGACCGGGGTGTGAACACATGCCCCTTTTGGGATAACCAGGAGCCCAATGCCTCCCAAGTTACAAGGAAAAGATATATCTGCTTCTAAATTGCAAATATTTGATTCAATCTGGGGCTTTTATTTTCATTTTTGTCTTTTGCCACAGTAGCTGTTCAGTGTGAATGTAGAAGACTTTCCAGTTTATCACTGTGCTTCCCCCCTTTCCATCCGTGCTGTCCCTGGGCGTCTCTAACCAGTGCAGACCAGGGGCCCCTGGAGCCTTGTTTATGTGACCCCTACTTCCTCAGACTTTTGAACTAGTTGTTTAAACTTCTTGCTTTCCTTCACATTTTAAATCCAAAATCTTATGTCCAACAGCCTGACCCTTATTTTACTGTCTAAAAGTATCTGAGATTCTAGATTCCTAAGTCCAAGCTGATCTGTTGCCCAAAACCCTTGTGATTTTACAGCTGGAGATGAGCAGAACATTCTCCAGTAATCCTCACATAATCTGATAATAACTTTTTAACATTTAAAACAGTTACAGATACACACACAAACACACAACTGTTTTTGAAAAGTTAGAAAACTCAGTTATGGTTGAAGAATCTTAGAATCTCACAGCTACTGTTCTATTTATTTTTTAAATCATGCCAATTTAAAATTCAAACAGTGTTTTTCAAGGAGCTTTACATTAGTAGTAACAAATGTTTGGTAGCATCTCCCTGAGCCTCTGAGGAGATTTTAGCTCAACAACAGATTAGAACAACAAGAACTTCGAGCACTTCATAGAAAATGATACGCAAAGCAGAAATAAGACAGTTGTCTTCTGAAGACAGGGAGTGAGCCACCTGGGTACACCTCCAAACTTCCCCAGGAGAAGTGAAAGCAATTCGCTGTCTCGTTCTTCTCACAAATGAAAGGAGAAACCAGGCAAAGCTCTGTTCTAATTCCCACGTTTCCTTTGCTTGTAACTTGGAAAATACACTACAGGTTTCATTAGAAAGCTCTTCCTTTGATTGGTCCCAGTTCAAGCTTTCAAAAACAATCCTGAGATACAAGCATTGCTAAAGTTCTGTAGTGCCCAATAATAGGGAAAATTTCCATGGGAGAGTCTTTTTCTGTTTGCATTTCCAGTGGGAACATGATGGTTTGTTAGTGCCTAGAGGAATGGGCTGCCATGGGGCATGCAGCTGGGCTCACCTCTGTCCTCAGGAAGGTCTCCCCGGGAGCGCAGTGGCCAGGCCCCTTTGGGCTTCAGAGCCCCGAGACCTGTCTGAAGCCACCATTCCCCATAGCAGACAGTTGCTGTGCGCTGGCTCTGTTCTGTCTGTGCCCAGCTTTATACCACTGTCTCCTCCAATTCTGAGCAGCCCGAGTCAAGCCCTGGTGGGCGATGCAGCAGATGCCCCTCCCACGAGTGGCATGGACTGGCGTTATCCTCATGCTGGTCTCTTCCACCTCCTGGAGAAGACGGAGCCTTAATGTAGGTGAGACAGGCATCGTCAGGTCTCGAGCGAGCCTCAAGTGTGAGCCCTGGCAATTTCTCAGGCTTTGTGAATCCAAACATGTCCTGCAGGCTCACACTGTCATGCTCACCATTGGAGAAAAGTTAAACCTCCCATTGTTTCTCTTCACACCCAAAAGCACTCTCCAAAATCCTCATCCTCCAGGTGTGGCCGTTAGGAGCTCTGTCACTTGTGGAATTTAGTCCACCCGCAAGTCCCTGCCCAGGAGGGCACCTGCGCTGCCCCATGAGCCAGTAGGGGATGGAGACCAGGCAGGAGCGTCCCCTCCCTAACTGCTGGAAATGGCCAGGCCCCCGTGGAAGGCAGGAGCCAGGGGCAGCCGCTGCCCCTCACCCAGAGGCTGTGCCACGGACTGCAGCCACTTGCTGGTGCCTTCGCACATCCTTCCTCTTCTTCACGGGTGGGGGCCACCTCAAGCAGCGATTCTTCCGGTGCTCAGGATGTTGGGCCCCCACTTGACTCACTTGGCCCTTGGAGGGAGTGGGCTTTGCACTGGGGCTCAGAGAACAATTCCTCCAGCGCTGACCCTCGGGCAGGCCACCTGCCTCACTCCAGGGCGCCCCCACCTGGAGCTCGGGCGCCCGTCCCCAGGACTCTGAGCCCCATCCCACCTGCATTCTCCCCAGCGTGGAGGCCTCTGCAGCTTCAGCCAGGGTCCCCATCCCGTGCATGTTAATAACCGTGTATGCGCTTTTCTCCCATCATCTGCCTACTGTCGGTTCCCTTCAGGAAACTTCAGAGGGTCGGGGGGCAGCTGTGCGTTGCCTGTCGACAGCCATGGCTTTCAAGAGACTGGGGCCGCCTTTGTTTCTTCACCCGTCCTCAGTCTGGGCTGACAAAAGGCTCTCTCAGCTTCCCACCCTGCTGGCACGGGGAGCACCCGCCTGAGGAGGGGCAGACCCAGGAGAAGCACATCTGAGGGGCAGGACCAACGCCTTGGGACATGGCAGCTGTGACAAACTTCGTCTGTAGTGGTGAATCTTCTGTCTTTCTGAAAAGGAAGTATGGAAGCACATAAATTAAGCTTTCAAATCCCTTTACTGTCAGTGCTTTGCTGTCAAGCAAATTATTGCTTCCTTCTTAGTAGTCACATTCGCAAAGCTGTGCTTGTGTCGCAGCCAAGGTGATGCAGTGATCCATGCAGGACTCCTCTGCAATGATGGGGTGCTAGGCATTTGCCCAGTAACAGGAATAAACAAATTCTGCTCATCACAAGTAGCATTTGGATGAACTCAAGTGACAACAGCGTCACTGTTGTAGGAACTGGCATAGAACAAGGGCTAGGCAGATGTCACCCTGGGCCCCTGTGACCCAGCCGCCTGGCCCCAGACCACCACTTTTGGAATGGAGATGCAGGCTCACTTCCGCGAGGCAGCCGACCCACGTGAGAAGCTGTTGCAGGACTGGCCCTTCCCTCTCCTCCCCGAGAGGGGCTCCTCGCTGCCGCCGCGTGCACATCCTTCATCCACGCACCAATCTGGTGACCCCAACAGATTTGCAAACACGTTAGGAGATGTTTCCTAAAGAGATCGAGTCAGCCCAAGAGATACCGGTTGCCCACACAGGCAGCATTTCCCAGAGCTTTGGCTGAGTGGTCTTCAAAATCAGGCTCTTCCTAATTAAAGAGGTAATGCCAGTTCCCACATGAGATACAATCCGATAAGCAAATCAATTCAAAGTTTTACTCTGTTCCAAGGTCTATTTTCCTAGATAAAAGTAATATGAGGTCCTTTTGTACCCATCTGTCAGACGCAGGTTTTTTAAATTTACAATTTAGTTTCATATAATTCAATGTTAAAGGTTGCTTTCTTCTGCAGGAATGTTTGGAATTAATTTGTATTGATCATGTTGCTCCAGTTCCAAGATAGTAAAAGTAAAGTCCTCATCTTGGAATCACTCCACTTCCATCACGCACGAAGAAGGCTCCCCTTGCCTGACTGAGCTGCCAAGGTGCACGGTAGAGGCACCAGCAAATGTGCACAGCGTCACACTCACTTGGTGTCCCAGCCACAACCACAGTGGGGAGGAGGAGGGGCTCCCGAGACGCCTGCTCATGGAAGGGCAGGGTCAGCTCCTAGGTGCGGTCTTTTATGGGCAACCACGGAGTGGGGCTTGAGCCTTACGCAAGGAGACGGAAGAGCTACTCGGTCACCTGGTGACAGTGACAGAGTAGTCACTGAGATGTGGCCAGGCGGGAGCTGGGGTCCACACAAGTGGCAGCGGGAGAGGCTCGGGTCAGATAATGCTCAGCCCTGTCCGTGTGACCATGGGCTGCTAGAGGACATCCGGCGTCCCTTGGCCAGAAACCTGAAAGGGCAACAGGGGCCTCGCTGGGGCCACGCAGAGCTGGAGGCCTCCCTGCCACCCCCAGGGCCCAGGAGTGGGCGGGCTGTGCAGTTGTGACCCACCAGAGCCTTCCGGGTCACTTTAGGGTGGGACACCCTCAGCACCAGCGCTCTGGGGCTGTAGGGAGTGCAGCACACTGGCCCGGGACCACTCTGAGATAAAGGCAACTGAGGAAAAGCAGAGTGAGTTTTCCTTTGGCAAAGAGACTGTGCATACAGAGGAAATTTGCATCTGTGAGGGTGGCATCCCTGGGCCTTCCAGGAAGAGGACACCTGTCTGCGGAGCACAGTGTCCACGCCTGGCTGGGCAGATGCCAGCTCCCGTCTCTGGCCCTGCCCTTCCCCAGCTGTCACTACCCTGCATCCCCTGCACCAGGGAGGATGAAGCCACACTCTGCCTACTCATGCTTCTCTGCGAATACCCACATGTGCATATAATTCAGAATCTTCTCTCCTCTTGTTAACCTGCTCGTTCAGCTCATGGGGTCCCCAACACTGGACCTGGAGGGCAGAGGGTCAAATAACCCCCTCCTCTGCATGGGAGTTTGGGCCTTGGGTGGAGGGAATGGCGGGTGTGGGCTGCCAGGGTTGGGCCCCTTGGGTGGCAGGCGGAGCAGCAGAAAGGAGAACTAGGATTCTCCTGTGCACTTTATGAAAACTAGGATTCTCCCAGGACAGGTGAGAGGTTAGAAGAAAAGGGCGTGTTGCGTGCTGAAGAATATAAAATTCTCCAGTATCGAGGCAGCACAGTTTTATCACTAGATTCTTTAATACTCTCTAGGATGATTTGGAAATTTGCAGCCTCAAAAGCCGGTTTGCATTCTTGAGGGGGTGATCTCAGGTCCAGGAGCCACGAGCACGGACGTTAAGCATCTCTTTCTTCACCTCCGCGACCACAGCTCACTCTAACAGTCGGGTCACTGCTGTGAGCCTGGCATGAGAGCCCAGCAGCTCCCAGGGGTTAGAGGGAGGCGTCACCTCTGCCCGACAGACAAGTGCCTGGCCCACCCTGCCACCACTGGTCTCTGGCACTGCTGCCCCATAGGAGAAACAGGGCACATCCGCACCCTGTGCTGGGCCTGAGCACCCAGCCTGGGAAACAAGAGGGTGAGCAGAGCCAGACACAGGAGCAGAGACGGGGGGAGACAGCATCAGCATCACAGTCCTGGGGCCCACAGCCCTATCCTTACGGCGGGGCCTTCAACTGGCCACTGACCCAGGCCGGGCACTGTCGAGGAGGGCAAAGCCAAAATGCAAAGACTAGAGACTCCCAGCTGCCAGACGGGGTGGGGGGCGGGGCAAGGAAGGGAGAGAGGCCTGTGCTGATTATAAGAGAAACACTCGGAAAATTGCTTCACCTCGCTCAGATTCAAGATCAACCTTTGTTTACTGACATGGGCTGCAGAAGCCCCAAGGGCCTTCAGCCAGTGGCAAATAGCAAAGAGTCTTTACACCAGGACTTTGGATTTTACATTTAGGGTTGAGTATTTTTGAGAGAACAGTCCTTGCTTGGTCCATTGTCTTTTTCCCCTGGTGTTAATCAGGACATCAAAACCCTTCACGTCTGGGACTTGTGCAGTTACGACTCAGCGACTTAGGCTTCTCCAACCCTAGTATAGTGTGGGGAGCAGAGACTTCAGAGCCCCAGGAGGAAAGAGCAGGCCTGGGTGGACCCCTGCCCCAGCACCCTGAGTGCTGTCACTGCTGGCCAGGGCTGGGGCTGAGACCCCCATGGGTGACCCCAAAGCGACACTCATCACAGGGGCTGGGAGGACACGCAGTCCAGGGCCTGGGCAGGTGGAGCTTGGGGACTGTGGTGAGGGCTTCAGCTGGGCTAGGGACAACACAACCGAAAAGTGAAGTGTCCTGCGCCTGGATTTGCAGGCTAGGCTAGAGTTGCGGTGCCCCTGCGTCCCTCCAATAATGTAGTCAGCATTTGTCTGGAGCAATGGTAACCCAGACAGTTTAATCCACAGCACCAGTTCCCTATTTATCTCTCCCAAATATAAACAATCCAAAATCTACCTGTGGTTTTTTTAAATGGAACTCTACACACTGATGGCAACACTAAGGTGTAACTGAAAACGGCAGGAAGAAAATAGGCTGCATTAAAGAGGTCCAGCGTCCACCAGAATGAGCTCTCTGGCATTAACTTCATCTGAGGACCAGATATTAAAAACAAACACAATATCTGCAAACTTGGTCTTCTATGTCCGCAAGAAATACGAAGTAATCGGTGTGTTGTGCATGGTGACAAGGGGCTCGTGGGTATCCCAGGGCCGATGCATCCTCCTGCCTCCTTCCTCTTCCTTTCTTCCCTCTGTCCCTCGACCACCCCCCACTTTGTCTTTCCCTCTTTTTCTTTTCTTCTTTATTTGGTCTCCGATGTTTACTGTCACTCACCTAGCTCCCCCAGCCGTCTGCTCTTCACCCAGCCAACAGGACGCAGCTGTTGGAAGTGGCATCAGGCAAGAACAAGCCATCCGGGCTGAAATAAGCCAGACAAATGAGTAGACGACACTTTCCATGTCACTTTTGTTTCGTTTTGATTTTCGTATTCTTCCTGACATAGTTGGGTACAGAGAGATGGGTCAGGTGGCTCTTTCCTTCCCACCCAACTCGATGCCATAAGGCGGGGCCGATCTGCCCTCGGGCTGGAAAGTCCACTGGAACCGGTGCTCTCCCCTCCCTGAAACCAGAGGTCACTGATTCCCAGCTTCTCCCAACAGAGAGCTAGTTCCGTTATTTCCAATAGAAACGCCCTGGCCATGGCCATCACCACGCTCATGGCACGGGGAAGGTCATGGGGACACCCGCAAGGGCGTCCCGAAGCAGCCAGAGAAGGAAGCCCCAGAGGTGAGACCCAGGTCTCCAGGCCCCTTCAAGAACAGCCCTCCTTCTCAGAACTGCTGGTCACACGCCGACCTTAGACTCAGCCCACACCCCATGGGAACGCTTGTGGCTTGAATGAACCTGCACACCGCCAGGCAGACGGAGCCCGTGTGCCCAGAACACTGTGCACACAGTCACTGTGCACCCCAGTTCCGGTGTGCACGCCGCACGACACGCGGTTTGTTTCTTAGCCGGCATCAGCGTGTGGAGGAGGCGTGGGTCCCATTTCCAGGGATAACTCGCGCCACCCACCAGTCCGGACTGAGTGCGACGTCCAAGAGCCACGTGCGGCTGCAACGTCCAAACCACGGCTCCTGGACTCGCTCTCCTTGAATCCAGCGGAGGTGGCGCCGGGAGGAGGAAGTGCCAGGGGCCCTGTGCAGAGCACGCTCAGGATTCTCACGGGAACGCGGAAATAAAGGGAGAAGTCAGAAATCGCCAGTTCTGAGAAAGTTTGCTCTGTTTAAAAGGACAACTTTCAACTGACAAAAAAGAGAGGGGGAAGAAGACGGAAAAATTTTAACTTTTAAATATGGGAGAAATAAACTGGTGATAAATCGGTCGAGGATGAGAAAGCAGATGGACGCAGGGTGGACAAAGAGATAGACGGCAGGTAGGGAGGCACAGATGCATGGTGATGCTGCGCGCAAGGACCCGCCCAGCCATCCACTTACCCATGGGCATCCTCCAGGTGCAGGGGCAGAGACAGACGCGGACAGCATCGGCACGGGCCTGCCACACTGGGGGTGCCAGCCCTCCCAGCACAGAGAGAGGGCCACGATGCTCCCCCGCCTGGACCCCAACCACTCCACACTCAGCAGAAGCCGCCTCCCTGGGGCTGCCCCAGGAGCACAGAGACCCGGGTCAGGGTGGACGCTCAGTCTCAGCCGGAGCCCCATCCGCACTGCAGGCTGAGCGCTGGGGACGGGCTCACTCGCACCTCAGAGAGGACAGCACGATCCCCGACAGGGTGGGGCCGGGCAGGGATCTCGGGGTCTCGGGGACTCGGACCTGCAGCTGGGCTCCGGTGCCAAGCGACCTGGGTGGCCCCATGGGAGGCACAGCGGGGCCTCAGCATGCCGGGGGGACACTGGCTCCCGAGACCACTGTGACCAGGTCATCTGTCACACCCAAGAAGGTCACGCCAGAGAAGACCACCAGCCTGCACCGGAGATTCCAGCCCACTGACAAACGCTTTCCTAATGAAATCATAGCGGTTCGCTGGCAGAGCTTCATTGTTTGCTACAGTATTCATTTAAGGCCATGCCTGGTGTGTCTCCCGTAAGGACAGAGTTAATAAAGAATGGGAATTATGATAAATTTATCCAGGTGAATTGTCCACCTCAGGGAAAGCCAATAAATTACCTATAAATTATGAGGCATTTATGTATTCAGAAAAATACTAATTTAATTATAAGTGAGAGATACATAGGTGATAAACAGCAATTAGATAGATAATGAAATGAATGTGAAATGTTAGTCAATGAAACTTGGAGAAGACATAAAAAGTACACAGGTTTCGGTGTGATAGTTGATGCTAGAAAGGCTCCGTAGTGAAAATTATAACCATGCCAAGCAAAGATCTAATTTTTATATACCAGTATTGCAAATTTTAAAATACACAAAGATAAGCTGTGGTCATAAACTAGTTTTGGTGGATGCTTACACTGCTAAATTTACCGCAGTAAAAGCCACACTGCCGTTAATTCCCTTAGAATACGCACCCTCACTTGAACATGTTTATCCCACCCTCCTACCATTTCTGGAGTCCGCTTTCCTGCGTCTCTTCAGTTGTGTTGTCATGGCTGCCTCGTCCTGAATCGATTCAAAATGTTTTCAGAAATTTCTGTCAAAAACAAACACGATACTATGTCCTCATCCACCTTTTTGGTTTTTTTTTTAACCAGACCTGGCACTAGGTGGCTTCTGGTTCTCCCCCAAAGTCAAAATATCCATGAAAGGTAAATGCTTTGAACTGATTCAGAACTTCAAGGCAGCCAGGACAGCACAACTAAAGACACTCAGGGAAGAGGACTCCAGAGCGGCTTCAGAAAGCGACAAGAACCATGGAATAAGTGTGTTGGAAAAGAGGGGGAGTATTTTGAGGGAGATTCATAGCAGTGTATCCTCTACTGTAGTAATTTTTTGGAATTTAAACCTTCAGTGTATTCTTTGCTTTTACCTCATGCCTTATTTTATGCTAGCCTCTGTGCCATGGCCTGAGTTCTCTGGGCCCTGACCCGATATGGTGATGGGAGAGGCCGTGGGGCCATCAGCTCCTGCAGCTCCTGCCAATGACCCAGACGGCGGCCTGCCCTTCACCAAGGGAGAGGCTGAGAGGGCGCCACCTGGGGACCAGGAAGAGGCCGTAGCCAGCCTGGACCCCGCAGGCCTTGGCAGTGGACCCCGCTTCAGAACCGTCAGTTTCCACTGGTCCTCCGCCGCCTGGCTGGGGTCCTCTGTCTCGCATCTGAGCCAGCACGCAGTGGGCGACTGCAGGGAATGAGAGACAGAGGCGACTTGGGAACCCACAGGCATGTGTGTGCCTATGTGTTATCGTTCACATACACATCTGTCACCCCAATTTCAGGAAATAAACTCCAAGCTCCTGGTCCTACCCAGCCTCTTCCGCACTGAGTGCTTGACTGACCCTCCTCCTTCGCCCTCTAGTGCCGCTCACCCACAACGTAACTTGCTACACATACCTAAAACACGGGATCAGTGAACCCCTGGTGCGACGTGCGGGAAAGGACGCTGGCCCCACGCTGACCCTGCCCGGAAGCCCCGCTCTGGCCACTGCAGAGGAGTAGAAGATGGGACTGCAACAGAGGGGGTGGCCGGAGGAGCTGCTCTGAGAGTGGCTGGGGAGTGGCATGTGTGTGTGTGTCTGCGTGTGTGTATCTGCGTGTGTGTCTGTGTGTGCGTATCTGTGCCTGTGTGTGTGTCTGTGTGTGTGTCTGTGTCTGTGCTTTTGTGTGTGTGTGCATGTCTATGCGTGTCTGCATGTGTGTCTGTGCGTACATGTCTGTGAGTGCGTGTCTGTGTGCGTGTCTTGCATGTGGGTGTACCTGGTGGCTCGGCAGTGCTGGCACCAATGCTCTGCCCTGTCTCCCACCCCACCTGAGAGGCTGCCGGAAGCCCCTGGCCTCCTCCCCTGCTGAGAGCCCGTCGGTCCTCCATGCCCTGCAGCCCTCCTCCGTCCAAGGCAGCCCAGCCCTCTCCGTCTGCCCCGCATGGGCTTCCCTTCCCCTCCCCTCTTCAGCCTCTGTGCACCTGGCCCTGCCCCGAGCATGACCGTGAGGCCTGGGCCTCCTGCATCCTCCACTGTGATGACACAAAGTGGCAGCAGACTCTGTCCCCACGGCACACTTGCTCCGCCCTGCTGTCCTCTCACCGGACACGCCCCGTGTCCAGGAGATGGACAGAGGGACACAGCATCGGTGGAGAGGCTGCGGACGGCCTCCACCTCTCCTGTCGGTGCGGGTGAACACAGAGCAGCTGCAGGTGCCAGGGGGAATTACAGCCAGAGGCGCCCGCGAGATGGATGGCCTCATTAAAGGCTTATGAGAACTCATTGAGAAGTCACCTAAATTGGCTTTATTCTTCACATCTGGATTATTTACACATAGAAACTCATATTTATAGATGAAAATGGAGACATTCCATCACATTTTCAAACCAGTCAAGACAACTCTTGAGGAGTCTGCGCTCAGAGACGCTCTTTATTCCTAAGCGAATCGGGTGCTCAGTCTGTGTGATCCACACAGTACGCTTTTATCACACATTTACAGGGAGGCCGCAGTCTGGTTCCCCAAAGTTGGAGCCCGTGCTAACTCAGGGGAGGTGGGGTCTCGCTGTGCCCGTGCCACGGAGCGATGACTGCGACTCCTGAGTGAGGTCGCTCAGGACTGGCCCAGGTCGCATCATCCTCCTCTTCCTTCCCAAGGACGATTTTACAAACTCAGCCAGGCTCACGGACCCAGAGGGAGGACTCAGAGACTGGGGAAAGTCTACACTGGCGGAAAACAGACAGGAAGAGAGACGAGGGGCCAAAAATGCAGAAAGGGAAAGGGAGAGGAGAAGGGAAGGGAAGGAGGAGGAAAAAGAAATAAAGAAGAGAATACAAGTGCGCACAGGTGTGTAACAGGAAACCATGGCAGTAAGCTAACAGTCTTCCATCGGTACACAGGGCCACACTGCCTTTTAACTCACGTACCTCTGCTATGAAGTCAAACATGGAACAGCACACAGTACAGCAAGAAGATGGCAGCTCAGTTTTCTCTATCAATTAAGGAGGATTTGCCTCCCTTTCTGAAGCGAAACCATGCTGCACAGCAGCCTCGTGCTCCAAGCTGACATGGCACAGAGACTGGAGTTTATGTGAAAGAGGCCCTGGGTTGTATTTTGTTCTATTTCTTTTGGTGCAGGGATTGAACCCAGGGCCTGGGTATGCTGGGCAACCATGGACCTACATCCTTTGCCTCAAAGTGTTTTCTTTATCTCAACGATGGGCAGTTGAAACTTGAAATTACATGCACAATAGCTTTATCTGAGCATCAAAATCATAAAATAGTTAGGTATAAATCTAACAACATACTTACCAGGTATATAGTATAAAATCTACAGAACCAACGACAGAAACGTAAGGTCTAAGTGAATAAATGGCCCATGCGCGCCTAACGGAAAGGTCAGCATTGCCAGGGTGACACATCTTCCCAACTGGATCCACACATTAAAGTAATTCCAGGCAAAACCTCAGCACGTTATCTTGTGGATATCCACAAACTAGTTCTGAAATTTACACGGAGAAGAAAACGGCCCAGAACAGACAACACAATGTCGAAGGAAAACAGTGTCAGAGGACCCATAACAACCAGCAGCCAGCTAACAGTGAAGCCCCTCTAATCGAGACAGAGTGATACTGCAGGCACTCGGAGCAGCAGGCGGAGCAGAGATCTGCACCATGGACCTAAACACCTACACTCAGTCGTGTTTGACAAAGGAGAAGAACGGAGAAAAGACAGCCTTCTCAACAAATGGTGCTCAGTAAGTGGACAGAGAGAGAGCGAGAGAGAGAGGGGAAGGAGGGAAAGGTAAGGGGAGGGAAGGGCAGGACAGGACAAGACAGGACAGGAAAGGGGCAGGAAAGGAAGGTAGAAGCAGAGGCAGACTGCACAAAATCTTGATCCTAAGACTACATGGAGTGCAGAACAGTAAACTCCTGGATGGTGATGTAAGAGAAAGGACTGTGTGACCTAGAGTTTTGAAATGACTTCCAAATGCAACACAAAAGCACCATCCAGGAGAAAGTAGACTTGATGAAAATCAACAACATCTCTGCAAAAGACAGTGTTCAGTGAATGAGAAGAGAGCCGTGGGCCGGGAGCACAGAGACGCGCCTGACAAAGGACCGGGCCCAAACACAGAAAGAATTCCCGAAACTGAGCAGGGAGAAAATGAACACATGGCTGGAAAGTGAGTGGAAGTCGGACCCTCACCAGAGAAGACATGCAGATGGCCAATGACCAAGGAGAGCACACTTCACATCCCACGTCGCGAGGAAATTCCAAATCAAAACAGTGAGATGCAGCCGCACCCCCGGGGCTGGACGGAATCCAGACGCTGGTGATGCCAGTGCTGGCAAGGGCATGGCAGTGGGACAGCCCCTTGCTGAGCACAGGGTGCAGCGTGGTGCAGCCTCCTCGGGGGAGAGTTCGGGAACTTCTTACAGAAACGCTCACAGTCTCATCACAGCCCAGCGTCTGCCCGCCGTTGTGCTTACCCAAACGGGCTGACGGTGTGTCACACAAAGCCCACTCAGGACGCTCACGGCAGCTTTATGCTGTCCATTAGCTGGGAAAAGTTGGACACAACTGAGATGTCTCTAACAGGCGAAGGATAAGCAAACTGGTAGAGCCACAGTGGGTTATGATTCAGTGACAAGCAGAATCGAGCAATTAAGCCACAAAGACCTGCTGGAAACTTGAATATGTATTATGGGGTGAAAGAGGCTACTCTGAGAAGCATGCATACTCTGTGGCTACAAAGGCATGGCTCTCTGAAAAAGGCAAATTACAGAGACAGGAAAAAGAGCAGGATGCCAGGGACCAGACAAGGGACGGACAGACAGAGCACGCAGGACTTGTAGGGTAGAGGAACTATTCTGTATGTTCCTGTGACAGTGGAAGTATGTCACAATATATTTCTCTGACTCTAGAGAATCTATTACCCCAAGAGTGGCTGCTTTACCAAGGTCAGCTGTGGGCGTTAGTTAATAAAGTGTCCTATTGGCCCATCCGTTGTAAGAAATGCCCACAGCAATGCAGGGCTTTAGGGTCAGGGAAACTAGGATGGGGTCAGAGGGTGCGTGGGGACTGTGCACTTCCTGCTTAATTTTTCTAAAACCCTAGCAGTGCTCAAAAAAGAAAGTATTAATTTTTTAAAAGATGTGAAACTTTCATGTCTTCAAAAGAATAGTTCTCAAATGAGATATTCTTGGTATATTTTATAAACTTAGGACCATACATAAATATTTTAAACTCCTGTGACTGAATCTCTTCTAAAGTAGAAATAAAGATCTATTTTCTGAGGCACATTTTTTTCTTTATGAAACTGTTATAGTTCAGCAGATCTTAAATTAAACATATAAAGTTAATCTCCTCTAGATGCCTAAATTTATGAGTATGGAGAGGAGGTTACCCTCAGGACGAGCAGGAGGGGTTAAAGGCTAATGTAAAACCTGGAGCAAACCGGAGCTGGGAGACGGCGCGTGCAAGGCGTTTGTCTGTGAGGAGCAGGAGCAAGGCGGAGACCTCCCCAGGTTGGCTCATGACCCTGACACCCCACCCAGCACGGCCCTGCAACCGAGAGCAGAAAGTGTGGTGCTGTCACCAGACCTACACGTCAGCAGCACACATGAAGTGACTTCGAATCCGTACTGACATTAGAGCCACAAACCGAGCAATTTCAAGCAGAATATCCCGTATTTCCCTTTACTGCCTCAGGTGCACTTTGTGAATGTGCGCAGATGCAGCCAGAGAGCCTTGGGGGATGGTAGCCGTGCACACACATGCGCACACACAGAGCCGGCCAGCCCTGCAGGACTCGTTCTCAGCAAGGACTCTCCAGCCCCCGCCCCATGCCTGGCTCGTTTGCAGCTCCCTGGATGGCACGGTGCTTCTTTCCACTGTCTGCTGAACGGGTCTGGAAATACGGTGCTTTCCAACCCCTCGTGTGTTTGCTTCTTTTTCTCCATTCGGTGAGCATGTTGGCAGCAAAAGGGAATTCTCATCTCAAGAACATTTAAAATGAAAGGTTAAGTGCGCATAACTGGTAAAATAAAATTAAGATAAGGTGGTAAGTAAATAGGTTGGTAACTAACCACTGTTCTTATTCTGTTCTTCCTGACTCGGAGACTCTTTGATCTAGAAGACTGAGTTCCTGAGGAGGCCAAGACCACCAGTGAGCTCCACTTCCGGGCTTAATGGCGCTGTGCACCCTCCACCCCCAGACACAAGGGTGTGCGTGGTGGGGCCGCCGGGAGCCTCTCCTGCCAACCCTTCTCTGATGCACTGTGGGCAGGTTTTCCATGATCCCTCTCCAGTGAACCTTTAGTGGGTGAACATTTGAGTGCTCACTGGCGTGGTTCTTCACCTGAAATTGGAAAGATTTTGTCTCATGTTGTTTCTGTGGTTGAAGAAAGCCACGTGTGTCCTCCGTGGAGAACCGCCTGCAGCTCTCAGGAAATGTGGGGAATTCATGCAGCCAAATGCAGAAGTGGAAATGGCAAAGTGGGAAAGTCCAGCAGTGGAAATCTTCATAAATGCATTGACATATTTCACACAATGAAATCCTCAAAACATTCAACTGTTGGATATAACCCATTATCAAATCACAACCCCTTATTAAGTACTGTGTTTAACTGGATCTTCGTGGCATTATACATATTGAACCACATTCAAAATTATGCATACTGTATTTTACATGAAATTTTAAATACTGGTGATAGAAAATTGTGACTGTACACATTTTCATTCACTTGTAATCTTCTCGAGGACTAAGCTTTCTTCTTGGACAGGAAGATCTAAGCACACATTTAGCTATTTCGTGATGTAAAACTAGCGCCATGACTCCTCTGGCCCTCCACGCCCACTGCCCGGTGGCCTCACGCTGCCACCTGCTTGCTGGGGCCTCCCGAGGCCCCAAGAGAACAGCCAGGGTCACCGCTGTAATGAGTCACAGGCTCAGAAAGCAGGGCCTGGAACTCCTTTAAAAGCTGCTCTGCAAGGAAACTGTAACACACAGTTGCTACTTTTATGGCTGGTGGCAACAGAGAGGACAAGAAACCTCAGCTATGAGGCACCACATGATGTGAAGTCCTCAAATCACGGTTGGTTTGGGACAGATTCTTCCTAACTTCCCACACTGCAGACATTCCTTGGAATTACATGTCTGGATAGAACTCTGCAGTGATTGAAAGGCTCCTTAGCAGTCAAGGGCTCCAGAGAAGCCGCCTCTGGTGCTCAGAAAGGTGTGCGCCGCTGCTCTCCAAATGGCTTTCCCTCGAGGATGAGTTAGTGTTTCCACAGCAAAGTGTGCTGCTTGGGGCATTAGACAGAAATAGCTGCACTGAAGCCAGGGCCGGAGGCGGGGGTGCTGCAGGGTGGGACACTCAGCTTGGGACAAGGAGGTGGAGAGGCTGGGCTGGGTTTGTGTTCTCCTGCGCTCATTGCTGAGCCGTAACACCCAAGATTTTGGAGGGCCAAGTAGAGGGTCCTCGGGTCCAGATTCAGGCCTGAGCGCTGAGCCTCGAGGGGATGCAGTCCTCAGGGGAAGAGCAAGAGACCAGAGCCCTCACCTGCCACCACATACACCATGGCAGGAGCCCAGCAGCCGGCACCCTGGGCACAGAGACTGCCAGCTGCAGACTGTGAGAAGCAGGAGCCCCTATAGCCCCGGTCCCTGGTGTTGAGCTGGAGCCACCCGGGCTGCGTCAGATGCCCGTGGAGGAGAGCAGACGTCCTCCCCGGCTCGTCCAGGCTGTAAGGGTGCCCTTGGCGAGATTCGGAGTTTGGCTGCAGGCTGGGAAGCGCTGGCCATGGATGAGGGCTGCTCCGGGCTTCTGAGAAGCGAAGTCCCCACCTCCCCACCAGGGGTGTCCTAGGAGGGCCTGGGAGCGTGTGTTCCCTAACATTTCTGCCACACCATTTGAAGTTTTCCCACTCAGATGTCTTTCCCCAAACTCCATCCCTGACCCAATTCCATAACAGGCTGGGTGGGGAAATCCTCCATTTCTGTTCTATTTATTGCTTTCATTAGAAATATTTTTCTCTCATGTGAGACAAGTATAATCATTACATGTTAAATGAGGCCTTTTAAATATCAGCAGCCTGGGAGAAACCACTCACCATTTGATAGTATTTTAGGAAATTACATCCTCGTTTTTCTTTTTTGAAGTAGCATTGAGTGTTCACAAATGTCTTTGGGGCAAATGTGATTTGTACAGAAGGTAACGAAATACCTTTTAGAGGAAGCTGACTGCCGCCCTGGTGTGCCCACTTGCTAGTTTGCTTTTGGACGTTGACTACTGGTAATCAGAACATGAGGGGCATTTCCGAAGAACAAGCTGCATGTGTCTGGACTCTCAGTGTGGGGCACCAGGCAACGGAGCTTGGGAAATTGAACCAGAGCATAAGTGATGCACTCAGCAGGGTGTCACGCAACCCCAAGATTCAACCAGTACTGCAGCTGACAATAGTGCTCCTCCCCATCCATGTGAGTTATTACCCAGTGGGAGTCCTGGGAGGGTGTGGAAGATTCTTTTTCAGTGCTAAGGACTGAATCCAGGACTTCACATGAGCTTCATCTCCAGCCTTTGTTGTTGTTGTTTTTATATATTTTTGTTGTTGTTTGTTTTGTTTTGTTTCGTTTGAAGCAGAGTCTCATTAAGTTTCCCGGGCTGGGCTGGAACTTGCAATCTTCCTGCCTCCTCAGCCTTCCAAGTGCTGGGAGTACAGGTTTATGGCTCTGAGAAAGGAGGTAGATGCTCAGAGAAAGGAGGCAGCAAAAGAAAATAACTCCCACTTAAGGCAAGAGGGAGAGGGAGAGCCGTTGTGTGCTTTTGAGAGGCCAACTGTTTACGACGGGCACCAGCACTGGGTCCATAACCAAACACACAGCCCACCTGGGCAGCGAGTCTCACCCCCAGGCACAGCAGGACTGCAGCTGTGTTCCGGGGACAGAAGTCTTGTCGTGCAAAGCCACAGCTGTGCAGACGTCCTTCAGAGCCAATCGCACCCTTCCAAGCCCCCCATAGCGCGCTTCTACAACAGTGGTGCAAAGCTGGAGGTCGAGCTTTCAAATTTTTATTACTGTGCACGTGCAGGACACGCGGTCACATCCTCATGGGGAGCTGGTGCCTGTGCCGAGCACACCACAGCTCCACCCTATCCCCTCCTCTGCCCCCTGCTTCCCTCCATCTCTTTTGCAAAATCTCTCTCCCTGTTTCCTACAGGGTATCTTTCTGTTCTTCAATTTATTTTAAGATAAAGACCTCTTTGGGGTTCCTATAAACCTGCTTGGGCTCCAAGAGTCCTAGAAATCTACTCAAGATTCTTAGCCTGATTAGTACGGACAGAGAAGTCTGTTCAAGAGAAAGCAGTAAATTCTAGGAGCTGTAGCACTGAAGAGCTCCAGAACCCAGTACCCGGCAGAGCGTGACCAGCACTGGCTGTGTTCACTGTGGGCACCCAGCATTGCCTGGGTCGTCTGGTGACATCAGGACTGCCAGCACAGCTGTGCTTTGCTGATTCATGATTTCCATCTGAGTTGAGCAAAAGAACCCTCGGCTGTTCAGTAGCACAGTCATGTCGATGGATGTGCAGGGCACTCCCAAGATCTGGCTATCTGGGTTGTGTTGCCATAAACATGGGCAGGCCTGTGTCACTGTGATTTGATGTCCAGGATCATGCAGATTCCTGGACAGACTCAGATGTAAGTCTGGTGAGGCTGCATGTTGGCAATCTTCCCCCCAGGTTTGTGCCCCCGAGGACTGTGGCCACACCTTCCGTCAGGGCCATCGGCTACTCCAATGTCTCAGGAATGTCCCGGTCATTTGTCTCAATGGGGACCATCTTGTGCAGCCCAAGGCAACACAGAGGAGCACGGGTGTTGCTGCTGGGCAAGGGAGTGGGATGATGCCTGACCCAGACCTGAGGCCAGAGTCATGGGCATTCACATCTGCCCAGAGGCCATGCTGCCTGATGGGACTGCTGAGACAGGAGCTGAGGAACTGTGTCCTCTCCCAGTGCCACACGCAGGCCTTGGCCTGGGCTTGGCTCATAGCACCGTGACTGCTTTTTCTGGTCAGAGCTCTTAGAGAAACCACTCAAGGTGATGAAGCACTGGGGGCCAGGCCTGGCCACAGCCCAGGAAACCAGTGCTGGGGAAAGAAGAACAATACTGACCATGTGGTGTCCGCTCATGAGGGGACAGAGCTCACAAAACAGGAAATGAAAAATCATGAACAGGTTACTTGGCAAACACTGACTTAGAATTGCAACATTTCCAGAAATCCTTAAATTGGATCTTTCTGCTCTATATGGAGATTTTGCTTCCTTTGTATAAATATTTCAGTAGTCACCTTCTTAAAATATTAAATGTTACTTCATAAAATAGAAAGGTTCATGAAGTCATTGAGCCTGGCCCTCTATACTATTTTAGAAATTAATCACATAAAGCATTCTTTTTAGGCAAAAAAATAGTTTCTAATTCATTTGGATCAACCTGAGACAAAGCCAGGCCAGCCAGCGACAGGGTCTGAGCCCACTTGATTGCCCTCTGTGCTCAGAGTACCGTGCTGGGAGTGCCATCCTGGGAGTGCCGTGCTGGGAGTGCCGTGCTGGGAGTACCGTCCTGGGAGTACCATGGAAGATGGGGTCACGAGAGGCTGGTCCAGGGAAATGCAGCTTCCCGGCCTGCATGTGGGGCTACAGACACCGCTGGGCTCCCCCATAAGAACCCCGGGGTGACTGATGCACCAGGAAGCGGAACAGGAGCACTGGCAAGACTGGAAGTTGTGGGTCCTCACACCTACGGCTCTGCAGCAAATCAAAGGAAAGGTGCACTGTCCTGCAGCCACTTGGTCAGCTGCAGGGGACACTGTGAAGAGCTGGACACTGAGGAACTGAGGCTGGCATGGAAGGCACCCTGGACACAGTCACACACAACTCCGGGAGTTAGAGAAGCAAGGAGGATCCGCGTGCCCTGGTCAATGAGGCATGGCTGGCCTCAGTCACCCGCCAGCCCCTCTCCTCTGGAAGATGTTGGCCCCTTGAGTTCTGCTGCCCTCTTCAAAGCATCTCCATGCTACCACCTGAAGGCTCAGCAAGCCAGCACTGTGCACACCTGCAGGGGCATCACTTCTCCTGCACCGGGTAGAGGTTCCGTGTGTCACTCTGACAGCCACTCGGGAGCACAGGGGGGACCTCCCACAGCACCTGGGAGGAGGCAGCGCCCTGAGGGCCGTGGAAATCAAGAAATCAGTTCAGAGGATGCTGGCCCTTGGCAGGACCTGGGGAGTGAGCACAGTGTCACCAGCAGGGCCTCCCTTCCCGGGGCTGCAGAGAGGGTGCCCAGTCTGGCCCAGGTCACCAAAGCCCTGTTCCAAGAAGGCCACCACTCCAAGTCTCCCCTAGAGCGACCAACATGCCAGACACTGAGGCCATGGAGGGCTGGAGGGGGCGGGAGCAGCAGAGCCCTGACGCCTGGCACAGCTTTGGAGGAAGGTGTGGAAGTCCACACGGGGCAAACACACTTACCGCGCAGCCCTGCCGTCTCGGTGCTCCGTGTCTACTGAGGAGCGGAGAAGCCAGGACGGGGCCCCACCCGGAAGCCGCTGTGTCCTCTCCGGCAGGGAGGCGGGCCACATCTTCCTCTGCTCCACGCACGCAGTGCCTCCCACTGCCCACGTAAAGCCCTGAGCCGCCCTGCCTCGCCTAAGTGCTCCTCACTCCAACCTGAGCCAGCCTGGGCCGGCCCGTGCTGCTCCTGTCCCTCTTCTCGGCTCACGGCAGGACAAGCCCCTCCCACCTCAGGGTTTCACAGCTGTCAATCTCACCTCCCACTCTTGTTCTACAGCCCGGGGAGTCTCAAAATCACATTTTATTTCAGGTCATTGTTAGAGAATGCAAAGTATTAAAAAGCCAAAGCAGTGAAGGTAAAATGTTTGCGAAGATAGCAGTGAAAGCAAGAACAAAGCCAAAGCTAGGTTCCAGCGTGGGTGAGGGACTGAGAGGCAGGCGATGACTTCGGAGGGGGATGGGACCCCGGGGCCAGCGTGAGGCAGGAAGTGAGCAGCAGTCCCTCGAGTGCACAGAGCTGAATCCACTCCTCTTCGCTCGGTCTCCCTGGGTGTGGGAGCGCTCTGGGATTCCACCTCCCTGTCCCCAGGCGTTCCCACCCCGGCCCAGGCAGCAGAGGCTGTCCCTGTGTTTCCTCTGAACCTGCCTGCACACTGGGGCTGCAGAGCTGGTCACCAGTCCTCCAAATCCTGCCTGCTCTCTGAGCACGCTCACTCGGGATGACGGGACAGGTGTAAAGGACATCCTCCACCACACCCTCTCCCGCTGTTATCAGTTAAGACCACATAGAGACTTCTGCAGCAGGGATTGGGCTTGCCTTAAGTTTATGAAAATGTGTCCATCACTGGGCCTTCCAGCACACTCCATAAAATCCACCAGAATTCAAACCCACAAACATAACGACAGTCACGCTATTTTGTGAATTGCAGAGGGATTTCTTTGAAAGAGAAAGCCAGGTCCCTCCAAGAGAGGCAGGCACACGGTCCCTGAAGAACTTGGCCTTGCTGGCACTGATGTAGGCTTTGGGTGAGCCTGAGCCTGCCAGCCCCAGGGAGGGGCCAGGGAACCGAGGAAAGGGGCGGGGCTTCTCGGGGGCTGTGTCCCTAGACCGCTCCTTCCTGCCCTGAGACTCTGTCCTCCTTCGGCCGGGAGGGACTGAAGCCATTATTCTGATGGTTTCGGGTTTACTAGAAGAGGAAACAGAGAGAGAGTTTAAAGGTGCCTTCGATGAGTCACAAGGCCTTTGAAAATAATGATACAAATTCTCTCAGTATTCCTTTCTCTTCGTTTTTTGTTTCCATACCTTTTAAGTGTCTCCCGGGTTCATTTTCCTCCTCTTCAGTCTGAATTCTTGCTGTTGTCTTATGGAACTCCATCTGTTTTATCCGCTCTGCTTTGTTTTCTGTTTCTCACCTCCACCTACATTTTTCTCTAGTAGAACTTTGACACAAGCTCTGTTCGTGCCACTACTGGTTTGCACAAATGCTTCATTCCATCTGCAGGTTGGTTATAAGACAGTCTGAGTTCACAGACAGTACTTTAAAATCAGGCAACAACGCAATCACTAATTGTTGATGATGCCAAACCTGTCAGTGTGGCTTCTCTTGAAAAGTCTGGGATCCAGCAAAGCACCCTGGCTGGGGCTGTGGCACTGCATCTGGGCGCCCTGGCGCTGCTCCCAGGCAGGTCTGCTGGGCACCAGAGGACACAGAGCTTCGCATCTGCTCAGAGATGTTCACCCACAGATAAGACCCCAACTACTTTAGAAATTAAAGGAATGTATTTCACGGGCCTTGCGTCCAACTCACGCCTAGTGCGTTGGATTGAAGACCATCACCAGTGCTATGGTAAATATGCTCCAGATGCTCCGATGCAAAGAAAAATATCTCAAAGGGGGAAAAATTTTGGCTGCATCTTCAAAAATGATTGTAAGTTCAAGAAGCAAAAGTAGGTCCATGGAGACAGACACTATTTCAGTTAGAGGTTTAGCGAAAACTACGATTAGCGACTGTGAAAGGGAATGCTGGAGGGTCGGCTGGCGGGACATGACCTGGAGCGGAGGGTACCTGTGAGCATGTGGGCAGAGGGGCTTCAAGGAGGCCTTGGGCCTGGTGTAAAGGCTGTGGCTGTGAAGACCAAAGCCACCAGTGTCACTCGCCTGGCCAAGGCCGAGCCTGCATTTCTCCCGCATGCGCCACCCAGAAGGGCTGAGCTTCCTGTCCAGCCTCCCAGCATCTGCAGTGTCAGCTGCACCTCATCTTCCTCAGCGTGTTCCACCCATTAGTGCAGCTCGGGTGCCCTCGCCTCTGACCACAGGTGACACCAAGGCCCTGACAGAACCCATCCCGCCTCTCGGTGCAGCTCCGACTGGGCCCCTCATTCACTAACTACCGGAGGCTCCCACCAGCCACACAGAGCTCGGCAACAGGAGGAAAGGTCTCTCACTCCCTGGCCTAGTCCCTTTCCCCTCACTGGGACACAGTACCCCACAGCCACCCTAAAGGAGAAAGGCTAATTCGACTCACAGCTCCCAGGGCGTTCAGTCCGTGGTAGGCTGGCTCCAAGGTCAAAACAACGGGGACAGAGGTAGGGAAAAGCTGTTCACCTCATGGCAGACAGGAAGCAGAAAAGAGGGGGACCTGGGCAGGAGATACGCCCTCCTGGTCGTGGCCCCTGGGATCTGCCTCTTCCAACCAGGCGCCACCTCCTCACTGGAGGAATCCATGGAGGAGTAGAGTGCTTGTGCTCCAGGCACCTTCTGAAAGACCCACGTCTGCATGTGTGAGTTTGGGGACACTTGGATCCAAACCTTAGGGCTTTCCGAGGGTCCAAGTCGCCCATCCACCCTGAAACAGGCAGCAACACTGGGGATGGGGTGTGACCGCTGGCTCTAGGGGTGAGTGACCTGTGCCCCCAACCACAGAGACCCTGAGGGTATTGCACTGAGGGAGTAGGAAGAAAGGAAGCAAAGGGGAAGCACAGAGACACACACACCATGCACACACTTCCCTGATGATGGGTGTGTCCGCGTGAGGATGCACCGACTGTCTGGGAAAAGCAGGAGAGGAAAGCTATGGATCACGACTCAGACTGAGATGAGATGCCGGAGACAGAGCCCAAACAAGAGCTGGAAAAGTGGAGCCCAAACTAACGGCAGGGCATCAGGCACGGCGTCGAGTGGACTCCACTGCGGCTTGGGTCGAGCTGAACAGACATGGAAGAGCTGTCCACAGCCAGGCACAGCACACGGGAGCCCAGCCACCTCCGCTGTGCACTTAATACAGCTCAAGGCCTCAGGCCTCCTCCTCCCTCTAAACCTTTCAGTCTATTAACTCCAACAGACCCTGATGGGTGAGGCAGAGTTCTCAAGGACTTACTCCTTATTAAATCTAAAGCTTAATTAGGATTAGCAAGATAATTGAGACTTTACACTTGAGATCTGAGAAAATGGACATTTTTATAAAATTCCGATCATTGGATCCTCATTTTGGGGTGTGACACTGTATCTGATCTGAAAGGGAGAGCAGGAAAGCCAGTCGACATTTCAAATAAGAGCCTCTAAGTATGAATTTAATTATTAAAAGTAACATCGTGGTGCTTTCTGCATCGCTGCAGGCTGAATGAGACCCACTTTCTGCACAGGAACCATGGGGAATAAACACGGCAGAGGACCGTGTGCTTTTGCAAAAGTCACCCGGGCAGAGCTCACACCCCAGTACCAGCCACCTCACACTCCCAGAGAGGTCTAGAGAGCGATTCCTCAACGCCTGGCCCACCCAACCTTAGAGCTGGGAGAACCCGCAGAGAAACTATCAGGGACTTTTATAGTCGTCAGTATAATGAGACCCGGCCCACCGGGTGTTCCGCACTAAAGTTTCAGCTGTTGTTATCCTTAGAGGGAGAGTTCATAAGGAAGATATGATTCTTGGTTATTTGTTCCATGCTGGAGCAGCCATCCAGCAAGGAGTTTCTCTCTTGCACCTCTGATTCCAGCACTATTGTATCCCATCCTGAGCAGAGAGAACAGTGCTTTTGCAGAAATATTGTTCCCAGCCATCTAAACCACAGAGTTTACACAGTCAAACAAGCTTGGATGTGGTCAGATGCAGCTATGATCCAGCTAGAAGCAAGGACCACCCTCATGGGAGGGATAACTGGGCAATTCCAAGGAATCTCATCCAGGGCAAGCTGGAAATCAGCCAGTGCAGCACAAGGGAGACATCTAGCCATGTACGAGAGGTATGGTAGCAATTAGATAGTTTTTCACGTCTCAGGCAGTAAAAATATTCATAAGTTGAATTCTTTTTTCCTTCTAAAAGTTGAAATTTATTCCACTTCTTAAAAACTTAGGCAATTCACCAACTAATTCTTCACTGATTTATTCATTTCCTTAAGGTTAAATGATGTAAATTTTCCTCCTGAGATATTTAGCTAAGGCAAATGCACCAAAGTTTTCCAAGTAGAATTTGGAGGAGCGATGTGGTCTCTGAGGCTTTGTCAAAAGACCTTTTAAAGTTCTACATATAATCTCCTCATTTGGCATAATAGTTTGAAATATGTCTGTATAAAGTTTACTAAGGGACATCTTAGCTCTCTCCCATTGGAAAAACAACAGAAAGCCTTATTGATGTCTTCCTCTTCATAGTGAATTTTTTGTTTAAAATTTTAAAAGAAGCAGACAACTTGGACATGCAAGTGCCTCAGTAAGTTCTCTTAAAGTTTTATCTGTTCAGCTGAGTCTACGAGGTTGGGCAGAAGGGCTAGAAGCAGGTGGGACACAAAGTGGTTTGATATCAAAAGGTGGAGGGAAACTGGAAAGAGAAATGAGGAAGGAGACCTCCAGTGACAGAGCTAGAGAACAGTGTAGAAAGAGCCTGCAGTTAACCGTGGAGCTTCTCCATCTTTCTGGACAGGTGTAAATCTTCTCTCACAAAGGAAGCAGGGCATTTGGAAATCTATCTCAGAACTCCAAGTAGATGAAATTATTTTCTTGACCAATCAGAAAGAGTGGAGGCTTTATTGGGAATAAAATACCAGAAAGCCCCCAGGAAATTGCATTACCTCATTTTGATGAAAAAAGAAGATTGATAAAGATGTCTGCGACTTGATGGTAATGAAAGAGCATACCATTTCTCCATGTTAAAAGAGAAGTTAAAGAACCATGCCCAGAGTGACATTAAAATGTTCTTCAATTGCCCATAGGAAAAATCAGAACTCATCTTCAATTTCTTCCTTGCTTCCATCCCCAATAACCAATGAGTCGCAAAGATTTCTCGAGTTTCCAACCACCCTGCTGCTTCTCAGTTTGTAACATCACCAGTGTGCTGGTCTCCAAGGTGACCTCCCTGCTTCTAGGCAACCACCAAGAACCAGCCTCACCTGCCCTTTCCCGCTCCTCTATAATCCTTCACTCATAGACAACAACCAGCTACTTCGATTGCTAGTTCTTACCTATGAATGGGGCATGTCTCCCCAGGCGGTCCTTGGCTCATGTTCTTCTGCTCAGGATGTTTTATCTTTTATCCACTGTTTAATTTACTGTTTGTTCCTCAAAATGCAAGACTTGCCTTACACATCACCTCTTGAAGAAGCTTCATTAACTCACTTTCTCCCACATGCAAATCTCTATCATGGAGCCTAACAGGTCATTCCTGATAATACTAATGTCGTGTGTCAGTATCTACACTGGGCTTTAAATTCCCTGAAGCTGAGATAGGTTTATTCACTCTTGTATCTTGGCAAAGACCAGATGGTCTGAAACACAGCTGTTATTAAGTGAATAAGAGAAAGAAGTGCTCACATAAGCAAAGGCACTCATGACAAACCAAGATAGAGCATTAGCTCAATAATCACCTGGGTCCACTAGCGATCATGTTTGTTAGCAACGTAAGAAGTTTCTCACAAAATCTCCTGGAACTTAAGTGATTTCCAAATGTCCCTACAGCAGCAACTCAGGACAGAGACGCAGGACAGGAGCTTTGCACTAATGCACCCAGCTGAATTCGAAAGCCTGGACACAGTCAGGACTCTCGGAGACTGACTTGTGCTAGAGACAAAGGAAAAGAAAGTATCATGAAGGCCCACCTCAACTGCCTTACCATTTTTAAATTATCTGTGGTGTTTTCTCACTGAATTATAAGACTGCACATTCTTTAAATACTCTAGATGATAGACCTGCAGCCAACACACATATGCATGGACGTGTAACATGTCATCCCATTCTGTGTGGTCTTTTATGTTGTTTGGAGACCCAGGAATGATAAAAGGAAGGGAAAAATTGGAAAATATCCTGATTTAAAAGCCAGGATCTCTGATGAACAAAAGTTCTTACTTTTAATATAGACCAATTTTTTGTTTTAATGTATGCACACATTGTGGAAGTATGGCTAAGTCGAGCTAATTAGCATATGCATTATCTTACACACTTGTCTTTTTTCTGTTGGTGAACATATGGAGCAAAGGACACCTTTGATGCCATTTAGCTAGAAACACGGGCACCTCCAGCACCCTGCATGGATGCCCTGCCCTCCTCTGGCCCTCTTAAGCAGAGCATCTTGGGATAAGGTGCAGCCTCTTGACCCTGCAAAGCCAGGCTGGGTGTGAGCTTATTTTCACTAGGGCAAATTCCTGAATATTCAAGGTTAAGCACTTTGTCCAAATTCAGCACTCAAGCCACCTGCCAAGACGGCACCTGCTGCCGAGACCACTGTGCACCTGCACCTTCAGGAGCTCAGGGGCCAGCTGCTGAGGACATGTACCAGGCACTGTGTGCTTCAGCTCCAGATGGCTCAGCCACCATGATCCTTTCAGTGTCCTGGGCAGAGCAGAGCAGAAGTGGCCCTTGGGGACTGCATCCTGCAAGCCAGGGAAGGTGGCTGCTCACTTTGCTCCCAGATCCCCACAGTAGAAGTCGCAGGCCACAGGGCCTCCCTCGGTACAGAGCGGGGCTGCCCTGGGGTAGGGTGACACAGGTAAAATGCAGCTTCTCCTCTCACCCTCGTCAGTGTGTCCTCGCTGTGATGCGTACTCCACCAGAGTCTGGAACCACGATCGGATGCTGGGCTCCCAGGAAGGTATTCCTATCTGCAGCTGATGGCCCAGATAGGGGTTTCCATAGCAGGATGCAAGACACAGCCTCCTTTCCTGCTGTCTCACTGACATCACCACCCGAGTAAAGGACCCTAGGTAAACTGGCATCGCCTGAGTCTTGCTGCAGGGACACCAGGGGCTTCAGGGTCTCCAGACGCCATCAGCCCAGGGCCATAGGAAGGGGGAGTCACCTCTGCAGGGATCTGGACCAACAGCTCCTGTCCATCCCACAGCCCTTCTCCTGGCCTTCCAAGGAAAATGTCAGCCACCTTTGGGACAGATGTACTCTAGCCAAAGGAAAACACTCAGAAACCCTGGACTTACGGCACTGACACTAAATCAGTGGGACTCGTGACAACGCAGAATGCAGCATGGACCCACTGCCAGACCAGAGTCTTTGGAGACTTGGGCCAAGCCCCTCCCACTGGGCCTCAGCACACCACAGCCCAGGGGTGACCAACCGTGGCACGCGCGTTGTGTTTCTTTTAGGACAAAAGATGTAAATGTAGATCTCAGTAAATGAAGGCCTCAGTATTCAGGTTTAATTGCAGGGTTGGCACTTTGTGATGAGTAAGAGGGTTTCAGGTTGCAGTTTGGAGGATTGTCTCTAAAGGTTCCTCCTCACTGGAGCATCTTGTGCCATCTGCCAGGTCCTGAATGTGTCCATGGGAGACACAACTGCAACTGGCAGAACACCACACTGGCTTCCTAGTGACTGGCTGTTCCGTGGGAGAGGGCTGAGCGGAGGCCTCCCAAGTTCCTTTTCCCAGTCAAAATTTCAAGCTGGAAGATCGCAACATGGCCGAGGGATTGCAGAGATTAGCACCCCCTTTGGCTTCTCTACATGCAGAGCTGTGTTTCCCATTCCAGTCCCATTCCCACATTTGGCTCAGCGGTAAGGAAGTCCACCGCACCCTTACAGAATGCAGTGGATGACAATCGTTGACTCCAATGACTGCTGTATTTCCAGAGCTTTCCTTTTACCAAAATAACACATTTCTTCATGTGGCACACACTTCCACGCCTCAGACTTGGCAGATGCAGCTTTCCACCACAGCAAGCAGAGACTGAACTTTAAATTCTTCCTCTGCGTGGCTACAGCAGCAGTGGCTATCTATCATCTCTGAGTGACTTTTCAAGATGAACTTAAGGGTTCTTCAAATCTGAGTTACTACGATTCCAGATTTAATAAAACCTAATTATGTCACAGTCTCTAAATGCTTCTTGTAATAACTCATATTATTTTCATCACAATTGACAGCAACTTTTCAAAGAAAGGTTAATGAATACAAAAGTGACTAGAATTTATAGCAAAGGCTACAGTGTGGACTGTTTTAGTAAGGCTGGTGGCCTAATTACCTTTAAATTTCTACTCAGAGAGAGACAATTACTGAATCCTTTTCCTGCTTTCTCCCGAGTATGTCAACTATAGGAAGGTCATTTCCCCATTACATTAAAAAAGAAAATGTATTTCGGGGTAAATTTCTGGCTACTTTTGATCGATAACTCCATCATATCTGAGATGGAAATATTACATCCAGACTGTTTTCAGCATGTCTACTGATCTCTAAAAATGCTAAATTGATGACTTATTTGGAGCGTGGTGTGTAAGATTAATTTTTTCCTCTATAAAACAAAGTGTATTGTCAAAAGCTTGATTTTTTTCTTAAACTACTCAATTTTTGACTCTAAAATTTTCTGCATTTGAAGTCCCAAAGCACCAGTCCTGCCAAAATTGCAGACAAATAGGCTTCCAGCTTGTGAATGCCAGCTCTGTGTCAAAAGGCAGCCCTGCACAGCGTTTGGTGGACAGGGCAGGGCTGTGGTGAGTGATGACTGCTTCAGGGCAATAACTCAGCAGGTCTCCGTCATTTCTCCTTGGGTATTAATTTCTTGAAGGAAAAGGAAATAGATTACTTTGGACATAAGATTTGTCTTCTAAGAGAAGAACTAATTAATCCAAGAAAACCAGACACACTGTAATGAAAATCAATGAAATCCCTAAAGAAACTACAGACTCAGGGATTGGATTTGTCCTGTATTTCTTTGTTACATCAGATGAACTCTCCATTTTGTGATCCATAATCAATAATAAGTCATATAGTTTATTTATAAACTCACAGTGTGAGATTTCAGACTTTGTACATTTTTATAAAGGCATTTAGAACCGGCTGTTTGCTGTCTATGAAAGGATTACCTTAATACACACCAACAAATATGAATATGAAATATTTGCTTCTTTTTTTTGTACTGGGGATCGAACTCGGGACCTTGCACTTGTGAGGCAGGTGGTGGAACCTCTGAGCTAAATCCCGGCCCAAATATATGCTTCTTAAATTTAAGAATTTTTAAAATTCTGAAAAACAGATGTATTGCAATATAGCTATATCTGCTTTGAAAATAATGCTATTGATTCATCGGCCAAATAGTTACTGAGAACTATCTTGGGTAACCCTGCTCCCATAACAAAATGCCATAGATCAGGGAACTTATAAAGAACAGAACATCTTCTCTCCTAGTGGGAATTAGGAAACCAGGTGCTGGCAGATGCCCTGCATGGCAAGGGCTGCTCTGTCCAGGAGGCTGCTCTCCGCTGGGTCCTCGCCTGGCGGCAGGTTGAGGACAAGGAAGGGCCAGGCAACTGGAAGCCTGCTTCATGGACCACCAATGCCATCCACAGAGCCCCCCAGCCTCCTCAGCCCAGAGCCCCACTGCTAGCTCCATCGTGGGTGACTAGGTTCCCTCTGGGAGGGACACACACACTTCCACCACAGCAAATGCCTGCTGTTTCCCAGGTACAGGAAGTATCACTGAGTATCAAAATAATAATGCACCACTGTGTCTTAATTATAGATTAATATGGAAAGGAGAATAAGTGATGCCGAGCACACTGCAAAGTGTTTCAGAAAGTTCCCTAAACACAGATGTGAGAGCAGTGCTCACAGTAACATGAACGAGGAAGACCTGCACTAGGAGATGCACAGCATGTCCTTGGGATTTAACCATGCAGCTTTTGATACATAGCAAGGCACCTGTTATACACATGTATGGTTTTAAAGAATTTTAATTATTTGAAAATAAACCAGTGAAGCTGCCATTCAACTTAAGAACTAGAAATGGCCACATAATTGCATTTATCTCCTCCTCTACTCATTTCCTGTACGCCTCCAACAATTTGATTCTATTTTTTCTGTTTACTTCTCCTGCTGTTTTGGTCTATTTGTGTCACCATAACAAAATCCCCAAGATTGGGTAATTAATCAATAACAGAAATGTATTTCGCAGGTGTAGACAGGGCTGGTGATTGGTGAGGACCAAGCCACTGTTTCCAAGATGGTGCCTTGAACACGGTCCTCACATGGAGGAAGGAGAAGGGAAAAGGGCATGCTGAATCCTACTATTCCCAAGAATAAGACGTCCATGTATCCCATATGCACACAGAGCCATAAAACCTTCTAAAGGAATATGTGTAAATGTCTGCTCCAGGCATACATGTGACCATGACCTCATCAGCTCACGCTGAGGGCACAGACTGCAGAATGGAGCAGTTTCCACTCTAGCTCTGAGGCACAAGATCTGGTATTGAATTCCAGGTCCAGTGTTTATTACTGACCAAAGTTTCTGAGCATAATTTACCACACTAAAGGTATGAATTTTTTAAATCCATATTTTTTGCAAATTACTACACTGATGTCATATGATATTGCTGTGGTTATATTTATTGGTAGGGTATAGCTCCTTTTTAAACTTTATCTTATTCTTCTCTCACTTACACTTAATTCTAGCTAATTTTTGTCACTTTATTCTGTAAACCTATAAATGATTAAATCTTTCTTTGACTTTGAAAAATTGGATGAGTCATTTCTACAAACATTTATAAGATTGATCACTGAGGTAGCTCATAAATAATTGCTGGCCCACATTCCTTTTGTCTACCCATTATTTATAGACAATTTAAAACATTACAAGCCAGTTTGGCACCTATTAAATAACCAATGCCTTATCATTAACCTTGAGTGAGAATGATGTAACCTTTCCCTAAGAGTTTTAGAAATTTCTAAATCCATTGTTCCTATTTTATTAGCCCATTTTAAAAGCTTGAGGAAATGGCTGCTTTTTAAAGCAACTTATTACTGTCTTGTATTTTGCAGTAGTACAAAAAGGACTTGCAGATTTATCCAAGAGGTGGCAAGTCTGATGAAGGAACAGGGAGAATATTTTTTGAAAACTTTTAACATCCTAAAATCTGATGTCAGAGAAAGTAGAAATGGAAAAATCATCTTGTAAACTTTTCTTTTTAGAAGTGCCCATGCTCATTTGACCTCATAATTGCATATTTCAACCAAATGACTATTTTGCTTAGGGCTGCAGAGCTAAGATGCTTTGGAAAGTACAGTATCAATCATCATCAGAATTGTCAACTAAATTCAAAATGCAGGATTACTATCATTAGTTTTGAAATCCAAGAGAAATCAGCTTGAGTTTTCAGATTGCAGGTTAAAACTTCAGGGGGAAAAAATGCCCTAATTTGTAAGCTAATCTTTGAAATTACATTCAGGTTCAATGTGTGAATATATTTACACATGAATACACTGAGTATTTTAGTTATTTTTCCTAGTCTTCCATCTGCACAGTGGGGAAGATCTCTACTTTGCAAGTCTTATATGTACAATCACATGCACCAGCCCTCTGCATCTTACTGATGATGTTTGTCACAGGATGACAAACAGCCAAAGCATCAAAACACAGTTGTTACTATGTAAAGGAATACTTCCCTCTCTGCGCATGCTACCAATCCCTCACGCTCTCTGAATGATCCCGTGTATGAATACTCTCCAGGGAAAACATACAGCTTTTATATAAAATGACACTTTTCCTTATTGCACAAAAGTATTTGTTCACTGTAAAACCATTATCTAAAATAAACATCCACAATGGAAAGGAAGCATACTCACCTCTTACAGTGTTTGGTGTGTGTATCAATCAGCTTTATGACAAAGTACCTGAGCAAAACAACTTAAAGGAATAGAACTTTGTTTTGGTTCATGGTTTCAGAGGTTCAGTCCATGGTCACACTGGCTCTAAGACAGAAGCATCATGGAGGAAGGGCATTGTAGAGCAGAGCTCCTCCCCTCATGGCAGCACACTGCAAAAAGTTGCAGAACGTTCCCTAAACACAGATATGGGAACAGCACTCGCAGTAACGTGAACAAGGAAGACCTGCACCGGGAGATGCACAGCATGTCCTTGGGACTTAACTGTGCAGCTTTTGATAGGTAGATACAGAGAGAGGGATACAGCCAGAGAGGAAGGGGGCAGATAGAGTCTCCGAGGTCGTGCCCCCTGATCCACTCCCTTCAGCTGGGCCCCAGCGCCTATTTTCATCACCTTTCAACATTCCACCAAATTATGATCTCACCATTGAATTAACTCACGGAGGAAGTCAGTAGATTAACCCACTGAGGAAGTAGTGCCCTCATGATCCAGCTCCCTGAGACCCAAAGGCCTGCCCTGAGACATGATTGCACCAGGGGCAAAGTCCCAACACGTGAGGCTCCAGGAGATGATCTAGGTCCAGACAATAAAAATGAGCCCTCATTCTTCTTATAGGAAGACACAACTCCATATTTCACTTGCTCTTTTTAATTAACATAGTGTAGACCAAAATGTGTTCTCAGTGGCGGCTTGAGGAAGGTCGAGGACAGGGCTCGGTGTTTGCCTGGGGCACAGCGTCCTGCCATGTGCCCGTCCCATTTGTTCTGTCAGAGAACACCTCGGCATGCTCCACCTGGGCCTCCCTCCTCAAGAAGAGATGCTGCTGCCATGGAAACTCCTCGCCTGCTGGACACCCCTAGCACCTTCCTGTTCTGCATGTGGGATGGCACCCTGTCCGGTCACTGACCTCAGAGGCCTCCACCCGCCTCCCACGGCCACAGTGGCTCCTGCCCTTCAGGGCTCAGTGATTAAGCTGCCCCACGCAGCCCTCAAGAGCCTTTCTCACTCCCATCTTCACCCAGTACCTCTCCTTGATGCCACATCTCTCTCTCTATTGGTCTTGGACCCCTGGCCCACCAAGTCTCCTGGAAATGCTCACAGTTTCCTCGATGCAGACAATTGGATGAGTGTCCAGTACTGCTCGCTGGATGACTGGGTGTGAGTGGACAGAGGTCAGCACCAGGGTCATGGGACCCTGCAGGTTTTGTCTCTTGGCCTCCGGCTTTGTAACCTGAGGACTTGCTCTACGGCACACTCCTCTCGTGCTGTACCATCCACACCAGGAGCACAAACCATGGAGCCACCCAGTCTTGGATTTGAACCTCCAGATAGTGAGCTAAACAAACCATTTTTCTCCACAAGTCAATTGCCTTAGGTATTTTATTGTGGTAATGTGACTAATACAGCTGGTGTAAACAATAACTTATTGGAGGTAACACATGATGAAACAAAGAGAGCCTACACATAATCGTATGTGCACCTCCTGGGTATGGAAGATAAAGGAGTGAGTCTCTGCATGCCTGTAGGAGTCATATTGGGTCTCAGACAGATGTCGAGGCTAACGCAATAGACAGATTCCCAAAGTCAGCACAGCAGCACTCTGGTAGGGATGGCTCAAAGTCCTGATAACCTTAAGGCTTTGCAGAGCTCAGCAAAACAAGAGCAAGGGGAGACACACATCATCCGTCACTGGAAAAGCAAGACTTACAGTTTTGGAGGTAAAGGGATCAGCCTGAAAAACTTTCCAGTTACAAATTCAGTTGCCATTTTGTTTCAAGGGAACGAGAATGCTTTGGTATGAAAACTAGGAGTGCTTGGTTTAATTAGCGCTTCTGGTATGCATGATGTCGACTCCCAAACATCACATGGTAACAGCAGCTGTGATCTGCTACTGTTAGACCTTTGGTGCTGTCCACAGCCTTAGTCCATTTGAAAACACCACTTCTTGCCAGAGCAGAGGGCCTGAAGAATCATGCTGCCAGTAGGCCCCAACCTTGAAGGCTTTCAGTGAGCAGAGCTGCCACAGGGTATGCATGGTTGAATCTTCCCCCAGTTGTTTAGATTCACCAAACAACACTACAGAAAGAAGCACCAGCGTGGCCTGGTGTGCAGCATACCCTGTGGTAGGGCTCTCAGAACAGAAGCAGAATCCAGGGAGATGGACAGAGGGAGATGTGTGCGGATGTGCACACACTCACACATTTACATGGAGAGAGCAGAACTTGAGTCCCTGGCTCTCTGGAGTGTGGGAACAGCAAGCCTGAACTGCACAGAGCACACAGCCAGGCTGCAGGCCAGGCAGAAAGTCACCGTGCCTCCTGTGGCAGAACTTGTTCTTCTTTGGAAAACCTCAGGCTCTGCCCGCCAGGCCTCAACTGATCTGATGAGGCCCACCACGTGGAGGACAAGAATGAGCTGAACTCAGGGTCTGGCTACTTAAAATGGCTCCACAGCACCTGCAGACAGCTGTTTGACCAAACCACTGGGCCAGAGCCCAGCCACACTGACCCGCAAGGGGCCATGCGTCTGAGAAGTGTTGCTTCCACCCCACACTGGGCGATGGTTCTCCAGCTCTTCCTTAGGAAGCAGAGTGATTTCCTTGTCCTGACCACACGCCCCATTCTGGCTTATAGCTCTGTGTGCCCCGACCCTCACGCACTCACAGGCGGGGCTCTGAATGCGATTGGATCATGTGGGGCTGGTACTGTAGCTGGCTTGCTGCTAGGAGCTGGGGTCTGGTCAGCAGAGCCGGTCACCGGGGAGGTGGCCTGGAAGGGTGCGTCTCCCTCCCTTCCTCTCCTCCCTTCACTCTCTGCTTCCTGGCCACCGTGAGGTGAGCAGCTTTCCTCCTACCACCACGCCACTTTTGCCTGGAGCCAGACAACTACGGACTGCAAACACACCCAAGCCGAAATAAGCCTGTCCTCCTTTAAGTCTCGGGCATCGGGCCTTTGTCTCGGTGGTAAGGAAAGTACCTTGGGCGCACCCCACCCAGGCGAGGCCACCGATGGCTTCCTGTCTGGCACTCGCCAGTGCAGCATTCAGCCAGGTCAAAGCCTTCTTTCAATGTGATTCACGTCTCTATAGTACACAGATTTTCTTCCTTTTTGGACACACATGGAGAGTGCAGCTCCCTATCTTGTTTTAGAAGATCTGTTTATACCAGAATAGGTGAGCTCATTAAGCAGACAGAAAGGAAAATGAAAAGATGTGTCACATGCACAGGTGACCAAGAGCAAACACTGGCCTGGGGCACCTCTGGCCTTCAGGCCCTGCGGATGGGCAGCTCCCTCCCGGTCAGCATGGTCAGGTCCCACCATCATCGGCTCTGGGCTGATAGCCCTGAGCATAGAAAACAGCCTTTCTTTTCTTGTTGAACTTCCAAGAACACGCAGAGAAAGCCTCAAGCAATTCCAAAAATCCTTGGGCAAGATGGAAAGGATAAACAATAAGATTTTAAGCCCATTGGGAAACGCACTTCCAAACTGCTAATTGACGTCAAATGTATAGAGAAGCAAATTCTGTCCTTCTTATGACACAGCTGATGTCCTGGCTTCCTGTTCAGTACGAAGGAATTGTATCCGCCTGGGCTTTATATTGCCTATCAGGAAAACGCAGAAAAACCCTCGCTTGACCATGTTTAGGAAAGAATAGGATTCAGTTCTTTGAAATTAGATATTTGAGTTTTTAAAATGTATGTATCTTCTTTTGCACATTTTAATAGAAGCTTTCACAGTTGCAGTCTACAGACCTGTTGATTCATGGTGGGAAAGGATGGTAGATAGTAGCCATGAAAGAGAAAAGTATCCAGTTTGCACTATCTTTGAAGGGAATGTTATAGAGTTAATACTTCTAGTTCATGCTTTTAAAACAAATTGTTCTTTATCATCTAAGATTCTAAATTCACACTAACAGTTCATGTAATTTATGATGGTTGGGTAAGTCCATCCAACGCGTGATTCCATGGCATATAAAGCCATGTTTTCACCAACTTACTGCTTCTCAAAAAACCTTCTTCTAAAAATTGACCTTTGTTTCCATTTAGAATATACATAAAGACAAAAGGGAAATAAAGAAATAGCTAAAGAATGGTGGTAGTAGTAGCAAATCTATCCACCTTGAATTTATGTCACCAGTGTTCTGTCTGAAAGGATCAATAGCAAAGGCTTCACCTTAGCAAAGCCAAAAAAAAAACACCTCAAAGATGGCATTCTAACTTTAAAAAGGCCACTGCATATTATTTATATGATCTTATGGAAGCCAGTAATTTTCCTGTAAATTTCATGAATTTATAATTTCACTGGATATTTAAATATGAAAAGCATAAGCCACTTTTTGCATTGTTGTTTGGGTTTTTTGCTGTGCTGGGCATGCAACCCAGGGCCTCTTGAGTGTGAGGCACGTCCTCTACCCTGGAGCTGAGTCCCCAGCCCTGAGCACATGATTTTTAATACCAAGTCCCATCTTTGTGTTTCATTACTATGTGATAGGCTCTTTAGTTATTTAAAATCCGAGTTGCATAAAGCTATAACATGAAAACATTGCAATGTGCAATACATATGATTTGGTTTAAAGTCATTGTGTTAAAATCCGTGGAGGCTCCTCCATACCAACAATGCCTGCGGGATGACAGGAGCTCTGTCAGCCCATGACACCAGTGTTGTTCCTCATCATTCCAGGTCCCTGGGTCCAGGGTAGGGAGGGACAGCATGGAGACAACACTGAGAGAGCCCGGTTGTGACTTGAGTCCTTCTGCTTGATGAGCAGCAAGTCTGATCCCAAAGTCAGGAGGGGCGGAACTGTCCTTGCCCTTGGAAAAGGAAGAGGAAACCTGGATTTTGTGGCTCTTCGTCCCTTCTCCCACCTTATCATCTGAACAGAGCAGGAGCAGAGTAGCACAGGGCTAAGAGTGCACATTCTGTAGGTGAGGTCAGGGATGGGATTCTGAGGTCGTTGCTCCCTTCCGTGTGATCCCAGGAGAAGTCCTGTAGGCACTCCAGACCTCAGGTTCCTCACATGGGAAACTAAGACTTGAAATGCCCACTCTGGAGCTCTAGTGAGTGGAGAAATAGATGTTAGGCACTGAGAACAAGGCCCAGGCACACAGCACGCCAGACAAGCACTGGCTGAGGCTGTGAAGGGCATTCACAAGAGCCTACACCCTGCCAAGACCATGGGCCTTAATTTTAAGTGCAGTAAGTATGGAAGCCCACACCTAGTTTACAATGTCCTCCATGATTTTATGTCAAGCTCGTAGTTCAAGCTTCATTTTGGGGTGAGCAGTGAGTGTAAGGCAGCAAAGCTCACATGGGACATGGCCCTCCACGGTGCCCCTCTGAAGGAAGAGCTCTGCCGGGTCCGATGGTGTGTTCTCCACAGACTGGTTCCTACATACCTGTCTGAGTTACACACAAACTGGGTTTTGCAAAAGCAAGTGGATTCTTAGAGGAGATCTTTTTTTTTTGCAAATAGTTCAAATTTTTGCACTGACAAATTTATGACTAGATACCAAGCAACAAAGCTCATTTTCCTTTCTCCTTCACATTTTACCCATGTTCACTCAAGATAAGTATCTTTGCTAAATCCATGCACACACTAAGGAAACAAAGGCCTTGGGACCTTCCCAGCCTCCACTGACCGCACCTCCGTCTGCTGGGAGCAGCCCCAGCAGGTCGCCATGGACACACAGCGCTCTTAGTAAGTTCCGGTGCTGCTTAGTTGTCTGCATCCGGGGAGAGGTCCACTCAAGCAGGACGTGACTTCAGTGCAGCCGGCTTTAAGCAATGGCATGGCCCTTTCTCAGCGCTACACAGGGAAGTGTCTTCTTTCAAATCTTTTATAACTTAAAAGAAGAAGAATGTATCTGGAAACGCTCCCCAGAGGAAAATTTTAATGTAAAAAGCCATAACTATGAAAAAAATCACGTTTGTAAATAAAAAAGAATGCATATTTTTTAAAATAGGGCATCAATTATTATTGAAATAATATCACCAAATGTTTTGTTTGAACTAAGGTCAGGCCAATAATATAGAGAATATATTAAGAAATATCTAAACATAAACTAAATTCTCTTGAAAATAATTGTCTGTACTTTCATAAGTAAACAGCACCTCTTCTATAGACAGTGGTGTTTTTTCCTGTGGAGCTGGGGATGGAACTCAGAGTCTCACACAGGCTGGACAAGCACTTGACCCCGGAGCCAAAACCCCATCCCCATAAAAGGTGATTTTTAATAGAAGCCCTGTTAAAATAGTTCATCAATATCTATAATTTTCTGAGTAATAGTCTAAATCTACTTTAAGTATTCTGGCAAATTTCAAAGCACTTTTCTCCTCTAGTAACTTGTTACAATTCCTTCTTTACTCTTTATGGACCTTCCAGAATCTGCAGCCAGCACCGATGACTCCGTGCAGCCTGACAGGACGCACACTTATTGCAACCAGAAAATAAAGCTCCAAGCTTTGAAACTCTACCTCCCCTCCCCTCACTCCTCATCTTGCAGGCACGGATTTCTATTCTGAACTTCCTGGCAACATCATGATGCATCATAGTTGTGTCTTCAGTTGATATTCATTCAAACAGTGTACTCACAAATTTATTTTTAGCTGACCTTCATTATTTTCAAGTTTCCATCTGGGATCATTTCATTTGTGTTGGAAGAACTCCCTTTGCTATTTAATATTTCCTTTCCTGCAGGTATGTTTGTGAACATGTCTGTCTTTTTCTTTCTTTCTTTTCCTAAGCACTCCTAACTTTCTTCATTTCCACCTTGGGGCAGAAGGCTGAGTGGGCACTGTTTCCTGCAGCTCCATGCAGAGGTCACATTCCTTGTCTCCTGCTTCTATTGCCTCTGCTTTCAGAGTTGGCTGCAGTGGTTTATGCTGCTTCTGAGTAATGTGCCTCTCCCCTGGCAGCAGTTAGAATCCTTCCTCCCCTTTGGGCTCAGCAGTTTGGTTGGGGTTTGGTTCCATGAGATCCCTCTGGTTCCTCCCCTGTGGGCTCAATGCACTACAGCACCTCACGGCCTCAGAGCTTTGTAAGTTTCTTCCACAGGAATTGTCAACAGATTCAGCTCCTTTCTCTTCCTTTCTGCCTCTCTGATATCTTGGACCCAGACATCTCCGGTTGTTAATTCTCCAACCCAGGAAGTGTTCCCAAAACCCCTCTGGATTCTCTGTCCAGAGCCAACAGTTGGTGAAGCTTCTTCCAGGTCTGAGGACTCGGCCCATGATGATGCCAGGCAAGGGATCAGGGCAGCATCTGAGCTCCACCACTCCGGGCTCTGACCCTGTGGAGTCCGAGCCAGTTAGGTCCTGTCACCTAGTTTTCTGGTGCCTTAAACTTTTCTTTACTTTGTCTTGCTGTTCAATGGGATTCACCAAGTGTCTGCTACACAAACAACTCCATGAGAGCAAGAAATGCAATTCCTAATCATGATATTTTAATAAAAATTAAAATTTAGTTACTATGCTTACTTTTACAATTATAAAACCCAATCTTATGTTATTTCAATACCTCTATTTCAAGGCCTGCCAAAAGATTTAAATATGAGTACAAATTTACAGTGATCAGGAAATCGTGATGATAGAGGACATCATTTAAACTACCTGACTACACTGACAAAATTCCCTTCCCTTGAAGTTTTTCCTCTTTGCCAAAGTAAATTACATCTTTAACTAGGTGCTTATTTTACATCATCATTCTTGCAAAGATTTGAATGACAAGTTCTGGATCCCAGATGTTAGACTCCCTTGCCATGAGTCCTGGATTTTTAACAGATAAATAGCACATTTTTATAAGATTCATTTGTCCATACGATAAAAGGCTGTAGGAATGCAAAACCTACCCATTACAACCCATAAGAAAGTCATTTTAAATCTATTTTAAATTATCTTATGGGCGGGGGATGTAGCTCAGTGGTGCCATGCCTGCCTGGCAAGTGCAAGGTCCTGAGTTTGATTCCTGGTACTGAAAAAAAATCTAAATCATGTTATTATCTTGACTTATTATTTTTCTGAAGTTTTACCTTTCAGAGATTGTCAAGGGATTTAGGCTATTTAAATTGTAGGAACCCAGGCTGTAAGTGGTCAACAATATAATAAATGTTATACAGGTAAAGACTCTAGCTTGACAAAGATTAAAACACTTTGAAAGTTCAATCAGTTCAGAATGCACTTTATCTCTTATTAGATTAACATAATGTAAGCATTAAAACCACATGGAGATCACACAACATGACCACTAGAATGGTTAGGATCCATCACGGTGAAGTTCGGCCGGGGTCCAGGGCAGTCAGGCCTGGTGTTTGTTCTCCACCCTGGCTGAGGACCCTGTCTGGAAGGAGCCTCCCATGAAGGCTCAGGTGCCCTGCTGCCCTCCCCTGCAGCACTGCGACCCCACAGGCCCCTGCCACTCCTCACATTCACCCATGACATGGTGACGTCCCCCACATGTCCCCCACTACCTCTCTGCTTATTGTTTGGTTCATTCTGTTTTGTTGGTTGTTTGGCTGGTTGGGGTTGCTTTCACTCTGTTTTTTAGCAGCATTGTTAAGAAACAATGAAATCCACCCACTTCAAGGGTATGACTGAGTGGTTTTTAACATGGGCACCGTTACATACCCATCATCACGGTCGGTTATAGAAACACTTCATTACCTGGAAACACAGCCCCTGCAGCCACCTCCTCCTGGCTCTAGGTCCCCACCTCATCCCTGGGTGACCAGTGATCTGCTCTGCAGTCTGCATGTTTTGAAAAGTTCATGGAACCCCACCTTACGTGGCCTTTTGTGACTAGCTTCTTTCATTTGGCATAATGTTCAAAAGGGTGGTACACATGGCTGCATATAACAGTACTTTGGTTCTTTTCACTGTGAAGTAATATTACATCATATAACCATGCCACATTTTATTTATCTGTTCATCAGCTCATGGGTATTTGAACTGTTTCTGCTTTTCATCCATTAGGAATGGTTCTGGTTTGAACCCTTCTTTCTCCAAGCTTGTGCAGGGGCATGTTTCCATTTCTCTGATTACAGGAGACCCGTACCTAGGGGCAGGACACATGATAAGTGTGTTTAACCATTTGTGGAATTTTCAGACTTTTGCAAAGTGACTGCACCAAATCACACTCCCACCCACATGCATGATGGCTGCAATTAGTGCACATTCTCACAAACACTTGCTATTGTCTGGCCTTTTTATTTCAGCCATCATATTTGGCAATGTTCTTTTGCTTTGTGCATTTGATTTGCATTTGTCTGATAGCTGAACATGCTGGCCATCATTACACATGGTTATCAACTGTTAATATGTCTTCTTTGGAGTAATGAGCACACAAAAAAGTATGTAACCTGCATAGAGCATGGTGCATTTGTGAGCAATGCAGAGTACCACACTAACCAAAGCTGCAACACTGCCTACACCTGAACACAAGCTGGTGTACACACTTCCCCCCACACACAGATGCACACACTTCACACAACCACTGCAGGGGGTTTGTACTTACCACTGCCTTACTCTTTAGTTAGTTTTAGCATATCACTAGTTTTAAAAGGTTAAAGCATTGGAATGGGATCATCTAGTTCTTTGTCTACTCTGTGTCATTGTCTAAGACTCATGCATATTTTGGAACTTAGCTGTATGTGATTTTTTTCATTATTGTATGAAGGTGCCTAATTTGTCTATTCTTTCTTCCATTGCAGAATGCTTGAATTATCTCTACAGTTTTGCTCTTTCAAGAGTAACTTACCAACAGGATGTTAGAATAGTTTCCAGGACATTCCCCACCCTCCAGTCAGTGGTGTGTTTGTAATTTCCAGTTGGCCTGGCCCTGTGCAGCTGCACACATTATCAGAAGTTTACCTGGGAAATTCACGTCTTCTATTTTGGCTTCGTGATGGGGCTCAAAATTCTGTCTGCTTTATTCTCACCAATATTGTCTTGGTAATTTTTGGCCTTTTATTCCTTTGAATTTTAGAATCTGTTTACCAAGTGTATTACTAGTCTCTATTTCATGACTCTAATGAAATACCTAAGGCAGGGTACTTTACAAAGAAGAGGTTTAGTCAGCTCACAGGTCTGGCTACTGAAGGTCCAAACTACATGGCTACAGCTCCCTTCGGCCATGTCACCTCTGACAGTGGCAGTGCAGGAGTGTGCTGAGGAGCAGAGACAGTAACATCACTTCCTGTGGAGACAGGGAGCCAGGAGCACCAAGGCTTCTAGCCCCCAGGGCACACGCCCAGAGACTGAGGAGCTCCCACCCTGTCTCTAGGCCCCCTCCACCTCTGGGTAGCACTGCCCTGGGACCCAGCCTCAGCACATGAAGACTTGGGGGTACACACTTAGACTGCATCCAAGCCATGGCACCCCACATTAAGAAAACCCTGCTTGGGTTTGGGATTTCAATTAATCTATAGAAAACCAAGGGAAATTTGGAGGGCATTACAGTATCCTTAAGGGTTTCCCTGGGTTGTGGTGACCCTCTCCTCTGATTAAGGTATTTGAAATGCTTTTAAACAAATGCTTGGCATATTTTCATACAGTTTGCACATGTATCATTAGTCTTACATCCAGGTGGTTTGTATATTGTTGCTAATGCAAGTGATAGTTACCATTTCTCATTGCTTTTGGCTGCAGAGGCACCTGCTAAGACACCCAATAAAATGCCACCAAGAAACCAGGTAAAGGAGCCAGGTGTGGCGCAAACACCTGTAATCCCAGCATTCTATGGCTAACGCAAGAGGACTGCAAGTTGAAGCTCAGCCTGGACAACTGTAACTCAGGAACAGCCGGTCTCAAAATTAAAAATTAAAAAACAAAAGCTGGAATGTAGCTTGCTTTGAAAGTCCTTGAGTTCACTGCCCTGTGCAGAAAACCAAAAAACAAACAGGTAAAGTGGGTCAAGAAAGCTGAGAACCCAGACGTCCTTCATCTCCTTTATTTAAACAAAGCTCATTTATCTTTCCCATCAAGACCGATTTTGTTGTTGATTGTCTGTAGTTATCTTTTATCAGGTTAAGGAAGCCCCTGGTAGTCGTAGTTCTCTTTATGCATTAATAAGTGTCACATTTTATGCAGGCTTTCTCAATCAGTTGAGAAAATCAAACTTGAATCTGTTAGTCGGCTGAATCACTTTTGGCATTCTTCTACTGTTTATGCATCTTTCCGTAAGGGAATGAAACCATCTTGGAAATTCGCGTATTCTAGTGCAACGCTGCACTTTGCGGGCCGCCCCTACACCTGATGTCATGGTGCGCAGCCAAGGCTGTCCTGTCTTTGTTCTCTCTTCCGTCCTGCGCTGGTGGGGTCGGCACCAATGCTGCCAGGCTCCTGAGTTGGCGACTGACTGCTCCCTCTGGTTCTGCTTCTGTGAGATCAGATTGTCTCTGAACACCAGCCGCAGCCATCCATACAGCTGTCTGAATGCAGCAGCACTCGCCTGTGCAATTCTCTGGGCCTCGAAGATTCCTCTGAGAACTTTCTCAAGTACTAACTCAATTTCTTTAATAAGATTCCTTAGACCCTCACACCCTTAAATCACTTCAGGCAACGTATATTATTTAACATCATTTCTGCTTTCACCTAAGATTGTGCTTTATAACATACTCCATTTTACCTAGGGTTCTGAACAAGTTATTCATATACCCTATATAGTACGTGAATAGTACTAACATTATTTCTCTTTTCTGACTTGAATAGCTTATACACCTACCAGTGTGCCCACATTTCGCCTCCTGATACTGTCATCTGCCCTTCACTTTCTGAGCCCAGTCAGCCTAATGGAATTATGCACATTTGATCTGTGTTTTTAAAAACTGGCCTGTGTTACCACTCTTTCACCTCTGCTACTGTGTTGTTTCGAAGGCCTCGGTCACTTTCCCCTCTCCACTGTTGTTATTTTAGTCGCTTTCTTTTTCTTATGTCTGAAGGTGGACACCTGACTCGTTCATTCTCAACTTTTTCCTGTTCTAATGCTTGTTTTTAGGGTGCAAACTTTCCAGGTAAGTCCCACTTTGCTGGCCCCTCCAATTTGATGTTCATCCCCACCCAGCTCTCTGGGGTCAGGACACGGTGACAGGGCCTCAGATGTGGAGGGCTGGGGGTGGGGACCAGCGGTGGCAAAGGCTAGGGTCGATGCCGTCAGCACTCAGAGCTCTCACGAGTGCTCCTGTGAGCCCCCCTCGACAGCAGAGCTCAGAAGAGCAAAAACCCCACCCCAGGGTTCTGTGTGCACACCACAGGGCATTCCACTAACTCCCTGGCATTTCTAAGTTCCTGTTTAGTTAAACGTCTCCCTTGGTGGCCTTTATCTACAGCACCCTAGCAAAAACCCCTGTCCCGTGTAAATTTAATATAACCGGCCCAGCTCCCTGTTGGGGGATTGCCTCTCTGCCATTTCCACTGTTTCCTGCGTGCTCTCTCTCTCTACGCGATGACTAAGAACTTACAATTTCCCCAAGATGAAGCTGAAGAACAAAATTAAGATAAGACGTCAGTATAAAAGACACCTCACTTCCCCTCTCTAAAAACAGGGGCAACGCGCACCCCACTGCCCTTCCGAGCCCCGAGCCCCCCGCTTCCTGTCCAGCACTGGGTTCGCCTCTTTGCCTGAAGAGTCCCTAAAAATGCAGTAGCAGCAGCGCCCTGGTTTTCAGGCCTGGGTTTCCCGTGGCGGCGCCAGCCCGAGGGGAGCAGCGGACTCTGTCTCCTTGAGGAGAAGGCCCTGGAGCAGGGAGCCCTCTGCTCCTTCTCCCGGCCCGGGCCGGGTCAGAGGAAGTGCGGGTGCATCCCGGTGCTCGCTGCGCCCTTGGTGCTTCCTGGCCTCTGGGCGGCACTGCTGGCTGCCTCGGGACCTCCTCCGGCCCTCCGCACCTCTCAGAGCTCCACGCGTGCCACCCGCTCACACCCCGAAGGAGTCCTGGGCCGAGCCTGTGAAGACTCCTGGCTGCTGGGGGCCCTGGGAGTCCTCGTCCCCGCTGAGGGTGGACGGGAGGCAGCTCCTCTGCAGCCCTCCCACCCCTGCTCTGGGCTTAGCCTCTGCAGGTGCCAATCCGACCCAGCCCAGCAGGGTTCCTTGCGGGGACAGCAGGCAAGACCTCAGCCCGGGCCTTGGGAGTGGCCTCCGCTCCCTCCCCTTAGAGCAGCTTTTGGTTGCTTCTGTCCACACTGCCCCCGCAGAGCTGTTTCCCGGGGTCAGGGCCGCGGAGGGACCTCCGCAGCCGGCCGGCGCCCACCTCTGCACAGGGCAGGCCCGGACCTACGACCGGCGCAGGAAACGCCTGGGGCCGCCTGACCCGCCCGAGACCGAGCGTCCTCCGCCCGAGGCCGTGCAGGGCTGTCCCACGCGCTGCCCATGTGTTCGCCACGAGCTCTTCTTTTAAACTGCGCTAAATACTTTGTTTTTCTTCTGTGAGTTTTTATGTTTGTACCTGTGCCCCTAATAACTACCGGATTTCTTGCGGGGAATCGGTCCATGCCCACAATCCATCTTGATGCCCTTCCCCTTCCCGCCCTCTGTGTCTTGGTCCATTTCCCATTTGAGAAAGATCCACCTCTTTGCTTCCCATTGTCCATCTCTTATTTTGGTCTTTAAATTGTTTATACTTTAGGTTTCTCATATAAGAGAAACCATGCAGTAGCTAACCTTCTGTGTCTGCCTTGTTTCACCTAACATTATGGCCTCGAGGTGCGTCCACCTTCCTGCAAATGGCCAACATTTACCCTTCTTTGTGATAGAGTAGTGCTCCACCGTGTGTCCGCACACTTTCTTTGTCCACTCACCTGTTGTTGGACGCGTAGGCCACTTCCAAGGTTTAGCTGTTATGACTTGCACTGCTCTAACTTGGGTCCTTCTGCAGCCTTTGCTTGGAGGAGGTGGGCTGTGAGGACGCCTGACTAACGCTGCCTCTGGAGAACAGACTGAGTTTCTCAGGGATGGGGCTGGGTTTCCCAGGGATTCGGAATCCCCTGGCCGGTGTGGCCCTCGGCTCCTGGCGGCATGCAGGGACTGTAGATTTCAGCAGGAGACAGGGATGCAAACTGCATTCATGCAGAAGTAAGATCGGAGTGTTTGCCTGTGAAGACGCAGAAACGTCTAGGAACCACCTAGGAGCCTGGACGCTCAGCCTGTGCTTGGTGCCAACAGAGCAAGTCCACAGCATGGGCCAGAACAATGAAGCCACAGGATGGAGCCACCACAGCCCAGCGCCTCTCTCTGAAGCCTGAGCAGACAAGGCTCCTGGCCCCTGACAGCTGACTGCAGCAGCCATCGGCCTGACTGCTCTTTCTGACTCTGAACCGGAAGTGAATCTGCTGTGTCCCTAGGGGTTGCTAACAAAGTGTGAACTACAGGATATGCAGCATCCAGAGTGCCTGCGTCTTACTCTTTTTTCTCTTCCCTTTTCTTCTGAGATGGAGTCTGTTCTGTTGCCCAGGATGGCCTCAAACTAGCAATCCTCCTGCCTCACCCACCCAGGGAGCTAGGATTATAGGCTTCCACCACTACTGTACCAGGATAAACAGCTAAGTTTGTCCGGAAAGCTGCTTCTGCTTGGAACAAGTCATGCAGAATAACAGGCTTGTTTGGTATCAGAAGGCATCGCAGAGGATGGGTTGTTTTCTGTGCTGAGACCCTGGCTCCACATACAGAGCAGCATCTCACCATCACAGAGACTGAGAGCAGGTGGGCGTGAGTCTGGACGTGGCAGGGACATTGAAAAGACGGGGCATAGGGCGGCAGAGCGCATCCCGCACCGGAAGCATCTTGTGCAGTTCAGTATCTTCTTAGACCAAACCTGAAAACGGCAGGCAGATGGATCCTCACCTCGAACATTTGGGACACCTCAGGGCTGCGCAGAGGGGTTTGCCTGCTCATTGGGCTGTCTAGGTATGAAGGCAGAAGGGGAAGTGTCTCCTCCTCGTGCCGTTCATTTCCATCACAGGCACTGATGGGCACCTCCCCATCCTGGTTCTTCTGCCTGCCCGGAAGATGTGCCGGAGTCTCAGCTCCATCTGCCTCCACAAAGGGGCATGAAGCAGGGCTAGAACTGAGGCCACGTGACCACCGGGAAGCACAGACAGCAAATATCCTGAGCTGCAGGTGGGCAGGGCCCTGTGGGAACCACAGCACCCTGCCCTGTGAGTCCAGCAGCTGATGCAGTGGGGGCAGTGTGGCCCAGGCCTCGAGCTCTGGTGCCCTCCGCCCCACGGAAGACAGGGTCCCCGGCTGTCCTCCTGCCTTGCTTCCTGACTCCCTGAGGAATAGGAGGAGGAGGAGAAGAGAGAAGCCAATGAACCCCCAACCAAGTCCCCCCCCGTCCCTGGTCACAGAGGCCTGGGGACTCCGAAATGATGCTTGTGGAGAGCATTAGGTGCCAAGACCCTCGCCCACAGCCAATGCCACTGCACAGCGGCCTGACAGGTGGACCACACAGTGACTCCAGCCAGGACTGGCACTGGTCAGGGAGTTTCCACCCCCTGGAGCCCGGCTCTGCCCACTGTGGCCAGTCAGGAGCCCCCGGGGCTCAGGCCTCTCTTGGCCTCCAGCCCCTGACGTGCAGCACCCACTGCGCCCTGGGAAGTACTAGTGACTCCGCTCCTCCCTCCACTGGGATGGGCCCAGGCCAGGGCCGTGAAGGAGCGGAGGAGGCCGTGGGTAGGTGGCAGGGAGAGGAGGTTGATCAGCTGCTGCACGGCTTCCCAGGACCAGTCAGTGACCAAAGGGGTCCACCCTGCCTTTGCGTGCTACTGCTTCACCCCTACCTCGAGGTGAGCACAGGAACTGCAGCTCCGCCTGTGAGATCCCCTCCCCTTGTGTAGGGGCTGACAAGCTGCAGCCGCACCCATAGCCACAGCCCATCTTCCATGGGGCTGCAGCAATGGCCCTGTGCGAGAGAGTACCCTGGTGCACAAGGAAATGCAGGCTCTCCTGTCGGCTGGGTTGTGTCTTTTCTTTCTTTCAGTACTAGGCGTGAACCCAGGGCCTTGCACTGAGCTACATTCCCAGCCCTTTTGTAAAATATTTGTCTAATGACAGGGTTTGCTAGGTCACTCGGGCGCCCAGGCTGGGTTCAAACTTGTGATCCAACTGCCTCGGTTTCCTACAGTGCTGGGATCACAAGCTTCTCCCCAAAGCACAAACTAGGCTGGAATTTGGGCAGCTTCCAGACGGCTGTCTGCACCCCACGCCCCACAGCGTGTGGATAGGCAAGCAAGCGAGCAGCTATGGGAGCCACACTGGTTTCCAGTGCCAAGTGCAGCCCTGCCACTCACCCCAAGGAGCTGCGGAGGCTGGGACCGAGCTGGCACCTGGCAGTGGGGAGCCTTCGCCATGTCACAAGCGTCCTGCAGACTCCGGAACTCACTGGCTCTGCCCCAGGCAGGGGATGTCGCTGTCCACAGGGACATGGCTCCGTGGGGCTGCTTGGTTTCCCTATGACCTGAGACTTGGGCCCCCTCCTCATGAGCGCAGGCTGTGGCCCATCCTTGTGACATCACAGCCCAGGACTCAGGGTGGCCTGCCCCGAGCTCATGGGCGCAGCAGGGGTGGGGCTGGGGCTGCTATGAGTGGCTTTGTGGGAGGAATGAAACCCTCCTCAGTGTGGTGTCGACGACAGACTTGAGCTGTATTCTCGGGGGCTTCTGTTTCCAAATCTGAGGGCCATAGTGAGCTATTCAATGTCTCAAGGCCCCGCTGATCCCACACAGCCTCTGTCTCCACGCACCCCGGTTCCTGCATTTTGGAGCAGACTCACAGGTAGAGTGGGGTCCAGCTCCCTGTCACAGTGACGGCAGAGGCATCTTAAATAATGGGATTCAAGCACTACAGAAAAAAGCTAGAATTAGCGAACAAGTTTGTCCTGACATCAGTGTTCTCACAGTGCCACCTGCTGGGTCCTGAGGGTCAGACCGGAAGGGGTCCGGGAAAGGGCCGAGAATCCCACCCAGTCCCGGCAGGCCCAAGCCCCCTGAAGTGAGCTGAGGATCCACAGGTCCGGATGGTTATGACTTTAACTGGGTAGAAAACACCCATCAAAGTCACTGATGGAACTCTTCTTTCAAATCACCATAAACAAAACTCCAAATTGTCATCTTGCCATGTTGGAAAGCGTGTGAGCATAGGGCTTGGGCTTTTCTTCAGTTCCAGAGGCAAACTGGGGCCTCTCTGGTGCTGCGAGCCTTGCTTTAGGAAGAGCAGCGTGGGTTTCACAGGGTGTTCAGAGCCCTGTCATCCACAGCTCAGCCCACTCGCACGAGAGGCAGACAGGCTGGGCATGGGGCTGGTGGCTATGTGCCTATCCTGCCGCTCCCTCCGAGCCCTGGCTGCCAGCTGTGTGACCTCTGCCTGCAGACGCGATGGCTTCTTCCTCAGAGCTCCTCGTCCCTCCAGGCCAGCAGCGTGCAGGAGGGGAGCAGCGCTTTCAGGGCCAGTCGGCTGCATCCCCGCTGCCAGGAAGGCACAGGGCACAGCAGACTCCCAGGAGCACCAGATCCCAGGGTCAGTGCAAGGAGCGTGGATGCGGGAGAGACCAAGACCTGTGTGCAGCTCACGCCAGCTCTGCTGACGGACTGAGCCCTCCTGGGTGGACACCCAGCCCAGGGAAGAGCTTTCTGCACACGGGGGCTGCTCTGAGCAAGGTTCTGAAGCAGGTGTAGGAGTTGCCCAAAGGGGAAATACAGAAAGATCTGATTCCACAGAAATGGGATGCTCAAAGTGTTAAACCTAAAGCAGAGCAAAGCAAAGCTGAGAAACTGCAAGTTCGGCCTGGCTAATGAGCACGCAAGGTGCAAAGAGACAACAGTAGAGGACAGCAGGGAGACAAGCAGCTGCCGTGGGTGGAGACTCACCCCATCCAGGGTGCAGGCCCCGGTCGCTAGGAGGCTCGGAGGAGATTTAGAATGGAGGCCTGGCTCCTCTGCAGTGTGGAGAATTGGCCAGAACTCCAGCGGGACAGCTCTCCCGTCCCGGAGAGCACGGAGTGCAGAGCTCGGGTCACCCGCGCTCTGGAAGCTGCTGCCACGGACGCCCAGGCAGAGGCTGTGGCCCTGGCTCCTCACAGACCGGCCCTGATGGGGCGCTGGTGATGGGGAGGGGCCCCAGAAGGAGGGCCCAGGAGGCAGCGGTCAGGGGAGCCCCCGGGAAGAGGCCAGAGATGCTCACCCGCTCTCGGGACCATAGCACAGAGGCGGATTAAACTCCTGGTTTCCTGGATGAGGAGAAGAGACGCTGCCTTCCAACAGGGCTGAGAGCTGGTGTCCCAGGGAAAGGCTCTTGGCTCTTGGCCACTCACGGCACGGCACGCTCCTCCACCCTGCTCCCTGCAGATGCACCCGAAGAACCAGCTCCTCCTCGGGCTCCACCAAGCAGAGGCCACATAAGAGAAGACCTTGCTCTGCAGATCTTGCTCTTCTGGCACCTCATCCATTTCACGTGCACTTCCGTCTCCAACCTGGACCCGGGGGACATGTATAGACCTACTGCGTCAGTCAGCGTCTCATGCTGCAACAAACTGCCTGAGGCTGTCAGTCCAAAGGGAGGAAATTGTTACTGGGCCTCAGCGTTTCAGAGGGTTCAGTGCAAAGTCAGCCGGCCCCATCCTGCTGCCTCTGTGCGCCAGCGTGGCACAGCACGGGACAGTGGGGGGCAGAAAGGGAAAGAGAGCATTAGAGAGGAGCGGGGATCCCTATGCCCTAAAAGGCCACAGCCTGCCGACCCAATGCCTCCCAGGAGCTCCCGCCTCCCGGGGCAGCACAGGCTGGGACCCCAGCTTCACCGGGGGCGCTGCGCATGTCCAAGACTCAACCTCAGCAGCCTGCCGTCTCTCCCAGTGGGAGGCGAGTTCTCAAATTACAGGCTTACAGCCATTCTTTCTTGAATGATCTTACAAAATCCACAGTTAAAGATTAAATCTTTTCTGTTATTGTTTTTTTTTTCATTCAATGCCATCTTTAATTATTCCAACTTGTCTTTTTTAAAACTCTCTCATCAAATCAAGGGATGGCTTCCTTCACTTGTCTAACTTCAGTTTAGTGAGCGAACCCAAAAGGCACAGGAATTTTTTTCCAGAAAGGTTTGGGGATTTGAGGATACGGGAAGAGGTCTTCAAGCAGTGCTCAATCTGCATGCAAAATCCCTTGCTGCCAACCTTAACTGTCTTAGTCAGACACAAAGTGATTCAGGAGAAAAATAGGGCATCACAAACCCTGCAGATCCTCCCAGGTAGCCTCTGGGGCCCCTGAGTCTGTTCTAACAATGAGCTCTCGATCTGGCCCGGCGTGCAGGGGGCAGACCCTGGGCATCCTGTTTGCCAGATGTGGAAAGATACTGCCCAGTTAGAGTTCGAGGAGAGAGGAAAAGAAGGCAGGCCCTGAGGCGAGTCTGGCTCAGTCATGGCTCACACCGGCTGAGCCCCACCCAGGTTCTGCTGCAGGAACCGCAGCCTCGGCTCAGGCCTGAGTGTGGTGGAAAAGCCTCTGCCCACTTTGCCTGTGGGTGGTTTTGCTCATTCTCTTGTGTTTTGTTGTGTTTTGTTGCCTGGCTTTACAACTACACTCAGCAGCACATTACCTTCCATGAGATCAATGATTACTAACTCAGCTTGAAGTCTGAAATGTCTCCTTCACCCAACTACAGCTTCTGCTGCATTTTGACAACACCCGTCAGATGTCCTCAGCCTCAGGGATGGTGGTGATGCCTTTGAAGGACACCCCACAACACTCAGGGGTCCCCCAACACAGCAGCAGAGGGCAGATCTGGGGTGAGGACTGAGCCCTGGTCCAAAGCCACCTGCAGGTTCTTGGGCAGTGAAGGCCAGGATCACTGCCAGGCAAGACTTCCTTTCATTAGAATGGAAGATAGTGCCAGAAATGTCCTGAGGAATACGAAACAAATGAATGAATAAAACTGGAAGCACACAGAGAAACTGTGCTTATTCATGTACCCAAGCGCTATGGTTTGTGTCTAGATGTCCTCCAAAGCCTCTCGTCCTCATAGGCTACTTTGGAGGTGGCTGGATCTAGAGTGGGTGACTGATTCTTGGTGGCTCTAGGGCTGAGGGCACTAGGATTAAGGGCGTGAGTGCTGCCTGCTCTAGGTAGTCCGAATAAGATATAAGGAAAAAAGACGTTGCTCAGATCTCTTGCTGATTTTGCTGTCTTCCCATGAACCATTGTCCCTCCCTTGCTCCCTTGCTGCTTTTGCTTCTGTGTGGACGCCATGAGCTGTTTCTCCTCTTCGATGCCCCTCTGCAATGCCACCCTGCCTACAAGCCAGCCGATTATGGACTGAACCTCTGCAAACTGTAAGCCAAATAAACCTTTCCCCCTTTAACTTTGGGTGTTGGGTATTTTTGTCTCAGCAGCGAGAGAGAAGTAACTAAGACAACAAGTGTACAGAATCTCATGGACATTGTACCTCTTTTTTCTTCTTTCCAAGAAGCCAGGTCAGGACGGACACAGGGATGGGGGCCCCGCCCCTCCTCTGCTGCACTCTGCCCTCGGACCACAGGGAACCCTTCCCTTCCCCGTGCCTGTGCCCCTCAGCCCACCTGGGGAGAGGTCTCTGGTCAGCACCCCCTCCCGGACTCTGGCTCCCCTGTACTTTCTCACTCCGTCCAGAGCATTAAACTCCATTCCAGTGTGAGGCCTTCTCCTCCTCCTCCTCCTCCTCCTCTTCCCCTTCCTTCCTCATCTTCCTTCTCTTCTTCCTCCTGCTTCCTCCTCCTCCTGCTACCAGACAGTGAGGGTCTCAAGGTCCTTTCCAGGGTCTTGTTTTCCCAGCCAAGGAACTGGACAGAACAAACGACGAATGTAAAAGTTTAACATTTACTGAAGATAAAAGAAGTGAAAAGAGGAGAGGACAGAAGACAAAGTAGAAGTGAACTCTGAAGAAAAGGAGAGAAAATATACGGCCTGCATTCAGAGTGAGCCACTGCAGAGTGAGGACAGCGGCACATCTTTTACGTCTTCCTTCTGATGTCAGATCCGGGCCACCGGAAGCTGTTCTTCACAGGTGTCCCAGTCAGCTCTCTGTGACTGACGCCACACCCAGCTGCCAGCTGCCTTTCCATGCCCTGATCTCCTGCCTCAGTAGCCCTGCGACCACTGTATTCCTGAGCTCTATGAGGGTAGACAGGAAGGAGGTGGGTGTGGAAAGGTCACAGTGAAACTCAGGGCCTGACACAATTAATATGCCCTGATAACTATATAAATCAGCTCAATGGCCCAATGTCACTGGCTGAGGCCTCTCTGCCTGGGTACTTGTGGGCTGCTCTCAGGCCCAAGATCTCCACAGGCAGCTGAGCTCCCGCCAAGAGACCTCACCCTGCTTCCAGGGAGACCCAAGTCTCAAGGAAGCAAGGGACCATGAGCACAAGGCCTATGTCAGGGTCAGGCCCACAGCTGTGTCTCCAGGTCCAAGGGCAGAGGGGGGCTGTGTCCCCCAGGCCTGAAGGGGGCAGCCTCCTGCAGAAACACAGTCCCCAACCCAGTTTCTACTCCTTGCCATCAGCCACCATCCAAAAATAGGACATGAAAGGTTTTAAACTGAGTGCTGTCTAGGGGTCTGTCATGGTGCACAGGCACCCTGCGGCCTCAGTATCCGCTGTGTTTCTGTGACCAGCTCTGGACTCTGGGCACGTGCTCCTCCACTGCTGCCCACAGGACCTATGCAGCCCGGGTGCCGCCAGACTTGCACCCTCAGCTGGTGCAGAAATAAGCTGTCTGCAGACTGGCCCTGCCGCCCTGTTGCACGGTAGTGTGGTGCTTGGGAGCTCCATGTGTCTGTCCAGCCCTGCTGAGAACCTGACTCCCAGCCAGCCCCCCTCCTGGCCCAGTATCCATGCTATAGAGAGTTGCATCGAGGGCAATGTGACCTCGGGCACATTTTCCAATTCTTCTGGGCCGGTGAGCTCTAAGATTTTCTCCCACGCGGGGCTGTGGCGGATGAAGTGGGTCAGGTTCATGGGTGCCCACAGAATGCTCACAGAAGATTGGGATCTGCTTGCAGTTGAACAGTGATGGGACAGACTCATCTCCACCCCACACCTTCTCCCAGGCCCAAGCGCACACTCCCTGGGCGTTTGCACGCGCACTCAGGCTGTCTGGGCACACTTCCAGGGTGCAATCATCAACCTTTCTCACAGCCAAAGACTTCCCACAGGTATAGGAGTCAACAAGAAACTGTGACTTTATTAACTTCAGTAGCCAGTTCCATAATTTACAATTAGCAGTTTATCTGTATTAGAAGTTTTGGGAGGCTTTCTGAGGAACAATAAAACAAAATTAACCATTATCAAGGGCAGCTAAGTGCTAGCCAGGATGAGGACGGTCTTTGAGGGCATGCAGCACCTGCTCCTGCACGCGCTTACTTTACACCCAGACAGGAGTGTGGTCACCTGTCAGTGCCCAGATGCAGGGCTGGCGACTCGGGAGCCCTGCACACTTCATCTTTGCTTCAGGGACACTGCACCGACCCCCTTTGGAGTCTGAAGCACTTCCCTTGAAATTGCAAACAAATGCAATTATCTTGTGGTTTTAATTAGTGCAAAAATAACCTATTTTGTTAACAAGAAAGAAATTGATTTCAGAACCAGCTTGGCCAGGTGCATTTGAAAAGCCAGCACGGTGAGGCAAGTGCACAACACAGCACAACACAACAAGGGGCTTCATAAGCATTATTTGATGCCGAGGCTGATAAATAAAACTTCATAAGGCAGGAAAAACAATCCTGAGCTGGGCTGCTGCTTGGTTTCTGACAGAGATCTACTGGCTCTCTGCTCTCCCAGAAACTCAGAAGGATGCTGAGCCACTGTCCAGTGCCAACAGCCAATCTCAGACACCGTGCCCAGGGCACCACATCCGTCTCTGTGGGCAGGGAGAGAGATGGCGACTCAGCTCCCGTTCAGGGCTACCAGGGTAGCTGGAGTTCTTCTCCACAGCAGTTCACCCGCATGTGACTGTTGCACCAGCTACAACCACAGCCATTGAGATTTTTGTTGCAACAGAATGAGAAATGAAAGTCGCTCATTTAACATCCTTCTAAGGTCTGGGTGTGAGTGTGTGTCTAGGAGTGAGTGTGAATGTGAGTGTTTGAATGTGCATGTGTGTGTGGCTTGCAGGTGTGCACATGCGTCCATGAGACTAAGTACACTCAGCAGCAGACTCAGCAGCTGGAGGGGACAGAGCCGGGGATGGGCTGGAGCTGCAAGGCACGTGAGGCAGGATGAGGCCTCGGAGAGTGCTGATAGCCATGGACTCAGTACCTGAAGAATGCCTCTCGGCCACCACACAAGCTGCAGAAATAGGAGGGTTTGAACTCCTGGCCTGGTAGGACGCCCCACGCTGTAGTAGAAAACCTAGACACTGCCATGTTAAAAGGGCGAAGTTCTCCATCCTACCGGAGAGAACCCTAAGCGTGTGTGCCTTCCTCTCTCTGCCTGGAGCCTGGTCACAGCTGAATATGACACCAAGAGCTACTTCCTTTCAGTAGAGACCCTTCTTCCCCATCATGCATGGGACATTCTGGAGGGATGTCCACATAGGCACCCTCTCACCAGGGCGCAGATATTTCCTTAGAATCTTGACATGGCCCACACAGACCCAGGGTTGGGATCCCCTGGTGTCCGGCAGGGTCGCCCAAGGTCAGACAGGCACCAGCAGCAGCCACATGCGTGACCTTGAGCTTCTGAGAACCAGGAGGGCAAGGCCAGGCCTCAGGGACGGCGCCCCAGGCTCCAGCCCAGTGGCTGCTGACGTCCGTGAGCTGGCGTGAGGCTGTGCGTCCTCAGGGACAGCTCAGCAAGGCAATTCAATACGGACTCCTGTCATGTGGAGGGAAATGTAACTGGCCAGTCCTGTGGAAGCAGAGGGAAAAGAACAATCCTGTCTCCACAGAGGCCGCTTTTGCCTGTAAGAGTCCCATCTGTAACCTTCTCTCTCTTAGGAAAGCACACGAAGATCGCCTACGGGAACAAGGTGCGGCAGCCCACCTCGCCAGCATTTCGTCAGCCTGCGTCACAGTGGTGCCTGACTCGGCACAGGGGACTTCACAGCAAAACCGCTCCTAGGAGACGAGACAGCCTCTGTGCTCACCCCTGACCCCAGCCGCCCACGTCAGCGCGAGCTGCAGGGCATTTGATGAAGAACGCTGCTTCCTGCCTCTCCTCTGCTCGGGCACTCAGTGCCACCCGGGGCATCCCTGACAACAGAGCCCCTCCGCAGAGCCATAGCCTGAGGTCCGAACAGGGAAAGTTTTACTCTTCCGGGTGAGCATTGCTTGTTTAAGCAGTGTCACTGTATGGAATTGCATGCACGGCCAGGCTTCTCTCGTTTCTTATTTTTTAATTAGTGCATGTTTGTAGTCCGTAATATTTACATTCCCAGGCGGAGCTGGTGCATGCACGTAATGCATCCCAGTTCCCTTTTCATCCCCCTGCCATCTGTTCATCTCCTTCCCCTTTGAGAAAGATCTGTCTCCCTACTTCCTATTATCTGTCTTTTATTTTGCTCTTCATTTATAATTTGGGTTTCTCATAGAAGAAAAACCAAGGGATCTGTAAGTTTGTGTCTGATTTATTTCTCTTAGCATGCTCTCTATTATTTATCTTTGAAAGAAGAAGCCTCGAACACCCACCAATGGTTAACAATTTCATACAGCTCGAGTGCAGAGAGTTCGCCCAGCCACACTGCTCCCCTGTTTCTCTCTCCTCCTCTACCCCTCCACCCCAAAGATCTTCCCTCCTCTAGGTGCGAAGGGTGGCCAGGCAGAAGCGTCCTGCAGCCTCAAGAGCCCCGCCCAGACTCACTGCACCAAGCCTGGGTTTTGAGGTGTACGGGGGTGTAGACCGCAGCCCGGAATATTCTCCTGCTACTGAGCTGCCTGCAATCCGAGGGCTGCCTCAAGGGCCACAGGAACCAGAAGAGAAGCCTTGGGCACTGCTGTGGGTCCAGGGTGCAGAGCTTCCCAGGCCAACACATCCTGTCCTTGTACAACCAAGGACAGAATCCTGTGGCCATCCTGCGGGCACCTTAGCCACGAGGGCCGCTGTAAGACCTGGTCTCAGGGGCTGAGCAGCCCAGCCCTGAAAAGCAGCCAGGACAGGTGGACTCATACACTTCCACTCCATGCACAGCCAGATCAGGGAGACCACACAAGACGCTGTTTCACCTTCTACTAAATTCAAAGTCAGGATTCTTCCTGTGGCTTTGCACATCAAACAGCACAAGCAACACCTCTGTCCCAATGCAGGACAATTCTGCCACCCAGGCCGTGGTCTGAGCCGCAATCCCTGCACCCCAGCTGCCTGTGGTCCCTATGGCCAGTATCGCGCACAGCTCCAACCACACACACCCTGGCCGTGTATCAGCCCACGACCCACAGGCTGCCCAGTGTCCTGGGGTCTCACCTTTGGACACCTGCACAGTCAGTGAGGAGGGGCTTCTGAACCCCGACTTCCTCAGCCCGGGCTCTGACTCTCCTCACATGTGTGCGCGCATGCCTGCCATTGCACCTGCTTGCCAGTCCTACTCTTACAGCTGTGGGGGCTCTTACTTCAGAGAGAAGACACCTTGGTTTCATTGTGACCTTTTAAGGAAATGGTCCCTATTCCTAGTTTGCAAAAGTAAAATCTGATCATAAAAGGGCTTCCATCTCCATCCACCCACCCATGCATCTGTCAGCGATCTAGCTCAATCTGTCATCTTCATCCACCCTGTCCACCCATCCACCCATCCATCCACTTTCCCTCTGTGTCTCCTTGACGTCTACCCTCTCTACCTGCCATCTGCTTACCTCTCTGCCTGTCTCTCCCCACCCCTCTACCCACCACTTTCTAGCTCTTCCTCTGATTCCCATAGAGAAGGCTAAGGAAAGTACAGTCTCTCCCCTGGTGTCTAAGAATGCTTTCAGGAAAAGTAGACAATAGTATTTCTACTGCTTGGGCATGGTTTTCTGGTTTTCCTATCGAGACTGCTGAGTTTCTCGCATCAGTGCCAGGTGGAGCCACAGGCATGGTTACCTCAGTGCACAAAGGGCAACGCTGAGCTTCTCCCGGGCCACCTGCTCTTGAAGACGACTGCTCATCTGTCACTGTACGGATATGAGCCAAAGGCTGGGCGTTCAGTCACCCACTCCCTGCGGTGGAACATTCAGAGGCGTTTATGGATACAGACACGGGAGGGGCAGGACGACTAACTTTGTAAAGGGTACTTTCATTCTTTGCCATCCTAAGGGTACAAACCCAGGGACTCATGCGTGTTAGGCAAGCACGCTCCCACTGAGCTACACTCCTAGCCCCTTTTATTCTTTATTTTGAGACAAGGTCTCACTAAGTTGTCCAGGTTGGGCTGGAACTTGCAATCCTCCTGCCTTAGCCTCTCAAGTAGCTGGGATCTATCCCAGCTGGAAGGGATGCTCTAAGCTTCTGATTATTTGCATTGGATGACCATGACTGAGGGAGACACGGGACCCTGGCCCACATGACAGTGACATGCGAATGCAGCAGGAGCCACCTGCCACCCAGCCTCCTCACAGGATGCCTGCAAACTGTATTCATGACCATGGAATCAGCTGCCCACCAGCAGAAGGTCCCCCCAAGGGTCCCAGGCTTCTAGCAGGCAAAGGATCAGCTTGCCAGGGCTCCAGTGCAAATGTGCTTCTCTTGAAATAATAATAAAAGCAATCCTGGCAGTTCTGTGCCTTAAATTCCCCTTATCCTTAGTGTCTCCTGGGTTCCGGTTCCGAGGGGTTGCTTCTCCAGTGTTGTCTCCCTCTCTTTGTCCTGGCCCCTCTTGTCCATGCTAAGCATCTTGCAGAGGTCTGTGTCTAATTCATCTTTGTCCTCACCACAGAGCTGGGGGTGGAGTGGGTGTCAGTGCCTGGTGCTGAGTGGAACTGAGCTGACTGGAGTCTAATGGGGTCCTGCGGTGCCCTGGCTTCGGGCTGTGGGCAGCAGAGTGGTGGGAGCATCCAGTGAGGAGCCCTAGGTCCCCTGAGCACTTGAGGGCTGGAGAGGACCCCACGCAGCCTGCTCCCTCCAAGCTGTCTCACCCTCTGGGTCAGCGGACAAGGAGGACGCCCTCCAGGGCTCCTCCTGCCAGGGAACCTGCTCCCTAGACGTCGCCTTGCCCCCGCCTGGCTCCTGCTCAGCACCCTGGAGGATGCAGTGAGTCTGTTCTGATGCCCGGCAGCCCCGCTGCCTGTGCCCAGGCAGCCGACCAGCTCGAGGGCCCCTTGTCCATCACCCGCCCCATCCCAATTCCCAGACAGCTCAGCCTGCCGGGCCACCTTTCATCTCTTTGTGCTCACACATCTCCCCAAGCGTAGGTTCAGGCTGCCCGACCTCCACATTCAAGGCAAGCCATGCCCCGCACCCAGCAGGCAGGGAGGCTTTGATTCGGGGGAGAATCCTTCCCGGGGGAAGTGCTCTGCAGAAGAAGGGGAGGCAGTCTCCTGCTTCCTGCTGCACAGAGCCCGGAGAGTCAAGGGCGTGGACCCCCGGGCCTCGGGCCCCAGGCCAGCACTGAGTTCCTCTCTGCCCTGGCCTCACTCCGTGGAGCACTGAAGGGAATGCGCCGAGCACGTCCCTGGGACTCGGTGTGAAGAAGCCAGAGCCCTGGGAAGGGGAGGGACAAGGGCCACGGCACATGAAGCACGTCCCGTCCGGGTAGGGTCACCCCGCAGCACAGAGCAAGGTCCACAAAGGAGCCAGGACCTCAGTGTCACCCTGAGATGTGGCAGCACAGCCAGCCGCCACCCTGACACCTCAGGGTGACACTGTGACACTCGCCCAGAGGCTGCTGTGTGAGATGTGTCATCGTCAGAAAGCAAGAGGGCATCCCCAGCAATCACACAGACCAAGGGAGCCTTGGGCTCAGGCCGAATACTGCTGGGAACGGAGGCTCCTGGGTCGGCACAGCGCTCTGCCCCAGGTCCCTGACAACAGAAGCATCCGCTGGGTGGAAGTCTCAGATGCTCCTGAGTCAGAGCTCGGTGAGTCCTCGGCGGCAGATCCACGGCATCCTGGGACTCCCTTGTCAGGGAGCGCGCTACATTTGCACACATGTGCTCCAGCAGAGCAGGCAGGGCGTATATCTAGGTGAGAGGTCTTTACAATGTACACACTGTAATTCTGAGCAGAAAGGAAGCATCGTGTCCTAATTTTATAGCCAGCATTTTCCTCAAGCGGTGCAAACGCTTCTGGCTAATCACAATCAGCATTCAGGCTTCCCGCAGGAGATGTCATAGACTGAGCGTCCAGACCTCACAACACACCCTGGACCTCTGGGAGGAGGCTAGATCATGAGGGAGGAGCCCCAGGAGCGGACTGGTGCTTTTAGGGGAGGGCCTCAAGCTCCTGGCCCTGCCACCTGTGGGGATGCACAGAGGTGCCCGGAATGGACCAGACCCGGGTCTGTTGGCATCTGGACCTTGGACTTTCTGCCCCCAGAACTGTGAGAAGCCGAGTCTGCTGCTATGAGCCTCCCATCTGCCATGTTCTTGTTGTAGCAGCCTGGACAGACTAAGACATGCCGTGTGCACTGAATCATCCCGTCCTGAGACAGCAGTAAGATCAGTAAGCTCTTCGTTGACTGTAGATAGATTTGCCAACTGTCCCACGGTTAAAGAGTCCAAGGTTTGCAAAGTCTGTCTGCAGGTGCAACTGCCTTTCTCTAGGTCCTAGGGTCATGACCCCTCACCTGGGCAGAAGGACCCCACAGAGGGGACCAGGGGGCAGGGCCTCCTTCCGTCAGGCTCCGTGGTGATTCAGAGCTTCACCCAAGTCAGGGCATCCACAGAGCCAACCCAGAGACTAAACAAGCAACAGCCCAACAGAGCGGGGGCCAAGTGGGCCAAGCCAGCAGTCACACCACCCTCACCAGCCCAGCGCTCTGCTGGAGCCCGAGGCCAGCTGGGCAGACCCGGCTCCGCCTCAGTCTCGGCACTGTCCCTGGGTCCTGACCACCTGGGCGGCACATGTTTCTGAGCACGAAAAAGGAAACCTTCGCTGCTCTTAAGCAAAATCGAGATGATCCAGGCCTCACAGGTTTGGCCCCATGACCTGAGTCTCACATCAAGTGATGGAGTTTGGAATAAGATTCATCTGGGGCAAAATATGACAGTTTCTGACAGAACTCTTACTTGGTAGGTTGTTTAATTCTCTGAAAAATAAAGCCTAGAGAAATCCAACTGTAGCACAACAGAAAACACTTCTGTGCACTCAGCTCACCTGCCTGGACAGCCATCCTTTCCGCTGGCTTCTGACAGCACCGCAGGAGTGGCCTTCCCTCGGGGGCCCTGCCCGGCTGCAGCTCCCACCCCTCTAGCTTCATCCTGGTGGCTTCCGGGTGGGGTGGTGTTTGTAGAGAGGGGACAGAGGACTGGCTTGGAATTTATGCTAGGACAGAGATCAGCTTAGCAAAAGGATGGAAGATCTGAGCTGTCCAGGGCTAACACAGACTCACTTGGAGCCCTGGTTGTGGACACCGGGACCTGGTGGACAGAGAACGGCCTTGCCCGGGCAGCCAGAGCACGCGCCCCGGGAGGACGACACTGCAGGGACACTCGCCTCTACACCGAGCTAGGAAGCTGCCACCCTTGTTTTCCTACATCTGGCCTGCGCTCGGAGGCTGCAAGTTCTCTGTTCTGCTTCCTTCTTCGGTTGTCTTCCTGCATGGCTCTCTTCTTGGGTAAAGCCACTGAAGACTGTCCATGTGGACTGCAGCCACACCCAGCTCTCTGAATGGAGGGGCCGCCACCTTCCTTGTCTCTCCTTTCACCCAGGGTCATCGGCCGTCACCGTCACCCGAGTCTCAGCCACAACCCCGGGCAGCAGCCTGATGCCACCAGGGCTCTCTCTGCTGTGCCCTCCTTGTCACAAAATGATGTCCAGCCACTCTGTCAGAACTGGGCTGCTGTTGGTCGAAATTAAATTTAAGGAGATGTAAAAGTCAACTTGCCCGATTCCTTCATTCACACTGTATACTTCTACCAAACTGTCGCCTGCTTCCCCCAAGTTTGTATGATTAAAATAATAATCAACAAAAAATACGAAAAAGAGAACTGGCCTGGCCCGCTGACCCAGCCTGCACCGTGCTGGTCTGTACAGCAGCTGCACGGATGCCTGGGCCTCTGCACCAGCACCTGTGTATGCAGCTCCATGTGGGCCTCCAGCAAGGTCCACCCCACCCTGAGTCCACAGGACCTTCCACAGACCAGCCACACAAACTCTGCCTGCCTTGAGCCCACTGGCCCTGACTAGAGCTGTACTCTGCTCTAACATGCTCTGGAACAGGGATTCTCTGGAATTTCACTGCCCCTCCAAAGGGAGCAACTTCTCTTCTGAGACTAAACAACCTTTCCTTGGGGAAGTGCCACACATCTAAGTATGCAAACTACAATTCTTCCTGCCCTGGAAAATTCACCCACTGGAAACTGTACTCTGCCCAATCCTACTGAGCTTATGAACCAAGGAAACATACAATAACCATATCACTGGTCAAAAATGCACTGGTGTGAGGATCCATGCCAGGCAGCAGCGACCATTTGAAGACTAAGGTTGGTTTTTGGGCTCCAGTGGATTTGGAGTTAAAAATGTGGAAGTTTGAAAGACCTAATGGTTTGTCAGAGCTTCTTTTGAAAAGTCAGCTGCATAAGCTGCCATTCTTTATGAGGACTTCTTTTTATTCCCCTTAAACATGGCCTTGAAATCTGGTGTGTGGGAGAATATATGAATATTGAATCAAAGATGCACTGCTGGCATATTTTATGAAGATTCCCTACAATCTAACTATAAAGCACCACCAGGAGAAAAGATTACTTTTATTGTGCTTGACATGAAATTATGCAGCCAGGCTTCCAGTCACAACAGGCATTGTTAGGGAAGTGAACATTTTAGTCCAGCATTTCCCTCTGCTCTTGGACTCTGGACAGAGCCCTGGTCCCAGAAGGCACAATGCAGGTGCTCTTTCCAAATATGATCAGCTGTGCCACTGGCCAGAGGGGACTGCGTCTGAACAGCACAGCCACCAGGGCTCATGTCCATAGACCAAATGTGCACACAACAGCAAGGGGCCTGGGGTCCTCCTTCCACCCTGGCTCCCAACTCCTTAAGGGAATTTCTTTACAGGGAGGCAAGCATTTATAGGGCATCTGTGGACTGTGTGCCTGTGATCCTGCACCTGAGGACAGCAGGACACAGAAAGAGACGCTGTCCCCCCTGCAACTGGGCTCCCAGATGGGCTGGGAAGGGGGCAGCAGAGCTGGGCTGAGATACAGGGCCAGGTTGAAGAGGCCAGGCTGGGCAGAAGGACCCTGGAGGAAAAGGAGGGAAGCCCCACCCTGTGGGGAGCAGCTGAGGACCCAGAACCCAGCACAGGTTCTGCTGGCTCCTTCCCTAATCTGAACGCTTTGCTTGGGGCCATGACAGTTCAGCAGTGATGTTACCTAGGCTGCCATCAGGTGCATGGTTTTAGGGACATTCTGACAGCTGTGTGCAGATGCAGTAGGGGAGGTCAGTGGAGCACAGACAGACCCTGAAGACTTGGGGACTGGCCACCTGACCACAGGCCAGAAGGCCTCTGGTCTGGACCTGACCCACAGCTGAAGGGAATCCTACCCTGCCCTGGGGTCATGCGTGCTGCTTCACTTGACTTCTGCTCTGCTGACTCCTGCTGTGGGATGTAATTACCCAGTGTCCCCCACCTGTCCTGACCTGGACTGTCGGGCTTGGCTTGCAACCTGCTCTCTCCAAGGGTCCCAAGTGAATGGGGCCTCAGCTTCCTGTTCTCCAGTTCCCTCCCGCCCCACTGCCCACACCCCAGGTGTGATGGCACTGGGCACCACTGCTGAGCACGAGGACTCTGTGGGACTCTCCACAGAAAAGATCAACTCTTGGAGCTCCTTCACAAGGGAGGTCATCTGCAGGTCTAAGCCACTGTGACTTCAGAAATGGGTGACTCTTCCCCAGAACGAAGCTCTCCACATCTTAGACACACTCCGCTCCACCTAGGCTTGAAGACTGAATTAGAGAAAACTCCCCTTATCTGCTCAGTCAGGCCATAAGACACTGGGACCCTCATCTGCGCAGTTGAATCTTCTCTCAGTTGGGCATCGGCAGCAAGCCCATGGGATGCGCCCACGGGCACGCAGGTGGGGGTGTTCACACTCACCCACCACGATGCCAAAGTCCAGTGTCTGCCCGCGCCCTAAGCACTCGGAGTGTGCATGGCCAGATCGGCACTCTTCCGCGTGGTAATGTTGCCTCACTGTGATAGGAACTGGAGGAAGCTATGCAAGCTTTGCTGTCAAAATGCAGGTAATGCGGACCCGCTCCGAAGAGCCTACTGGGGCCCTGTCCGTGGTGCTGAGGACACGGAGCTGTCACCCCTACCGTGCTTGGCGCTGTCCATGTTCTGAAGATGCTGAGCCCCAGAGCTGTGCACACCTCACTGGGCCTTAGACAAAGAACATCCACCCCGCCCTCCTGCTGAGGCGACAGCTCTGGCGCACACCGGTAAGTAGCTCGCCCTGGGCTTCGGTAGTGCTGGCAGCTGGAACCGGCCCCAGCAGTGTGAGGACTGCCGACGTCTGACTTTGGGAAGACCTCAGCGATGGGCCGTGGTTTGTCCCTCGCCTGTGGAGTGGGCTGCAGACCACATGTCACACGCCTCTCTCACAGCAGCGAGTGCGTGTGAAAAACGAATCAGTGCTCATTTGGCGCAGGCTTCCATCTTGGACTCATCAAAGGAGGGCACTGTCTCTACCCCTGCTGGCTCCCAGCTGAGCAAGGGCGAGGCTTATGCTGGGGAATTCTGCCAGATGACTGAAGCTCAGCAGGAGCAGCCCGGAGACTCCAGAGGGCTGCGGTGCGGCACTGTGGTGTGTCTGCCTCTCTCCAGGCACATCGCAGACCTCCTCACAGTCTGGTGGCTGCACTTGTCAACCCCACTGTCCTCTGCCCACTGCTGGGGTAACAGCTCAGCCGGGCCAGGTGCACACAGGACATGGTCAGGCAGGAGGACCCAAGGCTGAGAGTGCCCCATGCCCAAGCCCTGGCTGTTCAGACTGAGCAAGGCCTGGAGACGGAAAACGGCACCAAGGCCGCAGGTCAGCAGAGCAAGTCGAGGGCCTGAGAAGCTCCTTGTGCACAGCCGCCTGCATATTCATCAGCCCAGCCACTGAGCACTCAGGAGAGTCAGGAGTGGAACACCGGCAGACTCGCCCTTTCCTCTGGAGCTGGATGCATCTGCTCCTGCCCGTGGGCATCACACTCCTGTCCTCCGCCTGCAGACTCTGGCTGAATGGCAGCACTGGCTCCGGGTCTCCAGTCTGAGGGCAGCAGAGGGACACCTCAGGCACCATCACTGCAGGAGCCAGCTCCCTCCAGAAACCTCCTCCCTTCGCTCCTGGCTGCTCCGCAGAACCTTGGAGCACCTGTGCATCTGGCCTTTGTCCTAGAGGAAACTCCAGCAGTGTTGCCTCCTGAGAAATGATCACCCAGTAGCCACGGTGAGAAGAGTCAACATCAAGAGAACCGCTGAGGTCCACCCTCCCATGCATCGATACCCTTCCCAGCAGGTCCTGGGAAGGCCAGCAGCCTGATGCACTGTCAGGCTCTGCCACAGCCGGGTGCACAGTGCACACTGCTCCAGTGCAGACAGTGGGGAGGCACAGCCTGGCCTCGGGGTGACCTGTGGAAGGAGACAGCTGAGAGACCCTGCTGTGTCAGCATTTGGGAAGAAGCCACACAAGCCTTCCACTCCATCGCCCCATCAGGTGGTCTGTGGAACTTTTAGGCAGGCAGTTAGACATTAGCAGGCCTGAGGAACAAACGCAGGGAGCGTCCAGAATAGCATGCATTGCCAATTAAGCAAAGAAACAAAGATTTCGGTGTGCAGCACAGTTATAGTCATTTGCTGGGTCTCAGGCCCAAAGCAGTCCCTCAGAGCACAGTCACATTTTGAGGTTAGGCACTGTGTGAATCTCTCTGATACCCCGCCACCTGGCCATCTAACTCCAGAACAAGGCCCCTGCTTCCTGGCTGCCACAGCCTGCAGCCCGATGATATCGGGAAGGGAAATGTTCTATAAAGACCCTCCTGCCTTGGGCTGGGACCTGATTCAAGTTAAGCACTTATCTTTCATAAGTTCCTTAAGTGATCATGGCCCCTGAGGAAGCACTGGCCATCTAAAAAGGACAGGAAGACATTTTCCAGCTCCTAAGTAAGTTCTAAGTGGCAATAAGCATCCTAATCCCCTCCATTCCCCGATGTAACTTTTGTGTACATAAAAAGGCATCCAGACTGGTGCTCTGTGCAGATGCCCGCCTTCTTGCTCGAAGGTGTAACGGTCTACAGCTACCTTGCAGTAATCTCCACCTACACTTCTGCGTGGTCATCTATGTGTCTTGACTGAATTCTTTCATCCAGAGCACAAAGAACCAGAGACCAAGAAGTGAGGAGCAGGTCGCTTGCTGCAGGACGCAGCTTCCTGTGACAGTGACGTCTCAGCCAGGACCGCATGCCTGGGATGGAAGCGGGCTGGGTGCCCGAGTGCTTGGGACAGTGGCCCAGGCAGCAGGGGTGGGCAAAGTGGGCTGGATGCCCAGGGGGAACCCGGCTGCTGCTGTGCACAGACCTCGGGCGGGGGCAGCAGCTGTCCTCCCCAGAGCCGTTCCCAAGCCGAGCACTGGTCAGCCTCAGCCAAAGGCGGTGGCCTTCCGAGGAGGGCAATTCAGGGTCCAGTGAGGGACACCAGTCTGAGAAGCTGAAAACACAGTGGGTGCATTCACGCTGCGAACTGCTGCTTCCAAACTGATCAGTGTTCATAACCATAAAAGAAATCCAGGTAGGAAACACACTCTTTTAAGAGAAAAAGGTTTTTTGCAGAAAATCCAAGCCTCCAACGAAGAGCCCAGGTCTCAGAGATGCATTTACAGACGCAAGGAGGCAGCCTCATGAGTCGCACTAGCAGTAGCACGGGATGTTTGATTCCATAAGCGAAGAGCAGGAAAGTGAGGCCAGCTGCCATGCAAGCGTCCTCAGTCCCACAGCTCAGGGCAACTCCTGGGGCTGGGGTCCTCACTGAAGAGTGAAACGAAAGGAGCTGTCTTATTTCTGGCCACACAGCCTGAGGAGCAGAGCACCAACAGCAGGCTGCATGTGTGCACACCCCGGCTCAGCCTGCAGACACACAGCCGTCTCAGGGGCTCAGGAGACAGTGGCCTGGAAGGGATAGTGGAGCCACTTGCAGTCTCCATGGAGCTCGGGGCTCCCGGCCAGGCCAAGTCCGCAGGTGAGGAGGGTTTTCCAGCACACAGGACCCAGGGGCTACATTGGCATCGGGCTCCAGGGACATGAGCACTGCAGCCAGGGCGGCTCCCCCTTTCCTTCCTGTCCAGCCTCATGGGGCCTCTCATCTCCTGGCTACTGAGGCCCACAGAACCTGGATAATACACGAGAATATTAAACATAACTTTCATCCCCTAAGTAGATAAAAGAAGGGCATGCAAATAGCAAAACATCCACTTATGAGACCCTAACAGCTGGCACCTGGAGGCCTGGCCTCAGTGGAAATGCCACGGGAGTGGTGGCGTGTCCTTGGTCCCGACACAAATGACAACTCCAGCAGGACAGCCTCTGGAGGGCACAGGGAGGTGGTGAGGACGAGCTTGTTCGCATCTTTAGGGTCTGACTGCCTCTCCTGGCTCCTGGACCTCAGCGCCCGCAGCCCCAGCTGCCCAGCCCCTCCTTGAGGCAGATACACCACCACGCCCTGCTTTTAGGAAGAGCTCAGGGCCAGCCCTGCTGGAGCCGGGCTATGGGGGATCCCTGCACACCCAAGGACTGTGCTGTATCGGGCCCAGGCAGATGGGCACGGAGTGCGGGGGCGGCACACTGGAGGCAGAGCGGATGGAAAGCAGACAGCAGCATGGGCCACGGACAGTGGCAAGGGCTCCAGCACACAGCCGAACTGCTCTGCCAGGGCTGTCCTCTTGCAAATGAAAAACGGAGGCTCAGGGCGCCTGGAGAAGCTCCCCTGCTCTCCCAGGTTTATAACAGAGTTGACACCCAGGGCGCTGGCCAGGACAGTGCTTGCCAGCACTGCAGACAGGGAGCCCTGCAGCGCCCTCGGCCCGTCACCAGCCCCAGGCTGACCACTCCGCACCCTCCTGCTGGCTCCCTCCTGCTCCGGGCCCAGGGCTGCTTTCTGACTGTGGACTCACTGCTGCTCTTACCACACACTGGGAAAGAGGACACTTCACCCATCTTTGCAACAAGTCTGGGAAGAAAGTAACACAATTAACCACCAAAATAAAAAAATCTAACTGCGTTATTTGCTCCGTCCACGCTCCCAGCACCCCGTGGGGAGTCACCCTGAGCCCTGGGGCTGGAGCCCAGCTTCTCCCCCTCAGCATCTGGAGGCCACGTCCCCTCTGTCCACTCAGAGCCACCCCAGGCACCTGCAGCCCACTGGGCAGGGCGACACCAGAGGCTCGGCCTCTGTCCACAGCAGTCACTAGGCTCCAGCCAGGCTGCCCTCGGAAGGTGGAGCCAGGCCCCTGCCCTGAGGCGCCGCCCTGCCAGACGAGAGTGGGGAACCCAACTGAGTTGCCCGCTCCCGCTTTAAAATTCTCCAGGTAAACTCACGGCGATGCGCAGGGTGCGGCTCGGAAAGTAGCGCCGCCCTCCACTCTCACGGTTACTCATTCGGTCTTTACTTGCTCACTTTTGTCAGAGATGGAACGCGGCCCGACTCAGTCACAACCCAGATGTGCCAGGCGGAACTCAGGACTGCGGGCCCCTCCATCACCGGCTGTGCCCGCCGAGCTGACTCCTGTTCCTGAACAAGGGACGGGTCTGCCTCGAGTCCTCCGCCGTGTTGGTTCACACTGCACGCGGACCCCGGCTGGAGGCGGGAGGCAGGAGGCGGAGAGGGCCCAGCGCCTGCACATCCTCTCGGCCTCCCCCGCAGCCATCTTCGGACATTGCCGCCTCGGCCAGCAGAAGCCGTGGGCTCCCCGCACACCGCAGGGCAGCCTTGCGTTCCCAAGGAGCCAGCGCCTCAGCGGCCAGGGCGTGCGCCGACTCTTAACTCAAGGGCGTGCCTGGAGCTCAGGGCTGGCCCCACAACCGGCTTCTGTGTCCACGCGCAACAGCTGCTCCTTCAGCCGGGTACACAGGAAGTTCGCTTCAAGAGCAGGCGGGTGCCGATCGATCGCTCACTGATGGGGCCAACTCAGCCCCACCCAGCGGCCGTCCGCAGCAGACGGGGCCCACGCGCCCTACAGAGGCACTGCCTGTGGGGACAGATCCATGGCAGCTGCTCCTCCATCACACATGGAGATCCTCAGGCAGTGAAGCTGCCTCAAGAACTCATCCCCTCATCCGCACAGGAAGTGGATGTTTGCAGAATAACTCAACAGACATCTAACAATCCCACTGTAGGAGAAGCCCTGTGGATAGAGATAAATGCAGTCACCTTCCGCTGAGGTGCTGAAATCAGGGCCAAAGGGATTACCCCTTTGCAGCCTGTTTCACAGTCAGACAAGCACACATGCAGCCACAGGACAAAGGTATCAGGCCACATCTCTCTCACACACACACACACACACACACGCACGCGTGAGCTGCCTATCCCAGCCAGTCCGAGCAGAGAGGAAGCGGCAGCATGTGTGCACTGGGCAAAGGCAGACAGGGCCGGTGGGGCTGGACAGGGCAGCCTGGACCTGACACATCTCACTCTTGGCCAAGCCATGGAGGCTGCGAGTGAGGGGTGAGCGGCGAGGAGCCCTTGGTTAACAAAGACAGGACTTGCAATGGTGAGTTTACGACAAATACAGACCGTTACCAACAGCAGGAGTCGCGCAGCATAATTAAATGCACATTTTTAATGGCAAAGCAGCCTGAATGCCAGGTGTCACCTTCTTCTTTAACCTCTGGAAGATTGCCCTTTGGTCCCTGCAGCTGCTGGAAACACCAAGAAAGCTCTCGTTCATGACAGCACCGAAACCAGTCACTCCCAATACCTGGCAAGAGCACCATCCCCGGGAGCTGGACCTCAGCCCCGGGCTCCAGACCAGCATCTCCACCGACAGGCTGGAGGAGCCCTGTGGGGTGGCGTCACCAGCAGAGCCCTCTGTGCACCTGTAATGTGGACAATCGTTGCATGCATGTGGAAAATGCTGAGCTCCCAGGGCTCGCAGGAAAACGACTGCGCTCCACTGGGACGTGTCGTCATGACACACCTCGGCCAGCCGGGAGGGAGGCCACTGCGCTCCACCTGCACTCCCCAAGCCTGGGACTGTGACCAGCCAGTCCTGAGGCTCAACCACCTGCAAGGCAGACCTCAAGGCCAGCTCCTGGCCACAACTGGAGCCCACAGGCACAGGCTCACCACTAACTGGACGTGCCGCTGGCCCCTTGATGACACACTTCGTTTCTGAACAACGGACCTTCATCTTCACTTTCACTGGACCCCCAAGTTATGTAGCCATTTCTGCCTTTCAGGGTTATGAGGCTGAGTGCTTACTAGAGTTTAACAGAAGGCCCTGGCACTGGCAAAAGGCTTACCGTGATAAATACGAACAGCTGGATACTGACGATGGCGGGGATGGTGACGACAATGACAATGTTATGCCATTTGGGGCCTAGGCTCAGGAGTAAAAACCTCACTATGCCAGTGCATAGCAGTGAGGCGCGAGTAACACCCTGCCCTTAGATCCCATAAAAGCTGACCGTGGCCAGAAGTAGGCAACACCATGAAAACTGATGCGGGCTCAGCAGAGGAGGTACTCCACGCTGCAACCCCAAATTCCAAAAGCAGTGCTGAGCACAGCTGAGCTGTCAATGGCCCTGGCTTCCCCTCTCTAAACTGGCATAAGCCAGTGACTGGGTCCCTGGACATGTGACCCGCACAAACAGTGTGCCTGCTCAGGACACGCCCACTCTGACTACGGGGACAGCACTGGCCCCAAGGCCTGCCATGACCTACTGGCCAACTCCTCTCCACAAACACAGCCTCCTAGCCCAACAAACAGGTGGCTGCCTCGTTGGAGGGCTTGGCAGGACAGCGGGGACCCCACAGCCTTGTTCCAGGGTAGTTCCACACCAGCACTCCCACCTGTGAGGGCAGTGGCCAGAAAACCATGGTGACTGCCACATACTCCACCACCACATCTGGAGGGAGGACGGAGGTGCCTGCATGGAAGTGCTACAGAAGGACCGGGCACAGTGGTCCCACCAGCTCTGGGGCTGCTCCACCCAGGAACCCAGAGCAGCAGCCTTTTCTGGGTGTCTGAGCTGGGCTCTGCCATGCCACTCCCTGCAGCCACCATGACATGGAGGGAAGCCAGGTGTGTCCACTCCGGAGAGGCGCTCAAAAGGCCGCAGAACACAGGCCTTGCCATGAGGGGTCCATGTGCCAGGTGAGGCCACCCCATGGCAGGGTCCCCAGACCAGGCCGGTTGGGCCAGAGGCCCCGTCACCGACCGAAGCAGAACCCGGAGGTGGCCTTCGTGGAGCTCTGTGCTCCAGAGGCTGCTCGCCACTGCCCAAACGAGAACAGCCACTTCCCAGTGTGACCCAGGAAGCTGAGGCAGGAGGCCTGAACTGACCCCAGCCTGGGGTGGGCAGCAGATCTTGACCAGGAAATTCCAGAACGAAGGCAGAGAGAGTCTGATGTACAACTTCGCTAAAGCTCGGCCTTAGTCTGTGTGTCTCATGCTAGGAAGATAACTTGGTAAAAACCCTGTTAGCCCGACTGCTATTCGTTAATCTCCTGCTGGTAATTCTGCTGAAGCCTTCGCCTTCACGGACACCGAGCTCGCAGCTTCTGCCTGGATTTCTTCTTTCTCTCCTGAGGGAAAGAAGTCCTCAGCAAGAGGAAGCCGCGTTTCCGACTGAGGACAGGCGTGGCGCGGCCGCCGAAGCCCGAAGCCCGCTGTGTGGCTGGTGCCGCTCGCAGGATGCGCAGCCCCCAGGCCCCGCGGAGGTTATTTGTGAAGCACTAGCTTAGCCGCAACACCTGGCACGCGTACCTTGGTTTAAACCTCACTGCCAAAGAAGGCTTTTTCTTGGAGGCATCCAAGTAAACAGACGAGAGGGGAGTGACTGTTACTGGAGACAGTGCACGCTTGGCACACAACTCTCACATTCCCGCGCTTCAGAATAAGCAAGCACTCCTTCGCTCCTGGCCGGCGGTACTGAAGTCTTCCGTGCTACCAACCAGGACGCAATGACGGAGCTCCTCCCCTCGCCTGCCCGGACAGAGGTGCAAAGTCAGGCGCGACTCCAGCGCGAGCCCAGGCAGCCCTGCAGGCCAGGCCAGCCCAAAATGCGGGGCGGGATCGCCACCCCGCGGCCACGTCGAGGGTTGCAGCCGTTTCTCAGCTTCCCTCTTGCGTACTTCCGGTGAGAAGCCGGGACAGAGGTCCGCGCAGGCAGCCACTCCCGGAAAGGGCGGGGCTGGAGGCCGGGTCACCGCGGCGGCCTGCAGGACGCCTGCGCAGGACGCGCGACAGTGTCTGACCTGTGGCCGGGGAGCGCTGCAGCCACAAGTTCAAGACCCTTTGTCATCCGTACACTGCGACTTGCCATTTTGATACCCTCGAAGTATTAAAATACAGGAAAAGCCTACGCTTTAGTAACTTCCTCTCATTTCCTACAAATTGAACCTTTTACCAGGGAGTTCATTATAAGGATTAACTGTGAAGGAGAACCCACATCAAAGTATCCTCCTGTACTTATTTCTACTGTGTATTTCTTCTATTTTAACCCAAACAGTGTGTCATAAATGGTGCACGCCCTATGACCAGGAGATCTAATCTGAACTCTTCACGAATATCTAAATACGTAGATTAAATACCTGAGGATGTTTCCGCATATTTAAAGGACAGAGGACCAACAGAAAAATAACACTCTAATATCATCTTGTGCACTCCTTGTGTTAGAATTATACCTGGTACTTACTCTTCCTTGTCATCTTATAGTCCACTTTATCGCATGTTTAAAATGAAATGTCTTGCCCAGAACTGTGCTGTGGCCCTCCGCAGGACGGAGGTGTGTGTAGACAGAGTGGGCTCCGGGGCATCTCCTGGCATTGCGGTCCCCTTCGCAGTGGCACCAGGCAGGGATCTGCCCAGAGACGCAGGACCCTGCTGGGGGGCATCAGTGTGAAGCTGCACAAAGCCACCTCCCACCTCGGGCTTCCGACATTGAGAGCGAGGCTGTGGTGCGTGGTCCCTGCCCCATGTCTAAGTGAACTGTGTGTCTGACCACGTGTGTGCATGGACATAAATGCATGTGTGTGGGCATATGGTGGCATGTACAAGTGTGTAGTGCACACATCGTATAAGTGGTATGTGCATGTTCATGGCACGTGTTTGCACAAGTGCACACCTACATGTGTACACACATTCTGTTTCCTTTAATGAACACCTATTGCCTGGAGAACACACTGTGGTCCAGCTCCTTATCAAGATACACAGTAGCACTGTTATGGGCACTGTTTCCCTCCATCAAAATATACTTTTAATAAACAAGTTGGGAGGGTGACAAAAATGAAACAGGACAAAGGCCCCAAGAGTTTCCTACCATCATCTGCCCTGTGACCAAGCCTCCATCTGCTCCACTGAGTATGGAATAGTGAGGTGCAGGCTGTGACTCGCTGTGGGCCTGAGATCTGGAAGTGCTGCTCACTGTGAGATGACAGGAGATGCAGGCAGGACTCCGGGGACCTCCTCCCTGGACAGCACGGGTCCTTCCTGCCTGTGGAAGAGGCACACAGTTCCCGGGCCTGCAGTGGGCACATTCTGCCCAAGCAGAGCTGATGCTGGTGTCCGTCTGCAGCCCAGCACTCGACGTCTCTGACTGACCCCAAAGTTTCCCTCCCCATTTCCCTGCCCTTCCTTCAGGCAAGGCTTGTTGGGTTCCTACTGAGTGCCAGCCTGGCCGCAGGGTGACAGCACAGTGGCAGGGTTGTGCTTGGTGAGCATTGCTGCGGTGAGTGGCATCTTACCTGTGTTGTCTCCCCCAGACTGGCAGGTCCAAGGGCAGAATCATGTTTCGTTCTCGTGTCCTTCCGGAGTACTGTGATCACTGCTTACTCAATGAGCTCTGAGCATCTAGTAACACTTTAGGCCTTGGGGATAAAACAACAAACAAAACAAGATGATCTTTCTCTATAAAACTGGATTCTTTTTACATATTACAGGACACTGGGAGGACGGCACAGTCATAATGAAACATAGAGAGAAGCCCTGAAATATGGGGTAAAGAAGCTGAGGACAATGTGGATGGGTCCCGAGGCCATCGGGAGAGGAGAACATTCCAGAACTCCTGGCAGGAAGTGGCACACGGAGCCCTGAGGGGTGAACAGGAAGTGGTGCCATGAAGGAGGAAATGGACTTGGGTTCTGCACAGAGAGACAGAATGGGGAGTGGACATCCCTTCCAAGAAACGCTGAAGTTGCTGTACTAGAGCCCACAGTGTAGGGGTCCCTGCCAGGCAGGGCCCACTGGAGTAGGCATGGGTCCTTGGAAGGGTGTGTGAGAAAATGGACCAGTAAGCACTGCTCACCCTCAGGTCCTAAGGCCACCTCTGCCACAGGGTTTGGGGGGGAAGAAGCTGTGCTCCGGAAGCCACTCACCAAGTCTTTATGTGAGACTGTGGGACTCCATAAGTCAGCACCTCAACAGTGGCTGTCAACAGTTGAACCTTAAACTGGACAAGTAGAGTTTAAAAGAACTACACAGAACAGCATTGTGACTGAGCCCATGCTTAAGGGGAAAGTGGCACAACGTATAGCCCGAGGCCAGATGTTCAAGTTAGAGCCTAAGTGGAACTGACCAGAGTCACTGTATCCACCTGAAGAAGAGCCCAGAAGGGCTCTGAGGAGTCGGGGGGAATGGTCCCCCAACTTCACTCCTGACACAGGGTCTCCCTGCTCACAAGCTGTCTCTGCCCACATCTAACTGCTGCCCAGTGCCTGATGCCCTCCTCCAGGCCAGGAAAGGACCTCACCAAGGAGGCCTGAGCTCTCATGGGGGCTCTACTGTCTGGCAGAGCTCTGGGGTTTAGGTGAGCAGCCTCCTGGAATGAGCAGACCAGGTGCTGCTGGCTGTCCCCTCTCCAGGACACTCCTCCTCCACCTCCTCCTCCACCTCCTCCTCCATCTCCTCCTCCATCTCCTCCTCCTCCACCTCCTCCTCCTCCTCCTCTTCTTTGTTGTCTTACTCACTTTCTCTAAGCTGAGACAAATACTGGACACCCACAACTGAAGGAAGGATAAGTTTATTTGGGCTCATGTCTCAGTCCAGGGTCAGTTAGCTCCAAAGAGTGAATGGCATGGTGAAGTAGTGTCGTGGAGAGGAGCTGCTCATAGTACAGTGGACTGGAAGAAGGACCAGTAAAGGGAGGAGCTGGGGAGGAAGGTAAACCCTTCCAGGCCACGCCCCCCGTGACTGCCTTTTCTGATCAGGCCCCACCTAACAGCAAATCAGCTTCGAGCTCCCATAATCCAACCACCTGCCAAAAGCTTCACTTATGAGCACAGGAGACTCTTGGGGGAGATCTAGGTATAAACATAACACTCCAGCCCTGGCCCTCAAAATCTCACGTACACCTCTTTGTGCAGAATGCAGTTAAGCCATGTCCAAGTCTCCAAGTCTTACTGGTTTCAGCATTGCTAAAAAGTCCAAGACCAAAGTCCTCTCTGAGACTCAAAGCAAACTCTTGGTTGTGAGCCCCAGTAAGAATCAAGAAAGTTAAACACTTTCGACACACAGTGGCACAGGGTAAACATTCCCTTCCCAAAGGGACAAATGGGGGATAGGAAGGAATAGGTCTAAAGCAAGACCAAATCCCACCAGGGCAAGCATTAAATCCCATAGCTCCCTGTCCAGCATCCAGGGCAAGCTGGGGAGAAATGTGAGCTCCGAAGGGCTTGGGTAACCCCGCCCCTACAGCATTGCCAGTCCTTGTAACCCTCATGGCTTCTCTCCCAGACTGATTCGGCTCACTTCTTGTGGCTTCCCTCAGATGGTCCATAATCATGGCTTGCCCAGCTTCCTGGGGTCTCCACTACACTTTCACCTTCACTGTCACAGTGTCACACACTGCCTTCTTGGGGGCTGCAGTACCTGATCAGGTCTCCTGAGTGCAAGCCTCTCTGACTCCACTCTTTCGTTCTACACACCTGTAAAGCCAGTGCCATGTAAATGATGACAAGGTCTGCTACCAGCTTGAACACGAGCTGGCCCTTTGGCATTATAGCTGCATCAGCCTCTGAATGCTTGGATGGCTGAGCACAGTAAACCAAATCCCAAAGAACCGATTTTCTAGGTGGCTCTCCTAGCCCTTCTCTAGTAGAGTGTCCCAGTGATGTCTCACCAAAGCAAAATCTTTCACTCTGCAGCTCTTAGATTACAAAGGTAAGGTCCGTTAGTTCCTGACATGCCCTCAAGCCTTTTTTTATTGTCTTGATCCAAAATAGTTGGTTTCTTTTTAATGCCAATCTTTTCAGCAGCCAAGCTCTCTGCTCTATCATCATGGGTGTTTTCTTTCTAGCAAAACTGAAAACTTAAATGCTTTGTGCTCCTGTTTCTCACAGTAGATCTTACTGAAAGCAGCAAGTATAACCATTTTACAGACTGAACATTGGGCTGTCTTGAAATTTCCTCTGCCAGATTCATTAGTCCACTATCAATTAATCTCAGTCTCCTGCAAAGTCTCAGAACATGAACAAAATGTGGACAAATTTTGTACCAGAGCATAACACCGATGACCTGAAGTCCAACTGCCAAGGGAGTCCTTTTTCCAGTGGAAACCTCCTAAGCCTGGTGTTTGCCATCTGTATTTCTATCAGCATTCTGGTCTCCTGAGCTCCAAAGGGAATATGCCATCAAGCTTGGTTTTCAACATACTAGGGTTTCTCTAGCCAGCATTTCCAAGCTTTTCCTTCCTGCAAACAACTTCCAAATGTTTCTGAACCACATGGTCACATGATAGGCACAGTGACGACCACACTCCTGAGTAGCAAAACCTATCTTAGTCACTTTTTGTTGTTGGGACAAATACCCAAAACCCACAACTTAAGTTAAGGAGGTTTACTTTGCCTCGTGTCTCACTCTAGGGTCAGACGGCTCTGAAGAAGGAAGACCGTGGTAACAGAATACAGCAGCGGAGAACTGTTCATGGAGTGGCAGATGGAAAGCAGTGGGGAGGTTCACCTTCCCAATTTATGCCCCCACAATGACCTCCTCTTCTCAACAGATCCCACCTCCTAACACCAAGTCAGCTGTGAGCCCCCACAATCCAATGCCCTTCCCAAAGTCCTGCTTATAAATAGGGGGGCTCTTGGGAAACATCTAGATACAAACAGTAACATTCCTCCCTTCTCGCCTCCTCCTCCCAGATACCCTCTTTCTCTTCCCTCTTCCTCCTCCTCCTTTTCCTCCCAAGTCTCCTCCTCTTCCTCTTCCTCTTCCTTCTGCAGTTTGAGGAACACAGGAATCAGACTCCATCAGACCCAGATGGCCTCACTCCTGCTATCAGCAACCTCACCCACCCAGCCCAGCTATTCTGCAAAGAACTCCTGTGAGCCCCTTTCCCAGCACAGTTATCAGGAATGTGCACCCATGCCGAGCACTGCAGCCTCCCCTCCTTGACATGGAAGCAAATTCCCCAACTGTCACCGTGTGCTCTTCTCCTCCCCGCAGCATGGACTGGGCTCTCTTTCCATCTTGGGTTCTCCTTGTGGCCTCAGCAGCTCTCAAAGCTGGTCAGCCCTTGACTTCAGCACAGAGACATCAGCAGGTGCAGGAGTCTGACGAGCGGCTAGGTTGGGAGGGAGGGACCATCACCCCTGCACTGGCTTCACCTGATGCACAGAGGCATCTGTCACTCGAAGGAGCGGCTGCCTGAGCCACGCACCCACAGTGCTGCTTCTGCAAAGGCCACACAGTGTCCATGCCCACAGCCACATCCGGGTCAGGCCAAGGCAGGAACGAGAGTCTTCCGGTGGCAGGGCCTCCACTTCTCCAGCCTGAGGGTGCCCTCCCAGGTGAGGTACAGAGGGCAGTGCTGAACGGAATGCTCACTGTTCGTGCTCTTCATTATTGCCGTGGGCTTCTGTATCAGCAAGACTACGTTGCACAAAGCAATGCCCCTTCCCCAAAAATCTTGCCCAGGATTTCTGTTCCGTCCTGATGCCTGCTGTGGGATGAGCTTTGTGGGGAGCACACAGGGCCTGAGGGAGTGTCCACCTGAACAGGACGGATGGAGCAGGGAGGGGGCACGGAGGGTCCCTGCTGTTGCTGCCGCTGGAGTCCATGTGTGCGACCCATTGCCTTGCAGCGTGTATGTGTCTGCTTCTCCCTACTGGCTGTGACCTTTCTGCAGCCATGTGTCAGATGTTATTATCTTCTTAACCTCAGAAAGCATCTCACAACAATAAAGAGCTATCGCTCACTCAGTGCTCACTCTGTGCGTGGGACAGCTCTACTTCATTTTGGGGTCTTAGATCCCATCTTGTTGCACAAATACTGGCCTCGCCTGCAGGTTTGTGCTCTGAAGCCCAAGGGCAGAACAGGCCTATAGGGCTGTGGGCAGCACCAGGCAGGGCTGCGATCGCATCGGGGGCCGTCTGCTGCCGGAGGCAGTGGCTCTGCCACGTCCAGATGTCAGCATGTGGGGAACTGCCCTGGTTCAGCTCTCTGAGGTGCGAGCAGGTCTGAAATGTGGGCAATTGAACAGGCACAGGGTGCCATGGTTCGCGCATGGGGGGATTCAGTCACAGAAGGACGCACGCGAAGTCCATGACACAGAGCAGACACCCACAGCAGCACCGCAACAGCTGCCAGATTCACTCTGTGCTCTTCAACTGTTTGTGGTTTGTTTAGTATGTAGCACACTCTCCCCATGTGAAGGAAATCACACCAACACTTACTTGTCTTGCCAGCAAGTGGCTGTGCTAAACACTGCTTTTGACCTCCCAAGGTCCTGTTATCCGTTAGTTAAAATATTCAAACATTTCATCTGACCTCTGAAACACGCCTGACCTTTTAACTCTATGAGGGGCATAGGAGCCCAGATGTGCATTTATTCTGAGTACTTCATGGTCTAACTTATACTTCTGGCTGCTAATGAGCACAATAAAACACAAACCATGTAGGTGAGCGAAATGTTTGCAACCATAATTGCAAGATACATTTCGTAACTTATTTGACATTTTCCCCATACAGTGTTTAATTAAAGTAGACTTGGTTATTAGGGAAGAAAAATACACCAATTATGCAATCATCCAAACCATTTAGTCAAATTCGGCCACGCAAGGCCCTGGAATTAATGAAATGTTCCACAGCAGCGGTTTGGCCAGACCCCGAGCTGAGGGGCAAGCGCTTCCCGAGGGGGCTCACGGGTGCTGCATCGGCACCATGGCTCCGGCCGCACACCTGCCGTGGAATCCGCTCCAGTGCTGGCTTTCAAGTCAAAGGTCAGTGGCTTCGTGTGCCCGTGCAGGGCTCAGGGGCACTCGTGAGGTCTGCGGAGCGCCTGGCTCTGTCCAGGACAGCCGGCGGGCAGGGTAGCCAGGCTGGCCCGCGAGCTCAGGCCAGCGGCTGCTCTCCACTCCCTCGAGCCTCCATCCATGCCCTGAGCCGACTTGCAGGACCCATGCTGGTCCTCTGTCCCGGGTGGCTGCGGTCCCCTTCACTTTGCTTTCCGACGTTCAGTTCCAGAATGATAGAAGGGCCCCTGGAGTTTTTAAGCTGGAGACCGAGCAGGCTGTGTCTGCCTCCCCTCTCCTCACTGTCTCCCTGTCTCCTCGTTCAGGGAGCACATGCGGGGGACTCCGAGGCCTGCCGCTTGCTGCACAGACCTGGACAGCAAGAGAGGCTTAGCAGGGCTCCTGGGCAGGAGAGGTTCTGAGCCGGGGTGTCAGCCCAGGGCTGGCAAAAGTCTGCGTAAGGAGGGAGGGGCTCCCAGAGCGTGAGTCCGCAGGAGGGGTCCCGCTGGGCCCCTGCATGGTGCAGGACATGCCTGTGGGGTGCAGGTATGCCCCAGCATGGGGTACAGAGAGGGCATCAGAGAGGCTGGGCCACCTGCCCCACTGACCTGTCGCCACGATGCAGCCACTTGTCACACAGGCTGCCCGGGGTAGGTTAGGTGGGGCCACTGCCTCCTGAGGCTGAGGGAAGTGACTGGTGACACCAGGGGACAGGCAGGCCGGACAGGACAGAGGCCCCGGCGCCCAGGCTCCTGCCTGGGGCTGTGTTTGGGGGACCTGTACGCGTCCACCTGCAGCACCTCACCTCCCCCCTGCCTTGGCAGAGGCTGGGCTTCCACCCAGGGCTCCGGGAGGGACACAGACGGGGCTCTGCCGGGCCACCAAGGGGGGTGTGCTGGTGGTGGAAGGCACGCAGCTCGGCTGCCCCTCCTCGGGGTCTGCTCGGCTGCAGAGAACCGGGCCTAGGCAGACACAGGTGGCCGGGTGGAAGGGAGGCGACACTTCAAACTCATCCCGTCTTGCCTCTGCATGCTCGGGTCTCATTGTACCTTCAAGGGGAGCACGGAAAGGCCGTGGGGCAGGCCCGTGTGCCGAGGCCTGGTCTCCAGAGCAATGGCCCTGGGGCTGTGACCTCAGCAGCTGGGGCCTGGTCGGAGGGAGGGCCACTGGGTGGTGCTTGAGAAGAAGCTTTTGGGCCTGGTCCCTTTCCTGGGGGTTTTTTGTCTGTTTTCAGTGCTGGAGATTGAACCCAGGGCCTTCAGAGAGAGTCTTGCTGAGGTCTCCATTGCTCAGGTTGGGCTGGACTTTGAGATCCTCCTGCCTCAGCCTTCCAGACTGCTGCATTACATGGCAGGCATGGGCCCCCATGCCAGGGTCCTCCCCCTCTCTTCTGTGTCCTGGCTGTGAACTGAACAGTTTGCACGAGCCCACGCTCCCCTCTGCTGCCACCGGTCAGCTGCTTGACACAGGCCCAGCACTCGGTCCACGCCCGTCCTCCACCGTGTGATGTCAGCAGCATGGCCCCCACCAGGGCACAGAAGCAGGAGATGAAGCTACTGAGAGCTAGAGCCCCAGCTGTGTTCTCGCGACCACACACATGGAAGAGGACAGGCGGGCACAGACACGGAAGTTCCTGCTGTCACGCCCCCACCACGCTGCAGGCAGTGTGTTCCCGTCACTGCAGCCCCGGCTACGCGAGGGGCCTAGGCTGGACAGTGCGCTCCTCCTGACGCCCGCCGGTGTGCAGAGAGGGTCCCTACCAGCGCTGAGTGGGGACCAGGCTGTCCCAGTCCGTGAGGCTCCCCACAGCGACCGCATTGTCTGTCTGTGTAAACTCCTCCACCAGCACGCTCCTCCTCCTGTTAGCGAAATTCCCTTCACAGGCTCACGACCTCAGGAAGACGGGGGCGGACGATGCCGCCCCTGAGCCTGGCCGGCGGCAGTCCACTGCACCTGCCCGTTTCCGGCAGTCATTGACTCAGGAGCTTGCCTGGAGCACAGTGGAGGAGTGGGGGGAAGATCAGACCCAGGTCCTGTGGCCTCTGACTGGAGGAGCCGGCGGGTGCTTTCCTTCCCTGAAATTCCACTGCAGGCCAAGGTGGGGGCAGGGCCACCAGCCCTGGGGGCACAAGAGGGAGCCCTGGGGCTCTGGCTGCCCACCCCTGCCGAGCCTGCCTCCCCGGGCCCTGGGGGCAAACAGAAAGCTCGGCCCCTGAGCTACACTCGGTGCAGAAACCTCTCCATGACGTGCTAGCTGTTTCAGTACACTACTCGTTCACTTAGTTCACTGCAAAGAAGGATTTGTGTTCTTATCTGTTTGTTTCTTTTTTGTAAGAATCTTTGTGGTTTATGTCTTGTGCTGAGTGATGACTTTGAAGATTACAATACACAGTGTAGGGCTGGGATTTAGCCTAGTGGTTCTGCCTCCTGCCTCCAAAGCACAAGGTCTTGAGTTTGATCCCCAGTACCGAAAAACAAAACAAAACAAACAATACACAGTGTAATAACTATTGTTATTTTCATATTAATTTGTTATGAAATTTTGTTTCCTTTTCATAAAATAAAAAAATTTTTAAAAGAATAGTGAAATTCAGGCATCTGATCTAAGTCATTTATAAGACTCATAATCCCTAAAAAATTGATTATTCAGCACAGTTACACATTAATCAATAAAACTGTCTGCATGTGATACCAATTTACTGTTAGAAATATATAATTCTAATTATAAAAGCATTTTAAAAAGCAAATTCCAACACTCACTCGATGACTTCGGGACGTTTTCGATCAATTCTGTTTGTTTGTCCTCTACAGGTGGATTTCCCGGCCCCTAACCGCACGCAGTGCTTCGCGTCTTCCTGGTCCATTTCCGGCCACTGCTCGGAGCGGCTGACCCGGCAGATGTCCACACCGGGCTCAGAGCTGGGTCACCGCCGGGAGCACTCCGCTCCTTCCGAGCTGCCACAGGGCTGGTCCTCTGCTGTGTGACAAAGCATCCCCACCGGACACCTGTGAGACTGGCTTGTGCCTGAGATCTCTGGCTGACCCTGCAGCCTCACAGGACTCCCTTGTGCCCGCGTCATCTGCTGAAGCTCCTCGGACCAGGCTCAGGATGGACAGAGCCCCCCTGCTATGTGGGCGAGTCGCACCTCCAGGCGCCCGTGCAGGGTCGGGCTCTGCAACAGGTGTGGCTGGACCACCTGCAGAGAGGCCCTCGGCCCTGTCCGCACCGCGGCCGGGTCTCTCAGCCCCAGCTCACACTCAGTGCATCCGGCTCTAGAGTCAGGGACTCCTGTTCACCTCGGCCCACGCAGCTGCCCTGACCATCAAAGTCCACAGGTCAGGAAGAAAAGGGAACCGCGCTTCCAAAAGGGAAGGGAGGCTGTCATCTGACGCACAGCAGGCACGGGCTTCCGAGGCAGGACGTCCTAACCTCCCTTCTGCTTGTTTCGAGGCAGGTTCTAGCTGTGTTGCCCAGGCTGGTCTCTGACTCCTGGACTCAAGTCATCTTCTGCCTTGCTTCCCAAGTGCTGGGCTCTAAGCACCCAGCATGGCTGACTAGGGTGTCTTAAAATAATTAATGAAGATGGACTTCATTGGGTTAATCATTCTGCCCAGCAAGAGAATGTTTAGGAAAAAAATGAGAAGGCCAGGCGTAGACCAGGAAAAGGAATCCTTTCACATGCAACCAAAAGCAGAATGTCTAGAATATAAAACACATTTTTACAACTCAGGGATAAGCAAGTGATTATCCAATTGTTTTATTTTTAGAAGACAAAATATTTTAATGGATGCTTCAAGAAAAAAGAGAAGACTTGAAAGGTCCACGTGAATGTAAGAGGAATCGGCCTCCTCGGCTTTCATTCATTTTCACTTCCTTCCATTCAAACGCCAACGACATTGTCCTGGGATCTGTCCAGGAAACCCGGAAGGCTGACGATGCCACACGGGAAGAACATGGGCAGCCTGGGGAATGTGGGGTCCTGAGGGTCCCGAGTCGGCAGCTGCGCCCACTGCTCACAGAGAAGTGAGCCATGTCCACAGGAGGTTCTCGGGGACTGTGTGCAGGAGCAGAATGAAGGAACGCCGGTTCCCAGGTGTGCATGCGGGTCAGGAGTGTGCGTTCACACGGCGGAGCTCCCCTCGCCCTGGGGAGGAGCAGCCAGGCCCAGCTCCAGACGTGAAGCTCCAAGAAGTACGAAGAGCAGACGGACTGCACTGGAGTCTGGAGCCAGTGCCTCTGACCTCCTGTGAGGGTGCAGGCGATGTGCAAATGCAGTGTCAGCCAGCAAGGCGACGCAGAGGACCGGAGCCCCTGCGGGAACCCAGTGTGTACAAGAGTGGCCGACTCTGTCCGAAGGGTTCCTCGCCTGGTAAGAGGTCTCCACCTTCCTGCCCTTCCCCCTCGCCCTGCCTGTCCTGCTTCAGCGAGGCTGTGGTTTCAGTCTCTTGCTGAGCGAGGAGCTAGAAGTCTCCCTCCTGCCAGCGCCAGCCTCTCGAAGTCCATCTGCTGCTTCTGGGGCCAGGAAGCCCTGTCCTGCGCCTGACTTGTCCCACACCCCAGGGCCAATGGACACATGAGTTCCACCCCTCTCCCCTGCCCGCATGGACCTGGGGTGAGGATGGCCCTGCCCACAAGGACCCTCCTTCCAGTTCGAACCAGTTGGGTTGTGACCCTCTGGCCCAGTGTGGTCCTAGGCTGGGCACTTCTGCCAGCCCCAGAATGGAGGTAGGGTTGTCAGGATATTACAAATGTGGTCACCGACCCTGGCCATTAAATCTATACTTCGAATGTGCCGTTTTCAAAATGTCTCTTAGAAAGTCAATGAAATACAGATGAGATGTGATTTTAGTAAGTCACGTCATGATGACACTCATCAAATTCAGAATGCTGGAAAATAAGGATTTTAAGTTTCCATTTGAAACAGTCTTTCGGAAATGCTGTCTCACAAACCTTTTTCTATTGAAACAATTGCATTGATGCAAATGCTTTTATACTTTTGACTGAACAAACACGTGCTTTGAAGTCTGTCAAAATCACTCTCCACCCTTGAGGGGCCCCTTGAATGTTAACTGAGCAGTGAGTGAATAGGAGTCTCGCTTGAAACATGTGCAGGGGGTAATATCTACGTTCCTAAGAAATGTGGCATTTCTGTTCAAACGGCCATCTGCTCAGAACTTCTGGGGATTAAGGCTGAGTGCACTGTACTGCCTCTTCGTCCCAGCCTCATTTCCCTTTGTACCCCAGCCAGGAAAGCAGGAGAGGCCTTGAGCTGATGCCAGCAAAGCAGCTATGCATTTTGCATTGAAAATTAAGTTAAACTTGGAGAAGTGGGAAGAAGAATGTTTCTGAAGTGAGCGCTGACCCTGCGGGCCTCCCTGCAGCTTGGTTACCTCACACTCAGGTGTCGTTCATCTTACCCGGCTGAAGAGGATGCCTGCACCCAGGGCTCGGGCCCAGATGTCCATCCCTTCCTGCCATCTGTCCACCATCATCGGCCCATGTTATGGCCCTGATGAAGCCCCAGCCGGGCCTGCACACAGCTGCTTGTCGCCTTGGGGTGCTGGGTGTGGGGTGCGAGCCAAGGCCAGAGCCCTGTGCTGGGCTTGCAAACAGCAAGGCCCCTGAGCAGGGTCATGAGGCTGGGGCTCAGACCAGGACGCGCAGCACAAGGTGACCAGAGCCATGCGGTAGAAAAGAGGGGCACAGAGGGAGGCTGGGGTGACACCCCAAAAGAAAGCTCCCAGGCAGGTAAGGCCACGTGGGACAAAAGTGCACCCGTGATTGCAGCAGTGGCCACACGTGAAGGATGGAGACGGAGATTCACCGACTGGCAGCTGCTTGGCATCTCAGTGCGCCATTGATTTTCTCTGAGTCAGTTGTGAGGTGTCCGCATCCGCCGTGGGCACACGCTGGCTTTTGGCACAGAGGACCTGCAGTCGGGTGCTGTGCCACAGCCTTCTGTCCCTCGTGGGTCCTGAGAGTCCAAGTGTACTTACTTTAAAGAAATGCAGCCCTCACAGGGCTCACTGGCCAGGCCTTCCGGAGGGCTGTGCTCCGGCACAGCAGCCCCAGAGCTCAATCCCGGGGACCACGTCCAGGGCGTGCTGAGCCCATGTGGCGCCCCGCCCACCCTTGGCAGAAGCCGGCACAGGAGAAACTGCCCCATCCCTCCAGACACACCAGACGCCCGCACAGGGCAACCTGCTCCTCACCTGGAAGCCCAGTGTTGGCCGTGTGCTCTGTCTCCGAGGTGGGGACCCACTTCGATGAGGGGTGTGCGGTGCCTGCCATAGCCCACCTCGCTGCCGTGAGCTGTCCTGGAGCCCACATTGCAGACGGAGCCCAGGCAGAGTCACAGCTGCCTTCTCCCCCTGCCTGCTCTGCCGTTCTTCCAGCTGGGCACAGCAGCCCGTGCTGGGTTCATGTTTGGTGGCCTTGAGAGGTCTGCGTGGAGAGACCTGGAGCCATGGTGAGGACAGGAAGCAGTGCCTGACCATGGCTGAGAGGACGTCACGCTCTGCTCCCCACAGAGTTTTGTGGGCCCCAGGCTGCTGCTTTGTGGGGGACTCTGGAGGGCAGCAGGGGGATGCAGAGGTAGTGTGCATGCGTGGCCGGGATGAAGGATCCGTGTGGGTCAGACTGCAAGCAAATGTTGAATAATTTTCTTTCAAAGTGAAAGAGGGGATGGTACAAGTAGATGTGGCATAATTAGGATTAGAGTTTTTAACAGGTTGTTATATAAACTCTGAGATTTGTAGTCTGAAATAACAATCACCAAAAAGACAACATCCCACAGTGTATCTATTAGCCAGCCTTCCCACTGCTGGACAAAATATATGATACCCACAACGTAAAGGAGAAGAGGATTACTTGGCTCACAGTTTCAGAGGATTCAGTCCATGATCTGCTTGCTGGAAGGAAAGAACATCATAGCAGAAGTGTGCGGTGGAGCAGAGCGTGTACTTCACAGGAAGCAGAGCAGGTGGAAATAGCACTAGTGAGAGGTACACTCTCCAATGGCACACCCCAGAGACCACCTCCAACTGAGCCCACCCCTAACAACACATTCAGTGCAAACATCAGTGGGTCATTGCACTGATGGTGTAGTCACCTCCCCAGGAATCTCTTAACCTGCTCAACTTGACAACCAAGATCGACTGGAACACTGTGCTGTAAATTTTCATAAGGAAAAGAGGGCTGTGGGTTTGTGTGGCAGTTTCATTTCTGTATTGAGTTGTGAGTATTAAGTCAAGAAATGGATGTCAGAGGAATATCAGTTTTATAAAACAAATTTCAGCTGAGAAGCTACAATGCCATTCTGGAGGCCCCCAAATCCCAGGGGAAATCATGCAGGTGGTATATTACATAGGTTAATTTAAACTCGGTCCTGGCTCTGTTTGTCCATCCATTTTATTTGCTTGTCTTCACAGACATGAATATCTGTCCTATTTATGCTGATATTGTTGTGATTTCCAAGAAGGCCTGTGCCCTGCATCATTTAGATGAGATGTCATCATGTGCGAACCTGACTGCCCTTAGAGGAAAGAGACACAGCTGTGGTGCCTGGCTGACCTCCCCTCCCTGGTCCTTCTGTGTGTCTCCTCTGCCCATTCGTTTATGTAATGTCAAGAGTGTGTTTCCTAAAAAAAAAGAAAAGAAAAGAAAAATGATGGGGCTGGGGACTTAGCTCAGTGGTTTCATCGCCTGCCTTGCAAGCACAAGGTCCTGAGTTCGATCCCCGGTACCCAAAAAACAGTGTGTTTCCTGTCTCCTCACCCTGGTGGAGCACAGGGAGGACCCTTTATAAACAAAGCCAGAACAAGAACAGGTGGTCACATGATTCAGTCACATAACCTCCTGTTCCATGCTCACCCACACACCCCACTTCAGTGAACCATGCATCAAGATCTAGAAAAACACATTCATTTTTATTTGAATGCAAAATATGTCAAAGAATTGAGGGTGAAGCAAAGATGCTTCCTTCTGCTTAACATCCAAAAATGAACTGCGCTCCATCAAAAGTTCTCCTGTACTCATGTATGGTAGCAGCTGCCTGTAAACCTAGCAGTTAATTGCACTGGTAGGCTAAAGCAGGATTGCAAGTTCAAGCCCAGCCAGAGCAATTTAGTGACTTAGGAAGAACCTGCTTCAAAAAAGAGAGAACTGGGGTCCAGTACTGCCCCCTAAAGAAGTTCTTCTGCGGAATTCTGTGGTCAGGAGTATGCTATTCCCGATCACCAGGATCCCCTCCTCCACCCGCCCCGCCCCCACACGTGTGCACACATGAGCACACACGTAGGTACAGGCATGCGCGCATTGTGTACAGTGCATGCACGTGTGCACACATACATCACATATACAGCGCACACTTACCTGCCAACATACACACACATGCAGCTGTGCTTGTATACACACGTATTGTGTGTCCATGCAGACATGCTCATGCATCTCCGTGGACACACCAGCACATCCCCACACCCCACCCACACAAGGCTAGGGGAGCTCCTGGCCCCCACAGGGGTACAGAGGTGTCAGGTACCAGCGAGGTGTCAGGACCGGATCCCACCTGGCTTTCCCCCGGGCCCACGTGAAACTGGATGGTGGGAGGCCCTCCACTCGCTGGCGATGGGGACCAAGACTGACAGCAGGTGGCAGCCTCACTGCTACAGGCATTGATGGGGACTGCACGAGACAGACGCAGACAGATACGACTGAATAGAGACCAACCCGGGTGTGAGGTGTGCAGACGTGGACACAGACATAGATACTTGACATGGTCTAGGTGTAGACAGGGTGACAAGGATCGACATAGAGAGGATCCACATCCAGACGTGGACGTGGGTGATGTGGATCCAGGCGTAGACACAGACGTGGACACAGATATGCACGGTTGTGCTTACAGTTCAGCTTGTGAGCTTGAGTGTCCAACGGTCATGTCCCGCTCTCTTCCTTTGGAATCTAGGTTTAGCTCTTCCACAAAACAGCATCCACTTCTGGACCAAGGGGGTGTCGAACGAACATGGGCTGCCAGGTGCAGGCTTGCTTATCGCACAGCTATGACCGCCTGCCTCCTGGGGCACAGCGGCCACTTCCGGCCGTGGCAGGAAGCCCAGGTTTCAGGAGGAGCATCTGGGTTCCCATCACACCTGCTCAGGACCGGATCATTCTCCAGCTGCCCAGGAGATGGAGCACAGAGGAACAGCAAGGGCCCAGATTCCGCTTTCCCTCAAGCTGCACGTTGAGTGGTGGGCTGGCTGCTCCCAAGGGGTGTGGGCACCCCGACACTGGGTGTCTTGAGAGAGTTTCTGGATGAGTCATGGAGTTGGCAAAGTGACCGGAGCCTGTGCCCCCCTCCGCGTGGGTCTTGTCCGAGCAGTGGGGGAATGAAGGCCTGCCCTCCACGCTCAGGGGCAGCCCTTCCACCTGGCCGAGCCAGCGCTGCTGCTGTTTTCCAGCTTTGGATGGTGGACCCCACCACCCGTCAGACCTCCAGGCCCCACCGCGCTGGCCAGGGCCGACTCGTGTGCCCGCGGTGTGACTCTGCCTGGCAGTGACACCAGAAGAGCAGTGTGTGCAAAGCGGGGCCCACTGCATCGGTTTCCTTCCCTGCCTTGGTGTCCACTGCAGAACTCTTTCCCCAGCAGCCGTTCCCTCTCTTCCACGCTGTAGGGAACAGGGGAGGGGACGTTACCAGAACCTCTGCAGTGAGTCCTGGTCTCCTGTGAGCCACGGCAGCACACAGCGAATGACAGGAAAGGTAGACAAACGAGACTGAGAAGAAGCTGAGCTTTGGGTCTGATCAGTGCTGCTCTGGGCGGCAAAGACAAAAGCCCCCTAGCTTGCAGCACCTTTTATTCAGTGCATGGGGAAACAGATGTAACAAGTGACTTGCAGAGTTCAGTACTTCACATTGGGTACAAAAGGCTGGGGGCAGTGGAAATCTGAGAACAATGAGGAACTATGCAGATGAAGATTTGGTTCCTCCCAGGAATTACACAGATGAAGATTTGGTTCCTCCCAGGGCGTCTCCCGCAGGGGTGGTCTTGTCCTGGAGCATTACAGCATCATGGGATCATTGAGATCTCCCTTGTGACCTGAGGCCAAAATGGAAGTATGTCTTGGAGTGTTATAGCTGGCCTGTAGGCAGGAGAACTAGGCCTACTCAAATGATTTTTCCCTAGAATTATGTAGCATTGCTCCCAACACCACGCGTCACATCCGCGGGCAGCGCGTCCTCCTGGGTGTGACACTGAGTCTGGTGACGCTCAGCTGTGACGGGCCTTTGATGCAGTCCTGTTGAGGGCCCTGCCTCAGCAGGGCCACTGCACCCAGCAGTGTTTCCTCTGATGCCAAGACGCCCTCCACCCCGGTCTTAGATTACACATCTTGTCTCTTGGAGCCGATCATGAGGCCCCAAATCCACGGATCCTCTCCCCGCTCTCACTGCGGCGACTAGGACCAGGAGGAGCCTTGGGTTCATTTCTCCGCCAGGTTTTTAGGCTGGGGGTCAGGGCTGTAGAAGTGACTCCGACACCACACCCAGTCTGCAACCCAGCTGGGCCAGGGGTGCCGAGCCACACACTGCAGGTTCGATTTACCGGGCTCTGCGATCACCACCGAAGAGGCTGTTGACAAACACCACAGATGCTGCCTCTCACACAGCCAGAGCAGCGCTGAAGGTGGCACTCAGCCCCTCAGCACGTCCAGCTCTGATTGACACCTCAGCAAGCAACAGCCATGGTTTGACCCAAACCTCTGACACAGAAACGAAAGGCTCCACCACGCAGAGTCATGACCACCACAGCTCTGCGGCCCAGTGACTGGGGACCGGAAGGGGGTAGGGCTGCTCTTGCAGCCTGCGCTGCAGCTCACAAAGCAGGACTGAGCCCAGGCCTCGACCTCCATCCCCAGAAAGCACAGGGCGTGTCTCTGCAGAGAGCAGCTGGCAGCTCCTCTCCGGCTCCTCCTCTTCGTGAGCAGCCACAGGTGCTTTTAATTATTTTTGTTCCTAAGCAAATAGGTATCTATTAATCTTTTTACCAGTTAAGCTATGATTCTTCATTTCAAGGATTCTCATTAGAGGTAATGGTCTGGCCTGCTGGAGCTCAATGCCATTTGCTTTATTAAAATGCTTATGTTTAATGCCTTTGAGTCAGCCGGGAGGCAGAGGCAGCAGCTCCCCATCGCCAGGTGACTGCTGCTGTGTCTTCACTATCCAGGGTGTCATCCTGAGATTGTTCTTCCAGTGGGACAATTTCCTTCCATGTCGCACAAATGGAGCAAGCAGCTGGCTGTCGGGCGAAGGCTGAGCTGCAGATGACAGGATGTCTCTGCCGTTCTTCACTGCACTTCCAGGAGTCCTGCTCAGTCATTGCTGCTCCGGGGGAGGTGTGCCTGTGGGAAGCCGCCTTTCCATCTCGGACACTTCCACAAAGGTTCCTCAGCCTCCTGCACAGCTGGGCAGGGACAGTAAAGGTCAGCAGGGATGTCTGAGCCACCCCACAGCTGCATGGTGCTTTCCCGGCCCATCCCTCCTCAGCAGCAGATTGGCTTCTGCAAATGAACCCCCAACGAGCTCCATCCTGACCTACTGGGGCCTGCCCGCCGCATGAAGGCCATTCTTCTGGCCACCACCTCCCAGGGCAGACCAGAGAGGTCTCCTTAGACCCCCAGACCCCTGGGCAGTCTGCAAAAAGTACCAACTGCACACAGAATCCTGATTATAAGGTGAGGTACACAGGCCTGGAAGCATCCCAAGTGCTGGCTGCGGCCGTGCTGGGACCCTCTGCCCCTGGCCACCTGTCTCAGGCTGTTCCTGGGCAACAGGGTGTGTGTCCAGGGTAGGTGGTGCTCTGGAGGTGCCCTGGCCCCAGCAGAGGCTTTGAGCACCAGCAGGGGCCCCCAGTGTCCCACAGCTCAGCAGAGGGGTCCAGAGGAATGGAACCGTCCTCGCCAGAACTTGACTGCAAGGAGAATCAACCGTGCCCCAAGGATCACTTGAAATGGCATCCTGCGAGAGTCCTCTCCAAGGGACCACCCCCTGCTCCCGCCTTCTCCAACAGAGCCTGGCGCCGTCCTGACCAAACTGAGCCGGCAGGGACTTCGGCCGTTGGGGCCAAGCAGCTCACGAGCCTTGCTGGGGAGTGAGGGGAGGTGTGCACAGCCAGAAGTCTCTCTGAACCCTCCATTGGTGCTTTTATGTCCCCGATAATATTAAGAAATTGTTTATCTTGCCAATAAAATGATTCAGATTCATCACCAGTTAATATGAAACCTAGAAAACAGACTGTGGAAGACCAATTAAGAATGGAAAACAAATCAAGGAAAGTTAAAACACATAAAAACAATAAACAATGAAGATGTTCCCAAGCATAAACACTCTGGCTTGTTACATAAGTAGCAAGTTCTTGTTACAATCAAGTCATTCATAAGTAAGTAAATAACCAAGTGTAGCACACGGCCCCTTGCCTCTTAAATGGCTCCCAGAGCTGAAGGCTTACAGTTGGCCAGGCAGCAATACTAACTGGCTCTTAAAACTGGGCAGATAGCAGAGCAGGCAATACTTGGCATCTGAGAGAGGTGAGGGCCCCATTAAAAGGCAACGAAAGTCTCAGAGATGCTAATGTCCACTTCACCAGGGACAGCCACCCTCTCTCCATGAGAAACCAGAACTGAGCTTTAACATCTCTGTATTCGAGCAGCCCTTTGGTGTGTAGGGCTTTATTGGCTAAGAACTGAGAATCTTTTCTGAAATGCTGTGACCCAGAACAGAACATTGAATTAGTTCTCTAGCTAAGATTTCTGCTCAAGCTTGAATAGAGTCCATACATAAAGGAATTGAAAGAACACAAATCAAGTTTTCCTTTAAATATCTGAAGAATTTTAGTATGGAAGAAAGAGGTTGTTCGGCAATTCAGCTGATAATCATAGGTGCAGAAACAATGATTAAACTTCCCTTTAAGAAAGGAAACTGCTTTCAGACATTTCTAAATTTCTGACTTACATTAAAGCAATTAATATGCTAATTATAAGCAGATCCCATCTCTCTTTTAACTCCAGCCCTACCCACACTAGCCTCCCAAGAGCAGAGACCCCCGCGCTGCCCGGGACCCTCTGTCCTGAGCAGCGCCGCACAGTGACCGCCGGCTGGGACACACCAGCACCTCCCGCGACGTACCGCGCTGCTCCACCTGCCTCCTTACTGCACCCCAACTTGGTTCTGGGGTAAAGCGTGACCCAAACGGGCTTGGTGCTCCTGCCCTCAAGGGGCTTCCACACTGCTCCCCAGACACACGGGCTCACAGACAATGGCAAGAAGAGTAGATACTAGTTTGAGCCAGCTTCTCATTCAGCTTTCTGCTTCACTGCCTGCTCATAATTATTTTTAAAAAGAGCCAGCCTCACAGCTCGCAGACACAGCCCACTCCTCCTCCTCCTCCTCCTCCTCCTCCTCCTTCTCCTCCTCTGGCTCCCACACCCCACTTCGCCTCCCGAGGGGTCTTCTGGGTCCCTCATTCTCAAAGCAGGGCGCACCCTTCCTCTTTTAGTCTCCCATCTTCCAGCCCTCTGCTTACACTGTTGGGATAAATAACTTCAGCCTGAAGAGGATGATAAACCTGGAGGAGCACAACGAAGAGAGCAAATTACTCCCCACCCCCGCTGCAGCGTAGAATTAATAACTGCAGGGCAGCTGCGGGCGCAGAGGCACAGGCACTGCCTGGGATGCAACTTCGGGGCTGCGCAGGCACCAGCAGGGAGAAGACTCGCCGGGTGCCTGGCTTTGCCTAGGCCAGGGACAGCAGGCCTGGGCTGTCGCCCGCGGGCCATGTGCACACTGAGCCGAGCCTGTGGTTGTGGCCCCATCTGTGACTGCTCAGCCACACGTTGGCCGCAGGAAGCGGACAGACAACACCCTCTACGCACCCCAGGCCCTGACTCAAGGGCATCTCAGGTGTCCCAGAGCCCAGGGCCAGCCATTTGCACCTGAAGCTCCACACGGTCAAGTGCAGTTCGAGGGCCTGTGGGGCATCAGAGCCTGCAGCACCCCAGGCTGCAGTGCAGACATCAAGGCCCTGCTTCCCTGGCCCTTGGCTCAGCCACAGCACCCAAGGCGCTGCGCCAGCAAGAGGCCCCCTCAGAAACCCGCCTGCCTCCGCCACCTCGCCTGAGGACACTCCTGCTTTACGGCAGAAACTTCTCTGAAGGTTCTGAGACTCAGGGTTCTGCGCGGTCACTCCCTGGCCAAGGTCACGCCTTCCGACCTCAGGGAGTCCAGGCTCGACCTGGGGCCCGGATGTCTGCCTGTTTGCTCTCTGTCTCCATGTGGGTCTCCTGGCCCTCACTAGACGTCGCGCTCACGATGTCAGGGGCTGACCACTGAGCTTTCCACGGGACCCTGGAGGCCAGGCCTTTAGAAGGAGCCTGGTAAATCCCTGAAGAAAGCGCTGCCCGGAAGAAGTCAGTGCCGATGGCCTGTAATAAAACAACGTTCACATTCGGCACTTCTCAGTAGCGTAACAATCACTCCTGCAGGCGACAGAGTCCACATCAGCAATAAAGAACCAAAGAGGCCCTGCTCGGCCCTGCCAGGTCACTGTGCTGGCCGCCTGGACAGCCACCTCCGAGCTGGGCCCCTTCCAGGGTGGGCAGCCGTGCCCCCAAGGCGGGGAAGGGCTGCACCTCGGGCGGATGTCCCCGCTGCCACCCCATGCGGTGCGACACAGACGAGCGATATGCACAACTGCGCCCCTTCCATGGCCTCCCGCCCCTGTGAGTTAACAATGTCCAAAGGCATCTTGCATCCTGTACAAGGCGGAAGAGCTGTCCTCATACACAAGGTCGGTGTTTAATTTGAAATTCACATTTCAGAGAGACTCCAAGACAGCAGAACGCAGCTGAGCCGAGGCAGGTGCTGGAGGCAGTGTTGGCAGCTGCCATGGAACTCGTGGGGAACGGCAGCCTGCAGGAGGTGCAGTGTAAGGCAGGAGCTGCGGGGAAACGCTTGATCCCTTTGAAGCATGAGTTCTGTATCTTACATGACTCCAGATGGGAGAGGTGAAAAGAATTTCAGGAAAAATCGTGCAGATGTAGGAAATTGCTTAACAACATCCGGACATTCCACTTTCTCTTAATTCTGCTGTAAATATTATGAGCTTCCCAACAGCAATATCTAAGCTGCACTCGGTATCAGTGGCAGCGCTGCGGACTTCACAGAGAGAGCAAATGGCCTCTTTGGGCCTTTGCCACCCCAACAGCTGATGACCCTCCTGGCCTCGGCTCCGGGTCAGAACAGCCCTGCCGCGTGCTCTGCCTGGCTAAGTCCCCGTCACTGCCACTGAATCCAGGAGGGGCCGGAGGCCAGGCGAGGAGCACGTGCGCAAGGAAGAGGGGACCCCGAGCCACCAGTGAGGCGCAGTGGGTCCTGAGAGCCGGGCGCACATGGGGCCGGGGCTGGGAGCCTCCCCACGGGCCGCATCACCACCTACTTTCCAAACTGCCACTCCAGCCTCTCCACAGGGCCAGGTGCCGAGCCCCTCGCTCAGGGCAGCCGCAGTGTGTGGCCAACAGGTGTCTCGGATTACGGACTCCCAGAACGGGGTGTGGGTTCCTGCCCCGGCACAGGAGGAGTTCCCTTTGAGAACAGGAGCCAGATGCTGATGGCAGTCGACTCCGTGAGGGGAACGGAGTGTGCACGAACTACACACTTGCTATCCCGCGGCCGTGGCGGCCATACGCACGGGGGGGGGTGTCACTCAGGTGGACCCCCGGCTTTCCCTTGTAACAGTGATGGTGTTAGGCAGTCGTAAGAAAGAGCATTTTCACAGCGCGCAGCGTGACTGCTCCAACATAATCTGAAAGGAAAGCAGCAGGCATAGTGTGGTGCCGTTCTTGTTTATTAGAATCAGTTCCTGTACTGAAATGCCAGCACTGGCCCAGATGGATTCCTCCTGGAAATGCTGAATTAGCGAGACTCCTGGGACCTGAGATCTCACGGATGCTGGTAAAGGGATTTCCGGCGGGACTTCCTGCGAACACCCTGCACCCCTCTGCCCTGCCTCGGCCCGGTGGCCGGTGCCGTTCCCGCCTGGCTGCGACTGCCCTTCGCGGAGAGCTCTGCAGCCCACACGCACGCTGCATGGGGCTTGCAGCTGTGTCAGCACAGCGTCATCCCTGCCATGGCCACAAGCGTCTTCCCCTCTCTTCTTCAGGCTTCACAGTGACCAAAGAAGACAGAATCCCAGAGCAGTCAGGACACAGGATCGAGTCCCCATACCCTCCTGCTGAGGCTGGGGTGGCTCAGACCCGGGGACACACGGCAGAGCCCCAGAACCGCACAGCCTGTTCCTGGGGGGACCCCTGACCACACACACCTCCTGTGTGCCTCAGCTGCTTGGGGTCTGGGGTCGTGAAACATCTAATAACCTAGAGCAAAGTCTCTGGGCACTCCAGGGAGGAAGAAGGGGCAAGGGAGAAGCCCACGTGCCCCTCGGCTTCAGGGAGTGCCTGCCACAGTACGGAGGGCAAAGGGCCAAGAGTGCCAGATGAGCAGGTTCGCCACGGAGCAGCCCCCATCCCAGTGACCTCAGCTCACTTGTGAATTCATGCAGCAAGGAAATGTGAGGCCTTTGATGTCCCCAATTCTGCTCTGGACCAGGAAGAAGGGTGTGTTCAAAGAGATTCGCCCAAATGCCGACACCACTTAGGAAAATCAACAGCAGCCGCCAGGCCACTCTGACACAGCTGGCACACTCAGAAGCCCAGGCAAGGATGTTCCTAATAGCCTTGTTCATGGGACGAAGGAACCCCGTAGGCAGGGAGGGGTCATCAGGCAGGGTGGTGATATTGAGCCCGAAAGGTGCATTTGACCTGTGGCAATTAATTCAATGGGGAGATTTATTGGTCAGCTTTCCTGTTGCTAGACCCAAAACCCAACACCCACAGCTTAAAGGAGAGGTTTATTTGGCTCATGGTTTCGGAGGATCCAGTCCATGGTCAGCTGGCTCAGGCAGGAACATCGTGGTGGCTGGGTGTGGTGGAGCAAAGATGCTCAGTTCAGTGGTTTTATTGGTCTTTTAAATGAATTAAACATATCACAAAGTTCTTAAGATGGAAACAGCTTTCTCTTTTGATGCGTTTTCCAAACATCAAAGCACTTACTGTAGTTAGAATCTCTTACACATTCTCCTAGGACTTGCTCAGATGTTTTAATTATCTTTGGGTGCTACAGGGCTCAAAGATAAATTTATTTCCATCTTTAATCACTGAGAAAAATCTCACTATGACATTCGATTCTGTGTGTTAATGTTTTCTTAGATCTTCATCTTTATTCTCTCTTTGACTTAACTTCCTCTACTGTTTATGGCTCACATTTTTGTAAATTGCCTCCAAACAGTTTTGAAACAAGGCAAGGAATGGATTAACTTTCTAGTTTTACAGTAGATGTTATAGACAGGAGATAGATAGATGATAGATAGATGATAGATCTGCATAAATGAAATGAATACAAAGAAATATAAAATAAATGTAAATCTGACAAATATGCCCCCAAGGTTTACACGTAAGATGTCATTACCCCACGAACATGTGGCAGCTTACAGAGGACAGGTTGCTGGTCTGCTTCATGCAGAATTAAGCAGAGCTGCTCACTCCTTGCGCACTCCTCAGCAGCTACTCTGTGTTGGCCCGGGATAAGGGACAGTGGATGGTCTGAAGTCCACAGACATCACACACTGTTGTCTGCTTAGCAAGGAACTGAGATTCCAGGGAGACTCACAAGTCTAGACCAAGCAAGATCCTAACTCCTGCTTTGTTAAGAGACACCCTCACTAGGAGGCTGAGCCAGGAAGATCACAAAATTGAGTCCAGCCTGGGCAACTTAGTAAGATGCTGTCTCAAAATAAAAAATAAAAGGGCCGAGGGTTGCTAAGGATGTAGCTCAGTGTGAAGGCCTCTGGTTCAGTCCCACGGATGCCAAAAGACTCTGTGTCTAGAGGACAGAAACACAGGCACAGACTCAAGAGGGTGGGCGGTTCCCACTCACCCTCCACAGAGAAGGTAAAGAGGCCAAGCAGCTTCCTATAAATCATCCTAGAATGAAGGAGAGCGCATCCACTGCTTCTATTAACTGCCTGTTCTGTGTCTGTCTGCTCAGCATGTAATTCACAGTAAATTAAAGTCCAAGCCATTTTGTAACAAAACATTAAAAGAATGTAGAAACAAGTATATTTACATATTTCTAGGTGTTATATTTATTTTTAAACAATGAAAGCTAAAGCAATCTACAGGAAAAGGCTCATCTGCACAAACCAACCACCGAATCCAGTAATGGCGCACACACACACACTCACCCTCGCACACTCTGACACACACCCCATTAATGCAATTGTACCTTAGACACTGCTTTACCTAACTTATCTTTTGCAGCAGCTAAATGCACCTGCCACCGCTGCCCTTTCCTTGCAGGACGAGGGCACTGCTGGGCCAGAGAGCCATGCAGAAAGCCTCTGACAGGAGCAGGAGGCACCTGCTCCGGCCAGCCATGGCAGCGTCAGGCCCCGGGCTGGCCCCAAGCTCAGCAGCCCCGTGGCGGCAGAGACACCAGTGACAGCCATGTGCCCTACCGTCCCGCCAGGGCACTGCCAGAGCAGGCTCAGCGAGCGATGCCCACGCCGGACTATGGCCGCTCCAAAGTGAAAGCGCTTCGCCCTACTACTTCGCCCCACGGCCCAGGACGGCCTGTGGGCAGCCGCAGTCGGCAGAGCGTGCCGGGTCGCAGTGAGACAGGAACCCGCTCCTTTCCTGCGTGGATCTGGCCTCCGGCTCGGAAGGTGCCTCACCCCCAGGTCCTCCCAGGACAGCTGGACACCCGTGCCAGGGCTGACTGAGGCCAGACCGGGTGCTCCAGGCTGGTGCCCCTCTCCGGGCGGGGCCAGGGAGGGCCACAGCCTGCTCCTGGAGTCCCATCCTCCGCCATGAGATTCAGCCAGTGCCCTTGGTTCGGGTACCGGGTACACATTATGTTTTCTTTGAAAGTGTGGCAGGGCTCTCTTCCGATGTCACGCTGAGCTTAAATACTTTTGTGATTTGCTACCACAAAGTTGTTGTAGGATGATTGAGTCTTTGTATTTATTTTGAGATGATTTAAACAATATTTTTAAAGATGTTTATTTATGCATAGATCTGTAAAACTCATTACAGATGAATATCCATAGCATGGTCCTGTGGTTTAAGAATTTTAGCAGAGGGCAGTGGTACACACTTATAATCTTGGCACTCTGGGAGGCTGAGACAGGAGGACTACAAGTTCTAGTCCAGCCGGGACAACTTAAGGGACTAATATCCAGAACATGTAAGGAACTCAGCTCAACAGCAAGGAAACCACTCAATCAAAAATGGGCAAAGCACCTAAACAGACATTTCTGAAAAGAAGACACACAAATGGCCGACAGATGGGGGGTACTCATTATAACTAACCACTAGGGAAATGCAAATCAAGACACACAACATCTTCTGCCTGTTAGGACAGTAATGAGGAACAGACAGAGGTACCACGTGTCGGTGAGGATGTCGAGGGAAGCTGGGGAGTCCCTCACTCTGCTGGGGGAACCCCCTCAATACAGTTGCTATGGGAAACGGGATGGAGGCGCCTCAGAAAACTGAAACTGGGGGTGTCTTAGACCCAGCACTCCGCCCCTGGCGTACATGCAAAGGAAATGAGAGCGTTCGTCCAGGAGAGGACTGTAACTTCAAGAGGCAGGGAGAGCCCAGGTAACAGGACAGGAAGGGACGGCGCTGCTCGGGCCATGGCTGCGGAGAACTCAGCAGGGACGAGGACCATCCTGGAGTGGGAGGGCAGAAGAGGCCCTGCCGGGGAACAGCTGAGGCCGGCCCTCCCGCCCACAGGCCCCTGCGTGTTTCAAAGGGACGGAGGAGCCGGGTCCTCAAGAAAGGCTTCCTGGCTAACACTGGCCTCGGCAGGAGAGGGCTGGCGCCTCACGGGGCAGAGAAAGAACCCACGATTTCCTGAAGGCGGCCCCGGGAAAGGGCGGGGGCTGTGGTCAGGGAGAGACCCCTGAAGCGCAGCCCCGACTGGGGAGCTGCAAAACCACCTCACCCATGTCTAGAACTCTAGACAGCTTGGAGGGCTGGCTGGCCTGCAGCGGCCCCTGGGCGGGAAATCAAGTCTTCAGCACTGGAGCCAGGGCTGCGGCCTCCTGGCTGCCTGCTTGGGACTCACCTTCTACCACCTGGATGATGGAGAGGTGCGCTAGTGAGGCCCTGAGCAGCCTCACTTCACCCGTGTCCCGTCTTGTCCCGAAAAGGCGGGAGGGACCATGGCCCTGCCCTGGGCCCGGCGCTGTCGGAGCACCCGGCTGGGGTCACAAGACGGAGCACAGCACAAGGGCCGGCGCGGCCTGACAGAGGCCCTAGTGTCTCCCCGACGCCCACTCAGAACCCTCGGGCCCAGGGAGACAGCACCGGCTACTGACGGCTTCCAGTGATGAGCACACTAACCTACCTTCAATTAGCTAAAAAGTAGCTGGAATCAATTTTCATTTCAAAGAACACATTTTTATAACAAATACCCACCCACTAATGCGAGACTCTTGGTGCTTTTTGTCATAAATATGCATGTGTTCATTTGTTTAATGCCATCATTATCATAAGTGTGCTTTTATAAATTTTAATTTCTGAATCTATTTGTGGTTTTTAATTTTCTAAGTCATTAGCATTTACACGTAAACTCCCACTGCACTCTTCGGTTAAAATATCTCCCATTAAAAAAATACTGAGAAAAAAAAAAGATAAAAATAAAAAAAATACTGAGAACAAACGCACGCCTCCTGTAAGAACAGGTCTGTCACCACAGGCAGGGCAGAGGGGCCACCCCAGCTCCAGGCTGGCACCATCGTGGACATGCCCAGAGCGCCCCCTTCTGACCAAAGCTGGAAGCACAGCTGTGACTCTGTAAGAAGGTTTCAGCCCTGTCTGTGGACCACAGGAGCCTGGCGGGAACCCTGGGGAAGGCAGAGAGTTTCTGGGAAGGACAGGGATCTGCTCATTTGCCTTCAGCACATCCCAAGGTTCAGCACCACTGGGCAGGGGTGTCTTAAACCTACCAAAGAAGCAACATATCTCCACTTGCAAAGCCTGTCTCCCTAAACAGAACGGACTCATTCTCTACTCCTGCTGTTTTGTCTCAGTCAGCCCTGAGGGTGCACTGGACCTGACTGAATTGGCCTCAGGAGTGCTTCCTGCAAACGGAGTACAGCAGCCCTAAGTTCTTTCAGGAAAAGGCAAGAGCTTTACATTCCCTCGGGAGCTAGACACTTCCACGGGGCAGTGGTGCCAGCCTGAGGGGACAGTCAGGTGCCAGCGGGTCCTCCCCGTGGCTCTGAGGCCCTGGTTTTGGAAGTGGACACCGTAGCATCAGTGTGATGAGTGGCATTTTTCTGGGCACTAAACTGGTGTTTGACTCCGCACACCCCACACCCGCAGCCTCTTCCTGCGACTCCGAGAACTGCATGCTGACAGCCACGGAAACACAACGGAACAACACGCAGGCTTTCAAAAGACAGCCTGGCATCCGTGACAGCATGCACAAGGCTAGAGGGCACTGGGAAGCAAAGACAGGGAGGTGTGGCCCTGCTCTGTGGGCGTCACCCACGCGGATGCAGAGGCCTATGGCAGGGTCGTGGTGGACGTGAGAGCCCCCTGCCACCCAGGTCACCACATTCCACCAGCACGGGACCCAGACAGGGCCCTGGGCACCAGCACTGTGCCCTCCCCAGGAGCCTAGAGAGCAGCCCTCCTCTCACCCTGGGCTGCGGTGGAGCAGAAATGGGCCCAGGTGGGAGCCCCAGGTCAGGCTTGTAGGACACAGAGCCACCAGGGCTCCTCACCTGCAGGACAAAGGACAGTGCCAAATTCACCAGCAGGCACTGCTGTCCTCCCAGGGCCACTCCACATGGGCAGAGGAGGGCTGCTGAGCGCATGGGAGGCGACAGAGGGCAGAGTGGAGATGTCCAGCGAGGCGAGGGGATGCAGAATGCACAGATCCGGCCCAGCCCGAGCGCAGCCTGTCTGACTTACAGGACTGGAGCCCAAAACAAAGGGCAGTGATGTTTCCCAATCCACTGAGTAAGATGGGCCTGGAAGTTCAGGCTGAGGGAGACGGAGCATGGACTCTCACTCAGACCTGATGCGGGGCCTCCTCAGGGTGTGGCATGCCCAGCAGGGGAGGGCATGACAGCGGGCGCCAGGAGGTGGGTTGCTGTCCTGCTCTGGGACCCGGTGGCCAGGCAGGCTGTGGAGATCACTGGGCGCCGGTCAGGGTGGAAGGAGCTGTGGCCCGCCCTCCTCCCCAGTCCTAGGCCGCTCTGAGCAGCGAGGGACGCCGGTCAGGAGGGTGGAGAGCACAGACTCCCCACGGCAGGATGCGGGGGGGACATGGCAGGTGTCCCCCCCACCCGCAGTGAGGAGCCCAGGATGCCCAGCCGCATGCCCGGGATGCGAGGGCAGAACAGGCGAGGTGTGCCGTGCAGAGCGGGAGCCGGCTCCAGAGGTCGGGCCAGGCAGGCCCCAGCCAGGGCCCCAACACCTGCCACCTTCTCCCTGCGTCCCGCTGTCTCTGCTGCCCATGCACAGGTCCCACACAGCAGCAGGAGGGCAAACCAGGACTCCCCAGAGCCCGCTGCTCGGCGGCCTGACATTCTCCACGGTCTCCCTGAGCAGTGAGTGCCCGAATGGCAACCCTGCCTCAGGAGGTGCCTCGCGCACAGGCACAGCAGGGCAAAGGACACCACCGCCCAAATGCCGCCCCCAGCCACGGGAAGCAGGGCCTCACAGAGGAGGATGCTCGGGGAGGGAGGGAAAGCGCATGGCGACCAGAGCTGTGCGGAGCGGGGTGGGAGGTGCCCAAAGAAGCAGCAGAGCCGAGTGGAATGTGGGTCACAGCCAGGTGTGAACCAGAGTAAGTGCGCCCACACGGCTGGACAGGGCCTAAATGGAGGAGGCCAGACAACTTCGAGAGCCCACATCCCAAGTGGAGCCCACAGCTCCCTCCCGGGAGGGGCTGGGCTGAGATTGGGGGGGGCAGATTAGGAGGAAGGAACGAGGCGGCCCCAGGGTGGACGCCGGCAGGCTCCGCCTCAGTGAGTGCCAAAGGCTGCCCTGACTGCACGCAGCGGAAGAGCGTCCACCCCCGGGCTGGAGAGCACCGCAGAGCTCACCTGGCCAGGCTCCTGCAATCGCGCATGTCACCGGCCGAGGAAGCAGGATGGGTAGCAGACCAGAAGACAGGGGACAGGGACCACTGAGCACAGCTGGGGTCCGGGCTGGGGCTCTGGGGCGATGGGAAGAGCACTCCTGCGAAACCAGTGACCCAACGCCGTCCAGAGATGCAGTGATGTCAGGCCCAGCACGGCCTCACTCTGACAAATGCGCCCCAGGGCAGGAGGTGTCCACAGGAAAGCAGCACTGGGCTTCTCACCCCTTTATCACCTTTTTAGCAGGGAAATGGTAGAGCCCTCTCCACAGTCTTTACAGTTTTCTCTATACCTAAGGTTATTAAGAAATACAAGGCTTAATTGTCTAGATGTTGTAAGTAAAAATGATGGGATAGTAAAAAGATCAGTAGATGCTAAAGGTGGAGGAAAAGACTTACCCCAAAGAAACTACTCTGCAGGATACGGCCGTTCAGTGGGGACACCTGCGTTATGCACCTGTACTAACCAGTGCCAGGACTTGGAGGGGTTTGAGCTGGTCCCCAAAGGGTCACCTGGTGGAAGCTTGGTTCCCAGTGTGCAGAGGACCATAACATTGATTATGCCCAAGGCAGGCAGTGAAGAGCGAACCCCACAGCTGGCTGGTTTATAGAAGTGAGTCTGACCAAAGCCTACGTGCCCAGGTCAGCATAACTCACACCCAAATTCCGTTCCCACAACTGAAACCTCCTGACTGGAAGGACAATGATCTAATTACAACCATGTATTTTGTCTATTCTGTTCCTGATTCAAGAATGCTTTGTCTTTTCCTTAATGAGCCTTGTTTACATTAATTTCCATAGAAACTGCACGTAGCTCACCTTCACCCCAGTTGATTGCCAATAAAAATCACAGCCTGGGACTGTCCAGGGCCTTTGTCGGTGCACAGGTATTGGTTGTCCTGGCACCCCGCTTTCTCTCTCTTAGTTGTGTCTCAGTGTATTTTTTCCTCAGGCCTGCGTCATGTACTGGGCGGGGGGGACTGGAACCCAACTGCTGGGGTCTCCAGCACCAGCATGGCAGTGGCAGGAGGCAGTGAGACCATGAAGAGGCGTGGCCTTGTGGAGGGTTTAGTTCACCGGAGGCGTGGCGTGCAGACACTGGGGGACCATGAAGCACCGGGTGGGGGGCCATCAACCGCACCAGATCCCCGCCCTGAGGGGATTTTAATTTGGGGAGGATGTATGAGCTGGGCCAGAGTTGCGGAGTGTTTCTGTGCCTTCTTCTTACTTTGCTGTGAACCTGAAACTGCTCCCCAGAAAGTCTATTTTTAAAAATATGTGATTTAATAAATTCACAGCCATTTCATTCTTCCCTGCAAACCACAAGTACTGAACAACAACGACCGCATAAACTGCAGACAGTGAACTCTGAGCACCCGGTAAAGATCAAGTGCGAAGCACCTGCCTGCGCCCACCCTGGCCAAGGATGCCTTTCCGGCCGTTGTCGCCCCCCGAAAGCCCAGCCAGCTGAGCCGCCCACGGCGGGAGGGGACCCGAGTGAAGAGCCTGCAGTCCCCACTGCGCTGTGGAGGCATCTGCTCCACTGCCCTTCCTCTCAGGGCTGTGCTGCCGTTCCAACATCATCACCTTAGCAAAACAGAGCACAGTATCACAAAAGCTGGGTGGGTCTTCAGGACACAGAGCAAAAACCATGTTCTGAACTATGGAAGCTCTGTCTGCAGTAACGGAACTATTAAACTAAAACATGAGGCGGGCTTTTTATGCCAGAGGAATTTCTGCCCTTTCCAACAAAGAAAAAAATTCAAAGAGAGGGCGTCCTTGTCCTGTGGGCTCTTACCTCCCCCGGAGGCCAGATGCAGGCAGCCAAGACTGCATTTTCCCTCCACTCTGCTGCAGGGATCTTTGCATGCGAGGGTCTCCTTCACGTAGAAAGCCTTTCCTAGTTAATGTGCACACTAACACAGAACAAAGCCAGGAATGTTCATTTTCCTGTCCCGAGGTCCACAGCCTGGTGGCACCAGGACTGAGCAATATTTCTCAGCCGCACACGGATGCGCCCTCCCTGGGACCTGTGCCATGCATCCAGGGCAGCTCTCAGCCCTGTCCCAGCCCACGGGCAGGCACTCCCCAAGGCTGGTTCTGGGGCTGTGAAGGTGCCAACTGAACAAGCCAGGAGAGGAGAGAGTGCTCGTACAGGAAACCACGGCAAGGAGTCTTTTAAAGCTTTATTGGCCTAAAGCAGAAGAAACAGCGTGACCAGGTAACACCGGCTCAACGGGCCAAACCACGGGGCAGCTGGACACGGCCGCACTACTTCCTGTCAGAAAGGTCTGCCCAGCCACCTCCCTCCACCCTGCATCCACACAAGCTGCTTCCCCGTGGAAACCAGCCATTCCTCCAGGCAGATGTAAACCACCAATCACAAGTGCAAAGCTCAGAAGCCGAGTGAGGTGCTATGTGCCCACGCGTGGCGCCCTCGAGTCCTGGTGCCCAGGGCACACAGTGCTCCGGCAGCTGGGCCGGCTTCCCTCTCCTACTCGGCGGAGGTGGAGGCCGGGATGAGCTTGGGCTTGGCCTGCTGGGGCGGCACGATGTCAGGGATCTTCTCCCCGTGCTTGTACACGCTGACGGTGACATCGATCTTCTCCCCGCCGTACTTGTTCCGCACGTGGATGCTGTACTTCCCCGAGTCCTCCGAGGTCACCCCCGTGATGGTCATGCTCACGTACTTGGCCTGCTCCACCTTCACGGAGAAGTGCTCGCTGAGCTGGATGTCCTTGTCGTTCTTGAACCACACCACCTCGGGGTCCGGGTTCCCGAAGACGGTGCAGGTCAGGTTCAGGGTCTTCAGACAGGAAGGCGGAAGGGGAAACAGAAAGGAAAGCTCACAGCACTGAGGGACACAAGCTGTCCCGGAGTTGCTCAACAACCCCTCCTAGCACAGGCACCAAGGGCGCTGGGCGGCGCGGGCATCGTCCCAGGAGCTCGGAGAAGGCGGGTGAAGATCAGTTCTGTACGGCCCAGTTTCCACCCAGCCGGCTTGGGTGAGGAGGCAGTGGGTACACACAACCTGTTTCCGGATCCCCCTTACATTCAGGTTTCCCAACCAGGGGAACCAGAAAACGTTTTGCCTGATCCTGGTCCATGGGACACGGGAAGTGCTCGCTGGACACCTGGCTAAACCCCGTGGGCCTCACTGAGTCAGGTGGCTGCCAATGTGTCCGGGCATCACAGGGCTCTGCTAGGGACGGGCTGAGCATCTTGTGTGCTGGCCTAACATCCTGGCCAGACTCTACGTCCCGGACAGAGCAGGCCCTGAAGCACCAGACGCGCCTCCCGTGACCCCACTCCCAGACCACAAACGCAGCCACTGAAGAGTGGGAGCTGAGGTTTCTCCTTTCATCTGTGAAGGCTGCGACTGCTCACTCTCAAAGCCCCTAGCCTGAGCCCCCACAGATGGGGGTCCCCGGAGCCCTGTGGCCCTGAGGGATGGAGACACCAGGTGCCTGAGTCCCACATCACATCCCCTGATCGCAACACCCTCTAAGGAGTCAGGACACCCAGGCCCTGGAACAGGCTGGGTGGCACTGTAGCCCTGCAGCCCAGCACAGATACTCGGCAACTCCATCCTGTGGTCCCACAGGGTTAGCAAAGGTGGCCCAGGGCAAGCAGCACATGGGTGGAATCCCTGAGTGCCCTCAGGCTAAGCGACACCCAAGCAGTGCTCAGCCCCTTTGCCCAGCCCTGGCGAGGCTGCGGGGCACCCTGCATCACCACCCCATCCCAGCTCCACGTCGCTGTCTGCGCTGCCCACCTTGCCTTCCATGATGGTCACCACGTCGGGTAAGCCCCCAATCACCTTGCCGCGATCTGTGACGGGAGACAGAGGGTGAGCAGCAGCACGGGGCTGTGCCCCTGGGGAGGGCTGCCCCTGGCACCACAGGGTTCCAAGCAGAAATGGGGAGGGGCACTGAGAAAAGACCCATCCACAGAGGAGGGAGAAACCAGGCCAGGGACGCAGGCGAGGAACAGGGGTGCCAGGCAGGGCAGGGCAGGATGTCTGCGGAGTGGGGGTCAGAGCGGCAGCTGGGAGCCCCAGGAGAGAGAGGAGGGGCGGGCGAGGAGGAGGAAGACTGGACCAGAGGGCGGGCGGGCAGGTGGGCGCTGTCCCACACCCAAATCAGTCATAATGGGGGACCCTTCGCGCCCGCAGGCAGCATCCTTCACCCCACAAGCACTTACTCTTCTCTGCAAATGCAGCGGCCCTAGGACAGGGAGGAGAGAGGGAGAAGAAAGACCTCTGAGAGATGCTGCCTGGGACGGAGCTCACGCACCTCGGGGTCGCTGACGGTGCCATGAGAGTGCAGCGACGGACACTCCCTGCTTCTCCTGGGGCCGGTGCCCCCCAGGGCCCAGGACCCCCGGACACCCAAACCTGTGCACACACACGTCATTCGTGTGAGATGCGGGTGCTCACGGAGACTGCAGATGACACCCAGTGCGGTGCCAGCGCTACCTAGACAGTTGTCAGGCTGCACTGCTCAGGGAGAATCACAAGCCTGTTGGTGCCCAGCACCGTGGCTTTTGTCCTCCAATTGTTTACCACAGTTGAATCTGGGGAAGGGAAACATGCGCGTGTGCAGCGCCACCTGCGCACCTTCCCCTAGGCCGTCCACCACCCATTCGGAGCTGGAATGCCATTCTCCAGATGCTGGCCCGTAGAGGTCAGCAGGCAGACATGTAGGTGCAGAAATTTCATTTTTTTTCACCAAATTCACAGGCTAGCACTGCAGGCTTTTGGGGGGTTTTGTCTTGGTTTGGGTTTTTCTTTTCTTTTTGCATTGCCAGGTTTGATTGGTCTACCCATGCACCGCTCCACAAAGGCAGGCTGAATAACCGGAAGCCCAAGGTTGTGCTCAGCTGTGGATGCTCCAAGACTCAAACATGCAATAAGAATTTTCAAACTATAAAATCTACCATGTATGATGTGTGGGCGTGATTTAGTGATTCCAGAAATTTATCATTTTCATCCAAGTAACCGAGGCTCGGGCCACCCTAAGAGCTGCTTTGTGAATGCTCTCAGCTGAGAATGGCAGCCGGGCCCACATGGAGCCACTGTGACTGCCCCTCCAGCCCAGAACGGCACATCCGGGGGGGCCTGTGTTCACAGATGTCTCCCCACGTCGCCAAAATGACTCCGAGCCAACCGAAGCCCATCCCACGTAATAACAACCAACATAGCGCTTACTTGAGCTGCTGGAATTCCGCAAATGCCTCATCAAAAGCTGTAAGGAAACATTTCTTGCATTAGTAACAGTTTTGATGTGCTGAGCTTTCACCCGTCCACTCAGATGTTCAACTGATAACTAACCAAATGAATAAACTGATTTTTCAGAAACAGTTTCCTCTGAACTGGTACCATAAAGTCAGAGGGGTGTTCGCAGCTTCTCTTCTGTGGCCGTCTGAATGGGCTGGGGAACGTGAGCGTCGGGTACGAATGCTCACTTCCTTACCTTGTCCAGAGAAGTCAAGGGAGCGGTGATGGTTGTCTTTGCCGTCGGAAATCTCAAAGGTGTACTTCCCTTTGTCCTTCTCCGTGGGCTCACAGATCTGCAGCCAGGCCATCTCCTCGCTGCCTCCGACCCGCATGTGCTCACTGGAGGAGACCTTCGCTTCTCTTTAAAAAGAAACAGAATGTGCTCCGTCACAGCCTCCCTATGCACGCAGACTCCTGTGGGGCACTGCCCAGGTTTGGTGGGAGCCCTGGCTATCACAGATCCCTAAATGCATCAGAAGCTCAGACCTGAAACCTCTGAAAACCAATACTTTTGGAGATATATCGTTATTTAATATACATTAGTCACAACGTAATAGACTTCAAAATACTCCATAAGGTGTTTGGTGAAAATTCGGCTTCTAACACACTTAAAATGGAACGATGATGCCATCCAGCAACTGTCCTTCTGGGCAGATTCTGGGCAGAGTTGAAAGCTGTGAGTGGAAGAGACTCTCATGCCCACGTGCAGGCAGGTGTGCAGCCAGGAGCCCACAGAGGGTGCACGGGGAGGGTGCAGGGCCAGAAGGGAGGAAGCCTGAGCCCTGGGCAGCAGAAGCAGATTCCCAGGAATACGCTGCGCACCGAGAACAAACACTGCACCATCCCACGTAGATGAGGCCGCCAGAGGAGTCAAGTTCGGAGGCAGAAAGTAGAGTGGAGGGGGCCAGGTTGGAGAGGGAGATGGGAAGTTAGCGAGCTTTTCTCTTTTTTGCAGTACTGGGAATTCCACCCAGGGCCTTGCACATGCTAGGACAGTGCTCTTCCACTGAGCTACATCCGTGGCCCTATTTATTTATTTGTTTATTTTTTGAGATAAGGTGTCACTAAGTTGCCGAGAATGGCCTGGAACTCAGGATCTGTCTCCCCACTCCATCCTTGCCCCAGGCCGCGTGGGACCTGCTGTGCACTGCAGGTCTGTTGGAGACAGAGACCAACAGACAGCGAGGCTCGAGGTCCTCCAGGGAGTGCAGCTGCAAGCAGCAGAAACCTTGAGCTCTTAGAGAGCAGCCTCCGCCTTCCCAGCCACGCTGTAACAGCCCTGTCTGCAGTGACACACGCCAGCCCCGAGGGCACCTCACAAGTGCACCAAGCGCTGGGCCGACACCCTGTTGACACTTGGCCCCTCCTCCTGGCCGTGTGCAGCACTTGGACACTGGTCCAGGAACTCGGTCCTCAGAGCGACCAAGGACGGGTCTGCTTTGATGGTGGATCCAGGAGACCAGGGAGCAGCCACACAGCCAGGCAGGCGCTCGAGGGACAGCTCCAGATGGTGCAGGCGCAGCCAGGCCCCCAGCTCAGCTGCAGCTAAGCCGCTGGCCGTCGCTCCACTGTGACTGGGAGAGCCAAGGGTCCCTCCGGGCAGCCGCTCGGCTCGGGAGGATCCGCGCCCATGCCGCATCAACGCAGGACAGCAAAGGACCGACACCGTGGTGTGGAGGCGGGGCCACAAACCCAGGTCACCCCTGGACTACGTGGGGACAGCGACGCCCCACACTCTGAGTCCCAGCTCCTCCGGCCGGCCCCGGCTGCGAGGTGCAAAGACGTGAGCAGCAGGCAGCGGGGCCCCACAGCCCAGGCCAGCCTCCGCCCACAGCCTCAGCTCCGCTCTGGACAGACACCGCGGCCGCGCCTCCGCAGCCCAGGGCCAGCCTGTGGACCAGCACGGCCCGGACCAGTCCCCTCTGCACGCACCAGCAGGGGCCCAGCTTCACCCGTGGTCGCCCCCTCTGGAACGGGCTCTGGCCCTGGCCTCCCCTTCATACTGTCGGATAAATGTCCAAGAGTCCATGCTGAGTAACTGAGCAGCTGGGGAAGCCGGCCCCCGGAGAGGAGGGGTCACTTCCTCGGCAGGGCGCCCCCTGCTGGACATCATGGGAAGTGGCCGTCACACAGAGGACTGCAGTCTGGGGAGACTCCAGGTCCGGCGCAGGGATCTGGCCAGAATCCCGGGCCAGGAGGCTTGCGCGGTCGTCAAGCGTGACCTTGGACACGTTTGCTGAGACAGGAAGAGCGGTGACCTCGCAGGGAGACGCCGGATGGGCGCCACCTTCACCTGGGCTCGTCAGTTCACTTCCTAAAACCCGTGGCCTCCCTCTGAAGGCCGAGGGCTCCCAGGCCCAGGCGGCAGCTCCAGCCTCCTGGAGGCTCCGGGACAGAGGCTTCGGGGTGTGGGTCCCAGGCAGACCTGTGCTGAAGCAGCAGTGGTCCTGAGAGTGAAGCGCACGTGGTTCCTCCTTAAAGACACCGACGTTGCTGCCCTGGCGGGGTCTCCAGAGCCGAAAGTGGTCGATACTTCAGCAATGGGGGTCCAGCCACGTGGGCATGACAGACTAATTTCACCTTTGAGCACGACGGCAGGACCCTTTCTCTGCAGGACGTTTCTGATGAGCCCCTCTCCGCCAGAGCCTAACTGGTGCGGAGTGGATTCTAAGCCTGTCCAGTAAGTGGCATTTCCCACATCCACGCCTTGATCTGTGTCACCTGGCATTCCAGCCAAAGAACAAGGCCCTCACTCACGGCTGCATTTCCCACAGTGCCCTGTGAGCTGTGGACTCCAAGTCCCCGGACATGGAGCGCCCTGGTGTCTGCAGCAGGGAGCCCAGCAGCGTTCTCCCCTCATCACAAGCCCCGCACACCATGCCAGAGGCCCTCACACCCTTCCCAGGCTCCCTGAAGCCTTGAGGCCTTGTTCTCAGTCAGAGGCAGGAAGACGGCCACGCTGTGCTCAGTGACAAGCGTGACCACGCTGTTCAGAGCTATTTAGTGTACGGCTCATGCTGTTTCACAGGCACATGCACCTAACAGCTCAGGAAACAATCTGAGGTCAAAGATTACATTTTGGTTATAAAAGTGCTAAGGCAATGCTAATTTTGGGAGGAGCAAACAAATACCACTCCCGGGAGTGCAAATCTGCAGGGTCCTTTCACCTGACCCCACCCGCGCCCGGCCGGTCTCTGTCCGTCCATCTGCCTGTGAGACATCTGCTGGCCGGGAAGTTCACTCCCTCCCAGGAGAGCATGGATTGAGTGGACGCGCTGGCGCCCAGCTCCTGCTCCTCTGTGTAACTCTGCGCACAGCTAGTGCCTCTTGCTCAAAGCCTCAGTCCCACGCCCTTAGAGAGGGTGCCAACGCTGGAGCCCCAGAGAGTCCCCAAGGGCTGCTGCAGAAGACGTGTGATAAAGTCGCATGCCCAGGGCCTGTGCGCTAGTGCTGACACACACACAGCAACACACAGGCAGGTGTGCACGCAGGTGTGCGCAGGCGTGTGATCTCCTCCCAGACCCAGCACAGAGCAGAGGCAGGGCACCCTCTCCCGGCATGGCCACATGGACAGCAGAGCACGTGTGGGACATGCACCACAAGCTTACATGAGACATGCATAAGCGCATCAGGCCCAGCACACCCTGATATCCCATGCTCCTAAGCACACGTCACGATACACGCAGAGTGTCAGAGGTCAGTGGAAACCAGGCAGAGAGCACACATCCTGTCAGAACCACAATTTGCTCACACTGTTTAAAACCGAGAGTGCTTCCCTTTCAAAATACGGGTCAATGGGACAGCCGAAGACAGGGCAGGACACTGAGGGGCAGACAGCACTGGAAAACTGGCCTCAGGATGCTGCCTGGGCCGGGTTAGAGACGGGACAGAGGGACAAGGGCAGGTCCCTGCCCCACAGCCCAGCTCAGGCCGTGCCAGGCCGGACTCCGCCTCAGGGGCCACTTGGCTCAGCTGTCCCTGGTGACAGCGTGCAGCACACATCCAGAGGGCCAGACCCCAGGGCAGCTGGGCCAGCTGTGACTCACGGACCGACTCTCCATGCAGCCACCACCACCCCCAGTCAGAGGCACTGCAGTCACTCAGACTGCAGATTCCCAGGAACAGACAGAGCCAAGACGGCAACTGTGCTACTCACTTGTGATACCAGGTGACTTTCATCTCCTCCGTGAAGTACTTCATGAAACACTGGAGCCGGATCCCTTCCGGGGTGCAGAGGATCTTCAGGGGAGAGGCAGAGACTCCTGCAGACGGTGAAGAGAAGACCTCAGAGAAGCAGAATGCACATGCCTGGAGGGGTGTCCACCAGCGCCACATCCCCCTCATGCATGGTGGAGTCAGACCCAGGCTGTCCCCGACTCCCGAGCCACAACTATTCATGACATAAGCGTTTGCTGCTCCAGAATGACTTGAAAAGCCCTCTGCAGAGTACTGTCAGAGACAGAGAACTTTTGAAAAGAATCAACATCTGTCCCTTAAAAGCTTGGCTTAAGAGGAAGAGGCAAAATGTGTTAATACCAGTGTAGCATCACAAATCCCTGTTAACTGATTTGGATCTCAGAGTTGTAGGAATCAGGACAAAGGAGGTTGTGGTTAGCAGAGTGATCCAGAAGGGTCGGGAGAGGCTGGGCCAGGGCTAGTCCTTCAGGACGAGGCGATCTCGGAAGGACGGAGGGGCAGAGGGGCACAGGCCCTGGGAAAGCCTGAGGATGCAGCTCTCCCAGAACCAACTTGAGGCTGCTGGGGTGGGAGGCCAGAGGTGGGGGGAGGTGGTGTGCTCGGCTGCAGCATGAGCAGAGCTCTGCCCTGATGTGTGGCCCTGAGACCCTGGCCTGGGCACTGCAAGCAAGCAGTCACCGAGACAGAGGGAGTAACAGCTCAACTGTGCGCACCCGGATGTGCAGAGAGACATTTTTCTAACACTTCCTTAAGACAGGTGAGCAGTGAAAACCTAGATCACGAAACTTTAAAATGTAGTGTTCTCCACAGTATTCCTGGGAATTCCCTCAAAGGAAACATTCCTAAATATTGGGAAAAGCTTTTCCTCAACCAAAGATGTACCTTGTGCAGTTATTTATAATGATGAAAATTGTTAATGGCTCTTCAGGGAAGAGTTTAAATCCATGAAGAACATGCAGTATTAGAGATAATGGGTATACATCTACATGAAACAAAGAAAAATATTATAAAACATGTTGGGGGAGTAAAACAAGAAACAGACTGCGTTTATGACCCTGGCTATGTACAGAATGGTCACTAAGTCAGAAGGCATGGCTGTGTTGCTGCTGCCTGGACTCTGAGAGAGTCGCGGTATCGGGACGGGTTCTGAGCCTGATCTCTGCACGCCTCTGAGTCCGAGGGCCCATGTCCAACCCAGGGCTGAGCGAGCCGGCCTTCCTGTGATTCTCGTCTGTAGGTCACCATGGAGATACTACCAGCGTGACCCTGGAGCACGTGTGATGTGCAGTGCACGCCCACTGCCCCTCCAGTGTGAGAGCAGGCCTGCTTTCTCAGGGCTCTGCTCACCCTCCCCGAGTGCCCATCCCCTGTGAGGCAGGAGTCAGCCCACCGGAGCACAGCTGACAGAAACCCAAGTCTTTGTTGGACCAAGCAGAAGCAGGAAGGGCTGCGGACGGAGACATTTTGAGAAAGCAGTGAGAAGCAAACAGACAGCAACAGTCACAGGAGCGGCCCAAGGGACTCTGCATCTGGGGGTCCCGACTGCTGCAGGTCGGCGCCACAGTTCAGCACGACCACCTGGCTCTCCTGTCCTAGCCTCTCCCTTGGATTATGGAAACCAGGCATCACTAGAGGGCCTGCAGCAACAGCCATACTTGTCCCTTACAGCACTGCACGGGTATAAGCTGCTGTTACCAAGTAATAGCCAATCTCTCTGCTCACACAATTTCCGAGGGAGAGCAAATGGAGAGGCAAGGTATTTGCAGAGCTAAAATGGTTTTGTGCATACGATGCAAAGCTCGAGTTTTAAAAACTCGTTATCACTATTTAACTTGTGGAACAAAGATGCTGCTAAGGATTTTGGCTAAAGTGATCGTCCAGATTAACCAAAGGCAAATCGGAAGCAGTGGTCAGTGCGGAAGTTGGGGCCAGGTTCACACAGACCCAGACTCTGAGCCCCCAGGCGGCCCCTGCCCTCCCTCCAGGGCAGGCACCAGACACACTGCACGCCTGTGAGGTTCCTCCTGCGAGCAGCGGTGCCACCTCAGCAGGAGAGAGCAGCACCCAGATGACCCAGGAAGTGGGCACTGACTTACCGCAGACTCGACTCATGGCCAAGATCATGTCCTCGTACACTGCGGGGGGAAGGGAAATGTGCCGTTAGACGCTTCATTTACCGGGGAGCAGCATCCTCTGAGTGATTACATCCACACAGGAAGTCAGGACGTGCGTGTGAAATGAGACGCTGGAATGGTCACGTTACGTGTGGAAGCCCAAGTGTGCAGCAATTGCTTCTCACCACACACTGAGTCAAATCCCACCACCAGTGCTCCACGGTTCCAACCCTGTTAGGGACGGGATGGAGCCTGGCTGCTCACGACACTGAAATGACCTTGCACCTGTACCTGAGCGGCGGACACCACTCGATTCTCTACAGCACGGAAACAGCTCTGAGCGCAGCTCAGGCACAGCGTGTCTCCTCTAGGATGCACAGCAACGGAAACCGTGTGCGGGACAGCAGGGCTGAGTGGGTGTGCCCTCGGAGCCCTGCTCATCCAGGGCAGGGTGCACAGAGCGGCTTTCCCTACCTTTGCCGGCTATCTCAAGGACAGACACATCTTGACCTCTGTCGTCCTTCAAGGTCGCCTTGTACTCGCCATGGTCCCTCTTGGACAACTACAAAGGAAGTGCATTCCACACTCATGTGAGTGGCACCGGTACTGTGGCACTAAGGCCATCAGCGCTAGTATACGCTTTCCTTGCAAACCAAGGAGATTCGAGGGCAGACCGGAAAGCAGTGCAGACAGTGAGTGACTTCACCGTGCTCTACCGCACACACACGGTACCTTGGGTATGAGCAGCTCACAGACACCCTTCTCCAGGTCAGGCAGCTTCTCTGTCTCATACAGAACGTCATCCTTGAGCCACTTGAAAACCGTTTCCTTCTTGGTGTTCGCAACCTACAAACAGAAGTCTGAAATGTGACTCACTTGGCCCATGAAAAACACCCTTTTAGATTTTAAATCACAGACCTAAAAATGAAAAAATGATCGATTTTTACTCTCAGCAGTCTCAGACTGAGGCTTGGGGAAAGCTGCCACGTCTGCTGATGGCAAATACATCTTAGAAGACAGCTTTCAAAGTAATGCAGCTCCTGGGCTTGTGCCCTGTGGACGAATGGAATGAGTCTCGTCGTCCTGGTCCTTGAAATTAGACAGCATAAAGGTCTCCAGGTCATGTGAAATGCCACAACTCGGACAAGTTGCAAGCTCTGCACTTTTCGTCTCTGAACACTGCAGCCTGTCCTGAGAGGCAGGGCAGCATCCATCCTGGGGCGGGCAAGAAACGCCGGAAAGGACAGTGCCTTCACCTCAGGCCCTCACAGGCATGAGCCTGACACCGCCACTGAGCTCTGCAGGGCTCCATGCCCAGGGGCCCCGGCTCAGGCTGCCCTGTGGCCGGGGGAGGAGAAGGTGGCCCGGGCTGTGCTCCGTCCAGGTCCCTCCAGGTCCCCCGAGCTGGTCAGTCCTGCCCTCCCGCCCCCCGGACCTCACAGCATGACGTCAGTGGTGGAAATCGTAAAGCATCAGACAGTGGCGGCCACCTGGTGTGACTGAGTGCGCTGCTGTGAACGGTGTCACGGGAACGAGACCCCTGCCTGGCACGGGGCCTGCCATCCTCCCCACCCTCGCCCAAGTCTGGCCCAGAGAGGCCACCTGGCCTGGCGTCTGAGGACCTGTGTGTGGGGCCTCCCTCCACCTCAAGGGTCTCGGTCCGGGGAAGGGGCTGCCTGGGCCTGCTGCCACATCCTCCAGCCCAGCATGGCCTCTCCGTCCACGTCCAGCCCTCACTCCTTCACTCCGTCCTCAGAGACCAGTGCTGGTCCTGTGGGACAGATAAGCCCTTCCGGGCCCTGAGCCTCTGCTCTCTAAGCCAGCCCTAGTTATTGATTAGCGCTTAGGTGGCTCTTTCACCTGACCACCCGGAAGACAGCCAGGGAGCTCCTCAGAACCCCCTGCCACAGTCAGCGCCTCCAGGCACCCAGCATCCTGCGTGGCTTCCTAGTCTGGTGACTGAGGTTTCTCTTAAACTGCTCTTTTTAACCAGTGACTTCCTGTGGAGCACAGGTTATGCCCGCATGCACCATCCTCCTGGACTTTGTCAGGTGCGTGCACTTTCAGATGAGTCCTCTTAGTGCCATCCAGAGGCGTGACCTACAGAGCTGCAGGGCAGACAGGGACACGAGAATGCCACTTAGACCACACACTACTCCGACTCAAGCAATATCCACCGGGCTTCCACACAGGCCTGTGCTTACAGATGCGTAGGTCTCTTCACCCAGGACACATGAGGCATTTAACTATTCCTAGAAGAGGCTTTGCAGGAGGAGAGCTGTGCCCGGCCAGGGCGTGCTGGGGCCCAGAGGGAGCAGGACCCCTGTCTTGCCCCTCAGCCCACGCCTGTCCCTGTGTGTCCTGTGCCATCCACAGAGAGGCGGCCAGTGTGAGGGGAGGGGTCCGGTGCTGGGCTCTGAGCTGCCACTGCGGCCAAGCTGGCTTTTCGGTCTCGACCCTGGAGGGTGCGCCCCATCCTCGCATGCAGCCATCTGAGAAGACGGCTGTGTGCAGCACCAGCAGGTGAGGGAAACTGCCCGCTCGTCCTCCAGAGCCCTCCCCTTCAGTGTCTGGGATGATGTGCGTTTGCTGAGCGGGTAAGCTCAGTTTGTTAGTCAACTCTGTAAATCTTTCTGCCTCTGAGTCTTCTTGAGTCTACTGACGCATGAATCTCACTACCAAAAACAAACCTAAGTACCTTTATAAAAAACTGTGAGCATATGAAATATCAAAGCTCCAGAGCTAGTTTTCAATAAAAAGAGACATAAACAAATCACTGTGGCTTCATCACCAATACTACGAATGGGAAGGAAAATGGTGAGAAGGGTTAGTTTCATCCCACAGATTTCAGGGAGCCCTGGGCCCTGCCTGGGGTGTCCAGCATCTCCCAGGCCCAGCGTCCCCTCCTCGGAGCCCCTCTGGGACCCCAGGCCCAGCTCTGCCCCTAGGTCTGGCCCCCACCTGTTCTGCCAGCCTCGAATTTTCCACGGGGTAAAATACACACCAGATTTACCCTCGGGCCACATTTTTACCTCTGTTCTCCGTCACTCTGCTTGCCCGGGTCCGGGTGTACCCTGCGTGACTCTCCCCATTAACTTTCTCTCTCCTCTACCCAGAACTCGAGTAGGTAGAGGACAAAACTGGTGCATTCTTGATCTTTTGTCCTCCAGATCCTTATTAAAATTGGTGACAGTCACAGAGCAAGTGCTCAATACATTAAGTGTTGTTAGAAATACAACTCAGCAATAATCGAAGCCTGTTTATTACTGAATTATTGGAACAGAATTTGAGAAGTACGTTGGTCCTAACACATGATGCAGTCATGTGATCAGTGACGGACCGGTTCCCGCCACTGTGCTGGCTCACAGACAAGCAAGCGCCTCTCTAGACACCCCCAGTCTCTTTGCAGGTCCGCCCACGCCTGTCGCTCTGTGACAGGACCTAACCAGCTACTCCCTGACCAGCCCCCCATCTGGGACAAGAACGGGGTCTGTGTGTCCCTCACCTTACAAACAAGGCGCACTTCGCACTCTTCGGTGACGTCCCAGTGCAAATACTCCGAAAAGTGAGGGCCTACAGGAAAAACGGGGAGGGCATGAAAGGGGCAGAAGTCACGTGAACAGACAGACGTCCATGACACAGATGTGACCTAGGCATGCACGTGTGGAGAGACATTTACATGTCCTGTACAAAGCATGCAGTTTGGGCTGTGTGGTTGTAGAGCCCAGGAGCTTCTGTGGTCTGGGTCACGGTGTGTGGGCCCCGGCACCCCAGGGGAGCCTGCTTCTCCTAGTGGCAACTTCAGCCCACTCTCCTTCTTGCTAGCATGGAATATCTACTGCTCTTCAGAAAGAATACTGAAACCACTGTTTTCTTTCTCAGGCACATATCTAAATGGACACTCAGCCGCACAGTATACAAAACCTTTAGTGCAAGAAAATTAATAGAGCTGGGGGGATTGCCACATCCTAGGAGGCTGAGGCAAGAGGATCTCACTTTCAAGCCCAGCCTGGAAAATTCAGTGACTTAGCAAGACCCTGTCTCATGATTTTTTAAAAATTTAAAAAGAACTGGAGATCTAGCTCAGTGTAAAGGCTCAGTGTGAAGGCCCAGTGTGAAGGCTCAGTGTGAAGGCCCAGTGTGAAGGCCCAGTGTGAAGGCTCAGTGTGAAGGCCCAGTGTGAAGG
>NW_004624861.1:1114338-1163946 GCF_000247695.1 Heterocephalus glaber | reverse complement strand
CAGTGTGAAGGCCCAGTGTGAAGGCTCAGTGTGAAGGCCCAGTGTGAAGGCCCAGTGTGAAGGCCCAGTGTGAAGGCTCAGTGTGAAGGCTCAGTGTGAAGGCCCCAGTACTGAAAAGGAGGAGAAAGAGAAAATCAGCAGACATGAGATGAAGAAAAGGCTGCTTGCTTACTGATTTCCGAAAGGCATATTTTATTTGTGCAGCATTTGAAATTCAGATGGATTTATGCATTTTTTTAAATTTCAGAGCATTTTCATTTAAAATAAATGTAGAAGTAAGTAATATACTAATAATGCCATTATCCTATTCAAAACCAAAAATACAGAGCAGATGTAGGACATAGATACTGATGTCTTTTATATAAATACATTCTTCAAAGTGGGCTCAGATGGTGCCCAGAATCCAAATGCTGCCTCTTCTGAAAGCTCTGGGGGAGGGCAGGCCAGAGCAGGACTGGCCCAGCACCCTGGAAGGGCAGTTGAAGAAGCCACCTGACTGGCACAGACAGTGTGGGGAGGTAGAACCAATTAAAGAGGCAGGCACAGGTGAAGGAAGTTACAAACCCGTTCCATGCACTGTCAGGAGTTACGGTGTGTGCTAAGCGAAGGAGCATGCAGAAGAGAGAGAAAGGATCACCCCCTGTAGAGTGTGGAAGAGACTGGTCGGCCAGCAGGTTGGCACTGGGCCTGGCTGGCCAGACCACTTCCTGGACAAGGGCAAATAGCAGGAAATACAAACATCAAACAATGGTCAGGGGCTTCCTCAATAGGAAGAAAAGATATGAACAAAATATACATATAGGGCAAAGGACAGAGAGATGTCCAAATTTCCATAGGTAGAAATGGCATTGACCACTTTAGGTGGTCTCAGACTTGTAGGGTCCAAGGTGGACAAATACAAGCCTGTGTTACACTAGCGGGGAGGAGCCCAGTCACTTACCTTGCTTCCTGAGAAACTCTTTCCTTTGAAACTCAGCCTCTTCCAGGACAGCCTTGAAAGCTAAAGACAACATGCAAGAGAGGGAGGTGTGAAATGTGTTTGCTTCTCTCCACTCAAAGGGATTTCTTGGAATTATCTTTTGTGGACAAATGAAAATGTTCAGCGGAGCATACCATCTCCGATGAGAACCAGAGAAGACTGGTTTTTGGCTTTTCCGTCATGAATCTGCACTGTGTAGGTTCCTTCATTTTCAAAAGTAAATCGATCCATGACCATCTCAATAAGCCCTGTGGACTTGTCACACTTAATTCTGTGTGTCTGTAAGCAAGGAGGACAGAGAGGATTACACAGCAGTCTCCCTTCCAGCTGTCTCTTGGCATTTAATAGCTACACCAGCTATGACAGCTGAAGGAATCCCAACAGAGAAATACAAAATGAAATTCCATCAACTACACCTCCGAGGAACCAAGAGTCAAACAGGTGCCAGTTCCTTCCTGTGGCAAAGCCCAGGCTCTATATGGGAAGCTCCTGGTAGCACCAAGCCCCACCAGCAGCTTCCCAGCAGAAACCCTGCTCGTTACCAGAGAATGAGCACCCAACATATGCTAATCCATGGGGGGAAAGGAGCCGACAAGGTCATGAGACCCCACACAGAGAGCCACAGTGAAGTGACCCTCATACCCACCTCGCCACAGGAGCAGCCTGAACGATTCAGGACACCGAGAGGTTGTTTTCCACCTGGTGTCTCCCACAGGAAGTTGTGGGGCTGAGGACCCAGGGTGGCATTTTTCATCGTAGAGCAAAGACCCTAATCCTCCAACAGCTTTATCAAGAATAAACAAACTGACGCAAGGATGCCCCCTGGCACCTGAGCCTCTTCATAAAACCCGGCTCCAAGCCTCTGAGACAGTTTGTTGATTCTTAATCCCAGCAGGTTCACATCTCTCAGACCGCCCACATCCTTAATGCAGAGCAGACCTCTGAGTGTCACAGGAGCCCATGGACTCCTTTTGTCTGGTCAAAGCTCCACACCTCAAAGTCTGTATCTCAAAGGCGGTGAGGAGAGGCCCAGAGCACCGACTCCACACATCGGACCTCGCCCCAGCCTGGGTCTGTCCCACTCACCGCGCTGTCAGAGACTTCTCTGTCGTTAATGACCACCCGGAAGTTGGCATCGGGCGACAAGTGCTCAGCCTGGAGCCAGAAGCGAACCTGGCCCTTATCGAAAATCTCATAAGCTAATTCTGACTTCAGAGGAACCGCTGTGGGAAGAAAAGACATGGCAGCCAATCATGCACAGCCCTGCAGGAGAGAGCAACTGCCCTCGTGGGGAAATGTGGATCCCAGTTACTGAACTGACTGACAATGGGAACCCTGGAGTCCTGCACGGGACGATGGCAACCAAAACTGAAAAGCAGCTCCAACTGGCCTGCTGCAGTGTTTAAAGCCTCTTGCCCACAGCTCTGGGGAGCTTTCTGGCTGGGACGCACAGTGACAGATATGTCTGCCTTCCCACCCGCCATACCTCAGTAACTGAAGGTCAGGTTTGGTGGACACCGTGCTGGGGTGAGGCAAGGCCCAGCGGCTCACAGACAAGCATCCACTTCAAACCACATTACGAGGCTGAAAGCTGGCATCCCACAGGGACCTCCTCCCCACAGCAGCGCCAGGCACCTGTTCACTTACTGGGGTTCTTGATCTCGTTGCTCAGTGCCATCAAACGCGCAAGCTCTGAAATCAAGAAAAAAGGGTCTCCACTGATGCTAACCTGCACACTCAGAAGCTTGTGGACAGCAACAAGGCTGCACGGGAGCAGGGCCCGCAGCACCCAGACTCAGTGACCACCAACACTTGTGGGCATGGAGAAATCCGAAGTAAGAGTGAGAGGGCAGCGCTCGGCCTTGACCGTCCACGGGCAGCTGGCTGTGCCGAGTGCTTGTCGCCAAGGACTTGCCCAAGGGACAGCAGAGGGCAGGGCGAGCCCCACTGAGCATGGGGTGCAGCGGCAGGTGCACCCTAAAGTCTAGAACATGATAGCAGGGAGGACACAGCGAGCCACCTGGGCGGCCATCACTGTCCCTGCCACTCCCACTTCGGTGCTCAGCTGTCCTCATGGCCCAACTGCTGCGGGGTGAATGCGCCCTAAGCTCCCGTGTGGAGAGGCGGCCTGGGTTGGTACAGGGTCACAGGAGGGTACGCCAAGGGGGAAGGCCCTCGCGAGACAGAGCCTGCACTCGGACTTCCAGCCTCCAATGACCTCTGCGCATTAGGAGGGACACGTCCACATTCTGTCAGCACAGCACAAGGGCTGAGACACCCACTCTTGGCACCGCCCTGGGCCAGTCTGCCTGGCCACGACCCCTGAGCAGCCCAGCACCTTGGGGGCCAGGGCTCAGAGCTCAGAGGCCTGAAACACAAAGTCCTGGAGAGGTGACGCCACCCTCCAGGACTGAGGGGCAGGAGGACAGCTGGGCGAGAATGCTGGAGAATGCTGTCACAGCTGGGCCGTCACCTCTGGCTGGCGTGCCTGTGGACTCAGCCGCTCCTCCCTCCAGGACAGAGGTCTCATGCCCTGTGCTGCCCACCATGGAACTTGGGCCACAGCCATTAAAAGTTATTTCAAGCACGGGAAGAAAGCTGTTTGACAGCCCAAATTCTCCTCCGCAGGAGGAAGGGAGCAGCCCAGCCCGCCACCATGAATCTGTCCTGACCTCTGGACTTGTGTGCAAATGCACTGCTTCCTGAGTGCCCACGCATTAAGCAGTGTGGGAATCACCCGAATCCTGGTTTTAACAGTGACTTGGATCTGCACCCCGTGGGTCCTGGCCAGTGGGGTGTGCGTCAGAGACGCTTGTCCTGGATTGGCTTAATTTGCAAAGGCATCTGGGTTCCTATGAACAGGCCTATCCACAGCTTCCCACAAACACATATCCTTCCTGTAATCAAATGCACCTTCCCTACATGGACTTGGTCTTTGAACATGTGATAAACCAACAGAGGGCAAGCTGGCACCTCAAGGATATTACCTTCTTCATCCAAAACAAAGCTGGAGGACACACCGTCCGTGTCGCTCACAGACACGGAGTAAGTCCCCACGTCCACTTGATCCGGGTCCTTAAAGTACAGCCTCGAGCTGAAAAGGAGGAGGAGGAGCACTAGTCGCCTCCACCTGAGGAGCTGCCGGAGCCCACAGCGTCCAGCCACACAGTGACTTACTGATCGCCCTCGGTGTGCACGCGGAACCTGTCCCCGTCCGCGATCTCCTCGTAGGATTTGCACCATGTGAACTGGGAGGCGTCGGTCATCTCCTGGCAGTCGAAGCCCAGGTAGATGTTGCCCTCCTCGTCCACACCTGCGCTCATTTCCTTTGTGCCTGCAGGGCAAGAAGGCAGGAGGCCTCAGGAACACCGTGTCCCCTGATGCTTTTCTTGGACAGGAGGTGGCACGGCTGGAGGACTCATTTTACACCAGATCATCAGTTCCACCAAATGTCCTCCCACGACACTAGGAGCCACAGAAGACAGGGACACCGGGGATCCCGGAGAGGTGGAGTGGCCGGCTGGGTGCCTCGCTGCTGCCGTGTGAGCTTCCCCGTCTGCAGGCCTCCTTCCCAGCATCACAGGCCCCCCAGGGAAGAGAGGGCCCCTCGCAGGCCCCTGCCTGTCTCTCCGTGGTCCCGCATGCCCAGCACTCGGCCTCCCCCGCAGGCCCTCCCTCTTCCTCAGAGGCTGTTTTGCTCCTGCAAGGCACAGCGTGTTCACACAAGGTGGACTCATGGCTCAACCTGTGCCAGTCAGAACTCAGCTCTTGGAAACTGGGGGCCGGTGAGGGCACAGCTCGGTCTTTGCTAGGGAGTGGAAGTGACCATGTAAGATGGACGCTCTCGAGTTGCCAGGAAGAGGGCAACAGAAGGAGCAGCCTGCAGGCCAAATAAAGAGACTGTGCCCGGGGGAGGGAGGGAGTCCAGCAGAAGCGGCAGGTCGCGGCATGCGAGCCTTCACCTGCCCACCGGGCACAGGCAGCTGCCCCGAGGTCCTGTGAGCAAGAAACCACCCTCTTTCCCGAAGGATTTGCTCCACCCTGAGAGCCACCCCTGCCTACCACGCAGACGACCAACCGCCCTTCTGCCCCGGGAGCTGAGAACCATGCAGGGCTGGGGCAACTCTGTCAGGTCCTGAATCTTTAGGGCACGAGGGGATGCCCGTCCACCCCTCCAGACCACGTCTGCACCCATGTCTCACACACACCACACACATGTGTGCCTACACTAGCCGTGCACACTGCCCGAGCCCCAGCCCCGCGACCTTCAGGCACGCTCACCTGGCCTGGCCTCCACCAGCACGGGCTCCGATGCGTCCGAGGGCTTCCCCGGCCCGCTGGTGTTCACTGCCCGCACTCGGAACACATAGGTCTGACCTCGCTGCAGGTCACAGACCTGAAAGGCAGGGAGCGCAGGGCTGGGCTTTCCACGGTGACAGTTCTGCAGCAGCGCTGTCCACAAACCCCACCCCACAGCCATGGCCAGGGCCAGGCATCTCAGCCCAGCTGCGCCCCAGGGCCCGCATCACGGCAGCGGGCACCCCCGCCAGGGCACCCACGGCCATGGGCCCACGGGGCCCTGGACCATTGTCACAGCTGACGGTGACTGGATCTTGCACATGCCAAAGCAGAGATACGTGGAGAAAAGATAAAGCAGCTCGTGCACTGTGTGTGCGCACATCGCGTGTGTGCGTGTGTGTATGAGGTGTTCATAGGGCCCGGCCCGGCCGAGGTCACGGGAACTGAGTCATTTAGGGCTGGGGCTGAAGGGCAGGACATCGAACAAGACCAGCTCAAGGCACGAGCAGCCCTGGGAGAGACAGCACGTGGCCCCCGCCCCTCCGTGTCCTCTTCTGCCCGTGCTGGGCCCCCCCGGGTGTTCCGCGGCCCTGGGACAGCCTCCCCAAGAGGGCTCAGTGAGGGCCTGGATCACAAACACATTCCCACAGAAGGGCAAAGAGTGAATAATGAATCACCTTCAGGTAACGGTTTGGAGCTGTGGCCTGGTTAACAGTCTTCCATTCTCCAGCATCTACCTCCTTACAGTCCACGAAATACCCAGACACGGGGCTGCTGCCGGGGTACACAGGCGGCTTCCACAGCACCACCAGCGATGTGTCTCGGACCTCGCAGAATGTCAGGTCGTAGGCAGGCCCTGCGGGGCACCAAGAACCTGACACTGCTGTCCCGCAGGCTGCAGCCCCAACCCCTCGGGGGCCCCGGGCACCAGCTGCAGGTCCGCGTGAGTGGGGCCAGCTTGATGCTGGGGACAGCCCAGCTGAGGGCCTGCAGCCCCCGTCGGCAGGCACATGGGGACTGTGTGTGCAGTGTGGGTGCAGTGGCCAGCGGGTGGACCAGGGAGGAGGAGCCGAAAGTTGAAGGCGTCATGTTGCACCCTGGGCCGGCATCTGCTTGCTGAGACACTGCGAGCCTCCCTGAGGACTCAGGGCCCCAAGAGCAACTGGCAGTGGGGAGAGGCAGGTGCCCGGCACCCCTCGGGTCATACCACGTCCCCTGCTGCTCTGCCTCCCCATCCGGAAGCAAGCAGGCCCTGCACACTAACAGGCTCTCCCCAGGGCTGTGCCGGGGCCACAGTGACTTCATCGGAACAGGGAGAAGAGGAGGGGAAGGAGGGAAAGAAAGGAAGAGCGGAGAGAAAGGAAAGGGAGGTGAAGGGACAGGTGAGAAAGCAATGTTATCCGCACAGCAGTCTGAAGCAGTTTCCTTAGCTTCAAAGTTTAGTTTTTTCTTTTTGAAAATATGAGCACAGTGGGATGCATTTGGTTCCTGATGGATTGAGCACAAAGAAACTGACACCCAGCACCTGAGAATTTGTGCAAAGAGTTTAAACGAAGAGTCTTGAATAAACCTGGATCTGCATCTATTCTGCTTTAGAGCACTGGAGACCCCTGAGCTCTCTGCTCTGTGGAAAAGGTGGCCTGGCCACACCCTGCCACGGCGGAGGTGCGGCTGCACGTCGTCCACACAGGGGCAGTGCCACATGCTGCCACCCCCTTCCACGCCTCTCTGCCGCACACCCACCTGCCCCTGCTGTGTCCCCACAGACTGCTGCTGGTCCTACCCAGCTGCTGGCACCCCGAGTTTCTGCCTTATCTAGACAAACGTCTGCTGACTGTAAGAGACAGACCTCGCGGCCCAAGCCCGAGTCCCGCTCCTGCCCTGGCAGCCCCTCAGCTCCATGGTGGAGGCCACAGACTGGGACAGAAGCATCTCACCAGGCTCCGGAGCCGTCCAGGCCTCACACTTGAAGAGCTTGCTGGGATCCGAGGGCTGCCCGATTCCTGCCACATTGGTGGCTGTGATTTTGAACTCGTACAGGGAGCCTTCTGTCAAGCCCTCCACCTGTGTGGATCAGTCTCATTAATACAGGAGGTAAGTGGTGCCCACAGGAAGTGCTCAGGTGGTCTGGGAAGTGCCCCAAGCGTGGAGGGGCCTCAGAGGCAATTGGACCCTCTCTCTGCACGCCCGGCAAGTTCCAGCCAGGTTGGCCATGTCCCCCCATTCTTCCCATGGATGTCCTGGGGGCCAAGACCATGCTCAAGGGTGGGCAGGGAAACCAAGGCTTGCAGACGAAGCCCACAGGTGCACAGAAGAGCAGAGGTGGGGAGAGCTGACTCACAGGATCCCCATCCCAGGCTGGGCTGCCTGACATTGGGCGCCCTGCACTGTAGGGGGAGGCGCCGACTGGGCTGTCACCATCCCCAGGATGGCTGCACATCCGAGGTCCTGCCCGGCCCAGACCAGTGCAGCTGTGCAGACCTGAGGAGACCTGGGACTGATCCAGCAGCCAGTAGCATGGCCGAAGGAAGCCACGGCTGGGGAAGTGCTGTCTCTAGAGACTCCAGTCCAGAAAATGAAGAGGTGCTCTCAGCAGCAGCTGGGGCCCAGAAGAGAGCACCCAAGGCGAGCCTGGACAGTAAGTGATAACTATACCCCACGCCAGGAGTCGGGCAATTGTGTCACAAGAAGCCCATGCTGTAGCACGTGTGCATGTACAGACCAGTCTCACCAGGCAGAATGCTCAGTAAGACTGTAGATTTCTGAGCCCTTCCCAGCCCCGCACTAGCTGGTGTGGGGGGCTCCATGCAGGAAGCCCAACAGTTCAGCACACGGGTGGGGCAGAGCCTGAGACCTGGGGAAACCGAGGGCCACATGGTGGCCGGGAAGCGAGCCTGGATGTGATGCAGTTCTGTCGTGCCCCACACCTGGGTGGAGGAGACTGGAAACTTGGGGACTTCTCAGGAAAGGGTGGTCAGCACACAGGGAGGCGGTCTTCTAAGACACTCATGCTCAGGGCAACCCTGTCCTTGGGCGCCAGGCCGGCACCCAGGACAGAGGCCACAAGAGCAGCACCCACCCCGCAGGCTGGAGCCCCGCCTGAGGGACCAGGCTGGCTATCACCCAGCCATCCAACCCACTCAGTCACTGTCCTCTGTCTCCTCGCTGCTTCTCAAGAGAAAGCATTTCCAGGACTTTCCATCCCAAGCTCCATGGCCTCATGAGCTAGGCCGTTAGGTCTGTTTCTGATCAAAGGCCCTAACCTCGCTGAACTCCGAGTCACCGAGTGACACAGCAGGCCGGGGCTCACCGTCAGGATCCTGTCCTGCAGCAGCGAGGCGTTGACCTCGTGCCAGTTCTTGTGCTGTGCCTCGCGCTTGTCCACATAGTACCCCAGGATGGGCGTCCCGCCGCTGAACTTCGGCACCTTCCAGCCCAGCGTCATGGAGTGACCGTCACAGTTCAGCAGGGTGATCCCGTACGGACGGGACGGGACGGCTGCAAGGACACAGCGCAGGGTCACCTGGGCAGGCCCAGCGCCCCTCACCTGGCCAGCGGGGAACAGAGAGGCAGCCGCGGAGATGGCCCTGGGTGCCGGCTTCCGTCGCACTCACTGCCCTTCTCAGGGCATCTGCCAACAGTCCAGCGGCGGGAGGGCGTGGGGTGTGTGACCTGGGGACACCACGGATCCCCAGACCCGCAGAGAACTCCGCAAGGGGCCTCATTCTCTGTCTGCACCGCCAGAGGAGGAGCGGGGCTCCGGGACGCCGGTGTTTCCTGCTGGGTAACACAGACTCCAGGTCAACATGGAGCACCCACCCTCGCCCGGAGGAGGAATCGCCCACCCTGCTGTCCCACTCCGAGGAGGCCCTGGCAGTGTCCTCCATCGAGGAGTCTGGGATTCTCGACGAAGGCTAAGCCCAAGCCTTTGGCTTTCACTCAGGGGAATGATGGGAAGGGCAGGTAGGGAGGCGCAGAAGCCAGGCTGGGAGCAGAGAGGGCATCAGGATCAGAACCTCAAAGGAGGGCATGGCTGATCCCCGGGCATTATCAGACCTGACTGCCCTGGAACCCCAGGACATCACTGCCAGGAGGAAAAGCTCAGCTCTGAACACATCTGCAACTTTCCCTGGAGATGAAGAGAGCTGAATGTTGCTCCTGAAACGCACGCAGATAGCAGCGTTTTGAAAGCGAGTAGGATGTGGCATTTGCGCCTCAGATGTCCCTGGCGGTGCTCAGGGCCCTGCACTGGCCAACTCTCCTTGGGACTGCATCCAGACTCAGATCCTGACCCTCTTGTTTGATGAAACAATCAGCGTTAAACACATAGTCATGCATGAGGCCATCAAGTGGCAGAAGCATGTGAAACTCTCTGGTGTGATTTTCGGAAGCTCCGTGGGCTCCGAATGGCTGGAAGGACAGCGACACTGCTTTAGAGTGCATTTCGGAAAGAGACAGTCGTGCCTAGAGCACAGGTGCTCACATACGTGCAGCATTCGGAAACAAGGGCCAGCAGAGACGATGCTCTGGTTCTAATCCGCACTTCTTTGGCACACTACTGCTTCCTCCAGAAACTGGCACTTCCAGCAGAACGGCAGGTGCTCTGCACAGCCACCCCACACCCTTCCCTCCAGCTGCATCCCAGATGGCCGCACTCCTGTCCACCCAGGCAGAAACCCCGAGTCCCGAGAGCAAGGGGGGCAGGCGCCCGTGCCGCACATACTCAGGGCCGCCTGCACCTTGATGACATCGGACTCCTGTGAGTTCTCGCTGGTGCCCACGGCGTTGACAGCTTTGACCCGGAAGACGTACTGCTCGCCAGTGGTCAAGCCGTGCACCACGAACCTGAGGAAACAGGGGCTCACGTCAGGGCAGCGAGCTCCTGACGGCACTCGCCGCAGCAGGGAAATCGTTCTGAGCGCTCTGTACAGGACTCTCTTGGACTGAAACCGACTTTGCTTTCAGTGCCTCACGGAAACATCGCCCATACCCTTCTCCTCCAGTGTCAGGGACACGCGGCCCTGCCACCCAGGAAGCAACACTCACACCGAGTGTCACAGCACTTATTCTGAGTCCTGGTCACCTCTGCAGCACCAGTCTGCGGGGGACATCCACCCGCTTCCCATAGGAACTACCACATCTACCTCGCAATGGTAATAGTTACACCTCGGCTAGCACAGCCGAGACCTGGACGTCAGGTAGAGGAGGCCAGAGCCCAGCTGCATGTGTGGATCAAATGACCACACTGCATCCCATAAATTCATATAATTAAAATAATGATTTTAAAACTAGAAAAAGTTTCAAATATCAGCATAGGGGCCGGGGGTTTAGCTCGGTGGTGCTGCTGCCTAGCTCACAAGCGCAAGGTCCTGAGTTCGATCCCTGGTACAAAAAACAAAACAAAATATCAGCATGGAAAAATTCACTACTTTTTTTTGGTACCGGGGATCAAACTCGGGTCCTTGAGCTTGTGAGGCAGGCGGCGCCACTGAGCTTAATCCCGGCCCTACAACTACTGTTTTAACCTTGCTATTCACAGAGAAGTCCTGCATGCTAATTACACCGGATGTGCAGGCTGAGACTCTTCTGACGTCCTTAGGCAAATCACTGCAGCAGAGGCTGGAAGGCGAGGTGGGAAACTCGCCTCCTGGGCAGCCCTCCAGAGCCACATGCCAGAGGGCAGCTGAGCAACAGACACCCAGGGCAGTCCCACTGTCATCTCCAGCTGGGGAGCCACACAGGGCCCTGGGCTCGCCTCTGTCCGGCTCAGCGCACAACCCCGGGGGGCCGGGGAGGGCACCTGTTGTATCCAATGGGCTTGTGGTTGCATGGCTCCCACCGGTTGGTGCCTGCCACGCAGCAGTCCACGTAGTAGCCCAGTAGGTCCTCCGCGTGCTTCGGCTGGTCCCACTGTACTACCACAGACGTCTTGGTGTTCCGGGAAGCCTGCACTCGGCCGGGTGCAGAAGGGACCACTGCAGGAGTGTGGGGGAGAGGTCAGGCTGCAGGCCTGAGGCCGGGGGAACTTGGAGGATGGGCTGCACAAGCGTGGCTGGGACTTGAGGGGAACAGGGCTGCCAACTTGCTGCCTCTTCCCACCGGATTCCAGAAGAAAGGAATCCGAATCCTGAAATCCGCGTTGCCCCTGAGCCATCAGCAAGCTCCGACCTGGAGCATTTGCCTGCTAGGAAATCAAGACGCATTTGTGTCTGATTCTGGGGATCTGTGAAAGACTCATAGCAGAAAGACTGGAGCACCAGATTTCTCACCCAGGCCTCGGGTCCCTCAGCCCTCAGGGTCACCACTGTCCCCAGGGCCACCCCTCGGCCACACACCCCAGGGTCTGCTTGTTACTGTCACTGCTGAGCATGCTGGTAAGTGACCCGTGGTCACACCTGGCTGGGAGGCGTGAGGAGCCTGTGGCTCCAGCCAGGACTTTTCAGAGCTTCCGTTAGGTCGGAGCTGAGAGCTGAGGGCCTGGGCTCTGCCTGCCCAGCCCCACCGCTGTTCATTCTGACATCAGGATCCTCAGTGAGCATGGCACAAAGGAGAGGAGAGCCACTGGATGCCCCCAAAGGGGGTTCCTGACCCCAAAACTCTCACCGAAGGCTTTGGGGACTCAGGAGCCTCCCGCACATGAGGAATTCTGTGATTCGCATTTGAGACCCTCGGAGAGGGAAGCCGAAGGACATCGGGGCTGGGGCTGCACTCTGAGGCCAACCAGGCCCTCTGCAGCCTTCCTGGCCCGTTTCTCAGTTTTGTGACAAGATGGAACTTTGGTGAAATGCCAAGAACCGACAGAACACGGCGAGAGCTGGGAAACAGCACACTAAGGCCCCTGTGCCACTCACTGAGGACACTGGGGGTTCAGTGGCCCCCCTCACCCACCGCTCACCAATGCTGTCCTGCGCCTGGATGGGAGGCGTGGTCTCTGACGGGTCGCTCAGGCCGTGCTTGTTGGCTGACAGCACCCGGAACACATAGGACTTCCCATCCGCCAGGTCAAAGACAGCGAAGCGAGGGGACTTCACGCCCATCTGCGCATTGACACGCTGCCAGGTGCCACTGCCAACCACAGACTGCGGAGGAGGAGAGGGGCGATTGAGCCTGCAGGACGCAGGGAAAGGAGCACTCTGTGAGATGCTCGCACCCCCCCCCCACGCAGACAGCAGTCTTTGGGGATTTCCAAGCTGATGCCAATTTGGAGACGTCAGAAATTACCCTAGATTGGAAAAGTTACTGCTATGCATTTTCCATTGATGCACTGAACTGTAGAAACTTAAATAAATCCACAGATTGGTTACTGCCTTCCTAAGAGGGAGTGACTATAAATGATTCAGGATAACTTAACAGAGTATTTGTAAAATTCCGTATTTGCTGGTTCACACTTCAGCCGGACCTTCTGACACACTGCTGCTGCTGAGTCTCAACAAAGTGACATTATCTATGAACTGCTGAGGGACACGGGGCAGTGTGCTCATGCCTCAAAAACAGCTGGCTTCTTCAGTGAGTGTGCACAGCTCTTTCATCCAATGAGGACTGTGACATCTTGTTTCAAATAACACACTGCCAGCTGCATGTATGATGTGCCAAGTACGTAAAACCCTGTGGAGCAAGAGTGTGAACGCGTGCACCACGTGCGCATAGTGGCTATTTCGTGTAATAGAGTCATGGGTGACTTGACTTTCTTCTATGCACCTCCTCTCTTTTCTCCCCATAGTCTGTCTTGCCTGTGTAATTTTATCCCTGATAATTACCTTGGCCCCGCAGTGATGATTTTTTCTGCAGAGATAAACCCCTCTTTGAAAATAATGTTGTGGTGGTAAAATAGAGGTGCACATTGACCCTGCCAAGGTCAGCCGAACAGGAGAAACAGGGATCGCAGCCCAGGCTTCCGGGAGTCAGATTTGAGTTTAAAGGAAATGTTTTCTTTCTTTTCTGCATGGTGAAAGTCAGTTTCTAGGAAGTGTTGGTGGGACCAGGTGGCCCCAGTAACCCTTGGGTGTCCCCTGTGCCTTCCCTCAGGGCTCACATGTCCTCTCCTGTCGAGGAGGAATGGGAGGACTGCGTGATACAAAGTGCCGAGCCAGCGCTGCCGTCCTGACCACCGAAGACTGCAGAGGCCATGCCTGCACTCCCGAGCAGGTCTTAGGTGGACAGAATCAATGCCGTGAACCAGGTCCTGGGGTTCAGACCACCTCACACCTGGTCTCTGATGAGGAGGGAAACTCAGGAGCCGTGCCGGGAACAGGGGGGACCGGGCCTTGCTGGGACAGGCCACCCCAGGGCCTGCTGGAGGAGCCAGGGTTGTGTCCCCACCGCCTGTGCCCAGCTACCCACTTCTGGGCACAGAGCGCCCGGAGCCCCCACTGCTCCCTGTGCCCCACCCCACAGTGCTGCGGAGCAGTCTCCACCCCAGCAGGTGTGAGGTCCCCGACACGGGCTCGAGGTAGCAGATCGCCCCTGTCACTGGCCGCTGGTTCCCAGCATGAGCACTCAGAACTGGGAGTGGCCCTGCCCCAGCCTCCCAGTCACCCGGCCTAGTGCTCAGCAGGAAGGACACACAGTCAGCAGCCCCTGCGTGAGACAGAGCTGCCTCCCTCCACTTCCGCCCAGGGCAGGCAGCTGCATCACTGCACTTGCATCACGGGCGAACACTGAGCGCTGTGCACCACACACGTGTCAGGTGTTACAGTGCAGCGTGAGTTTAGTGTCACACCCTGTAGCTGCAGTATCTGTGGGACATTGAGGTCCTCACGGTGGCCCGCAGCCCCACGGTGGTCACCTGAGCACCGTGCCACAGCCTGCGCTTTCCATGCAGCAGGACAGACCAGCCGAGAGGGGATGTGTGCACGTGAGGCCGCGGTTTGTGAAAGTGGGCTGGTAACAAACGTGCGCGTGTGCGTGCATGTCCATGCGCACGCTGGGCTGCGCCACACAGTGCACTTGTGCTTCTTCACATGTGCCCAGGTCAGCAGAGCCCAGGCGGCAGCTCTGTCTACGCGATCAGTACGCGACCTGTCCACTTCCAGGCCCTGTGACACTCAGAGCAGGGCAGAGGGCGCAGACACCCACACTCGGGCCCTCCTCGGCCACAGAGGACCTGGAGGCTGGGCAGGTGAAGCCGGCCTGCTGCAGGCCCAACCCAACTCAGCCTTTGGGGGCTCCCTGCTTTGCCCACGTGGCCCAGCCCCGCGGTCGGCATCGCAGTGGAGGGTGGCAGCCCTCTCCCAGCCCAGCGGGGCAGCAGCCTGGGCCCGGCCGTGCACCTTACCTTCTCGATGAAGTACAGTAAGGACTCCTTGCCACGGGGTGTGGGAGGCTCCCAGCTGAGGACCACATAGGTCCTGCTGATCTCGGAGGCGTGCACGTCGGTGGGGGCACCTGGGATCTGAACGTCACCTGCAGGAGAAAGGAGGGGAGTGAATGCAGCCACCAGGCGCACCCAGCCTGGGGAGCCACCCAGCAGCAGCCTTTGCCTACCTCTCCTCAGACAGAAAACAAAAGCCAGGGTGGTTTTCCCAGAGCCAAAGCATAACAAATGCACCACTAAAGCTCATCAGATTATTTTGCCTCTGGTATAAACCAGGTCGTAAGAGTTGTACCCAAGTCTCCCAGAGTTTCTGCAGGAAGGGGAAGGATGTTCCAGAAAGGAGCAGCAATCTAACAAGGGCTGAGCTTTGTGTGGCCCAGGGCTGTGTGAGGCAGCGTTACCCAGCTGAGCCCTGCAACAGGGGGCCTCCTGTGCTTTCTCCGTGTCCCCCGCACACTGAAACATCATCAGTGTCTGAGGCACCTTGCCTTCCCCCTCGAAGGACCTGTGAGCATTTTCAGGCACTGTGCACTCAGCCTTTGTACTTGAATCTCCAGAGAGATGTGAATAAGTCCTTTGGAAATAACTGAAGGGGTATTTGCCGTCAGAGACAACAGGAAAACTTCTCTGCTCCCATGTGTCAGAGGTTTATGTCTGAGTTTACAGGACAGCCTAATGAGGGTGCAGGTTTTCCAGACCTATGGTCTCTTTCATTGTGCTACAAAATGTTACGAGCTCCCAATTAGATCAGCGCGCAATTGCAACAGTTTGCACCGTCCTGGGACACCTCCGTGCCCTTCACAGTGTCTGATTGCTCCCTCGGGCCTCAGCCATGTGGAAACAGCGCAAAACAAGATCCTGTTTCATTCTATGAGGGCTGGCACCGACCACAGTGCACGTTAGAAGGAACACAGGCTGACTGGCATCACCCAGGGGAAAGGCTGAGTTTCCAACAAGGAGCCGCCCTGTCTCCAGGACAGCGCAGGGGCAGGGTGGCAGGACAATGAGGACCTGTGCAGTGCGTCCACACCAAAACCCAGCCGGCAGGCTGAAGGGGGCACCTGAGACCCAGGCCTGGAGGGGAGAGGGAGCCAGCCAGGGGACAGGGGGCAGGGGACAGGGCCGGGGGAGCGCGGCGTCCTCCTACACAGCTTGGAGGACACCCACGCCTCCGCAACCAACACCAGGCCCAGCGTCTACCAGGGCGGCACTCGGCCAGCTAGGGCCCCAGAGGGCATCTGGAGCCGGCCCGCAGGCCATTTCCTCCTGCTCCTGTCTGTCTGGCACTCCTACAGGCTTCTGAGCCTCTGGAGCCAGAGGCTGGACAAGGCCTTCAAGCTGCCCAGTGACCTCTGAAGAACCTGAGCCCTGAGCCGTGCCTGGGACTCTACTCCCTCAGGCAGTCCTGAGCCGCAGGTCCCTGTGGAGACCCTGGGGAAGCCCCCTGGGGGAGACAACACAGCACAGGGCCGCCTCGGCCGGGCTGCCTCCGACACGGAGACCACCACCAAGTCTCCCTGGGCCCGGGCTGTCTTGGAGGAGCACTGAAGGGCTGCCCTTCTGAGGAAGAGCCAAGCCAGTCACCTCTGCCTGGCTGGCGGCCCCAGGGCGCCTGGGAATCTGACTCAGTTTCCACTCACGGACTCCATGATCTGGTCTCAACTAAAATGCTGGGATTTCTCAGTAAGAGCGCTAGATTGCCCTTAGCAAGTCTTTCCAGGTGTCTCTGGAAGGAATATCAACAGGAAGACATCTCAAAATCATAAACAGGGAAAACGGACTTTCAAACCCAGAACATCAGTGGACAAGAAAGACTAGATCCTTCCTCCTGGTTAAAATTTCAGGAATAGAAGTTTTGCTTCTGAAAGGTAAAATAGCGAGTCACGCGAGGAGGAGCCTGCATTAGCCAGCAGCCGGGTCTCAGAGTCAGTGTGCTTTCTGCTCTGGGAGGCCCCAGAAGAAGGCACTTGTGGCGACACACGGTGGTGCGTGCCTATCATGCCAGCACTCGGGCAGCTGAGGCAGGAGGATGTCCACACATTCAAGGTCAGCCTGGGCCACCTAAGGTCTCAAAGAGTGCGCCTGTGAGCCCCAGCAGGAGGACAGAGCCACTCCCCCACCCCGGGTCCTGCCCACACCATTGGCCTCCTCCCTGTCCCTCAGCAGGGCCCAACCTGCACGGGCAGAGGCCCCACCCCCAAGCCCCTGCTGCTCAGACCCTGACCAAGCCCCAGACACCCAGAGGTGGGGCGCACGCACCTTCCAGGTCGTCCTTGGAGATCACGGTCGGCTTCTCTCCCTCCAAGTGGACTGCTGCAGAGAGAGGAGATGATGGTGTGGCTGCCACCCAAAGGTCCCCAGCCCAGGGCGAGGGTGGAGAGGCTCCGCATCCCCGGGCAGTCAGAGCTGGTGTTCTGGACGTGGTCCGGGCACAGTTCAGCCCTTCTCATCCTTTCTAGTGGGCTCAGCGGACAAAGCAGGTGACTCACTTACAGCCAAACCAGGGTCCAGTTCCACTGAGGAACCAGGTTCGGTGAAATTAAAACTCAGAAATGGAGCGGTTTGTTAGGTTCCATTATGGTTGAAATCACACCACTGCTGGCTGAGCAGGGCCTGATTCTGAGCCGGTCTGGTGGACTCCAGGTGGGGAGGGCAAGTGGGGGCCTCAGCCCAGAGTCTCTGCCTCCACAGGGACCCACGGGGACAGGAGACAGGAGGACAGCACCCTGCTGTGGCACCTGAGCACCAGCCCCTACCTTGCAGCCTCCTGAGGTCCACGGGGTCCAGGGCAGCCACGGCGACGGAGACCCGGGAGGGCCGGCTGATGCCTGCGCTGTTGACAGCCCTCACGCGGAACAGATAGGACCGGCCCTCGAAGAGCCCGGTCACCGGGTACTTGCAGGTCTTCACAGGTGCGTCGTTGCACTGCACCCAGTTGTCGGTCCCCACCTCGCACCTTTGAAGGCAGAAGCAGAGGGGAGGGCAGAGTGGCGCAGGGCAGCCTGCAAGCGTCCCGGGTCACAGGTCCCCTGGTCACTGGAGCGCCCCAGCCTGGTGAGATCGGACCACACGGACAGCAGGCTGGGCAGCTTCAACACGGAGCTGCAGGAAATGCCTGCACACAGCTGAGGTACACAGGTGGGTGGTGGAATGGTGAGTTTTTATAATTTACAGCTCATATCTATGTAGAGATAGTTGGGTGGAGAGAGGGATGGACAGTTGGATAGATAGACAGACAGATAATGGACAGATGGATAGACAGGCAACCATGAGTCATAATTTACAGCTTAAAATCAATCCCTGTCTCCAAACACTGGTAGGCAAAGCCCCCCAAGAAGTCAGTTTAGACCAGCCTTCCATCAGTCTTTCTCCCACTGCCCGAAGGGCAGGGGCAGGGTCCGGGGAGCCCTGTGCCCCGAATGCTCTGCAGCCACCGTCCCTGGTGCCACCTGTGCCCGGGTGACGTGCCTCACCCGGGGATGTGTTCTCCTGGGTGCCGCCCCAGGCTGCTGAGCAGGGCTCGGCTGTTTCTTCCTATGCCGCTACTCACAGGGAATCACAAGGCCCTTTGCAAATATTAATTAAGCTTTGGAAATGTGGGAAAAGTTTACTTCCATTTTTCTTGGGTGGAGAAACTTGTGTACAAAATTTCATAATAAAGCCTCTGTAAAAAGAGCCAGTTTAGGCGAATGCAGCCTTTGGAAGCTTCAGGCTCAGCGCTGCTCTTCCAGGAGGGAGAAACCCACCGCCTTCCCCTTAGCTACTGGAGCTGCCAGTGAAAGCTGCCGACCTCTACCTGATCCAGGTCAGCCATCATCCAGGCTCACCCCTCAGACGGGATTGCAGCCAGGTCGGTACCTCCAGCGGAGGGCGAAGCAAGGCCGGGAGGCGACCAGCCCACTGCGGGATTTAGTTTGCCCTCAACAAAGGGAGAGGGTGTGGATCGACTGAGAAGCTATGTGGAACAATGTTGGCAAAATGGTTGGAAATATCATCAGATGTAGCAAGAAGATGGCCTGGATTAGTCCTTCACTTCTAATTCACGGTTAGCCCCGGATAACGCAGAGTCTGTGGCACACCAAAGCATCTCGACCGCGAGTACTGGAGTGACATAAGTAGCTTTGTTGGGGCGGGGAACTGAATTTCATCTGCCCGAGCCAAAACCCGCAGACTGATTCTCCTCTGAAATAACCAGCTTATTTTGCCATGTGACACAGGAAGAGCCCTGATTCCGACCCCAGGGCCACCCTTGGTCACCCCAGAGCTGTACACTGTCTGGTTTCTAAGGACATTTTCTTTAACTATGATCGAAATGTGCATCTGAGGCACAAATTCCACCTCTACGGAATTCTACCTGGCCCCAGGCCCTGAAGATTACACCAAATAAAGGAAAATCAGAGTTAAAACCCCATTGGCTGTAACAACGACCAACATGTAAGTAGGTCACTGACTCCAAACTAAGAGACAGTGCTTCCTGCCTTGAAGCACAGGCAGCTTTCACTTGGAAACCAGGACTGTGTGCGGAGCCACCCACTCCTGCTGCCTCCTCTGCCCACGCAGCCCAGCTCAGGCCTGACCCAGCACAGCCCGGCACAGGGCACCACGTCAGCGAAGAGAAGCCAGTGGCACCGCCCTGCCTCAGCCTCATAGGCGCCTTGGCCAACCTCCTAGCCGGGAGCGTGGCAGAGCCCGAATCACCAGGCAGGGCAGCTTCCACCTGGGCCTGGAAGTGGACCCTGAGCATCGTCCCAGCAGCGCAGACGCGGGGGTCTCTGTTGCTCACCGGTCGATGAAGTAGCCGATGACCGGGCTCTCGGTGGTCGTGTTGGGCGGCTTCCAGGTCACAATGACGTAGTCCCGGTTGGCATCGTGGCACTCCAGGTCCATGGGCGCCCCGGGAGCCCCTGTGACCAGCGGGTCGGCATCTGGGGTGAGGGACACAGCCACTGTCATTAGAGGGTGGCCCTGCTCGGCCTGCCAGGCTCCTCTGTGTGGGCACTGCTCCGCAGCCTCAGTTTACCCGAGTACTCGCCCACTCTGGGCGGTCATGTCGGGAAGATGGATACACGCACGTCTTTTGTAAACTCAGGGCCCTTGGCCCTCTGTGAAACGCCTGCCATGGTCCCCGAGACCTCACCCTCAGCAAGTGACTTGGGTCAAAATGCGCTGGGGAGTAGCCGACCGGGCCCTGAGGGAGTCACCCTGGCCTGCTGCCTGCTGCGCTGTGCATCCGCCGGAGGAGGGTTCCTTCTCCCACGCGTGAGGGCTGCTCAGGTCCCAGCTCTGTGCACGCCCCACGCGGCCCACTGTCGCCCACAACACCGCTGCATTAGCTTTGGACCTGGCTCAAGCCTCGCGGAGAGGCGCCAGAGCTCCCTGCACATGGGGCCGGCTGCGGACCTCACCTCCCACTCCCCGCCTTCTCACAAAGATCCCAGAAGGGCCAAACTCCCCATGGGCCCCGGGCCCCTCCTGCTGTGGTTGTCGGGGTGAGGGGAGAGCCTTAGCAGGCTCGGGAGCACAGCTCAACACCGAGGAGACCCCCGGGCACGCAGGGCCCGCCTGGTCTTGGGTGAGGCTTCCACTGCCAGATGCGGTGTCTCTGCCACAGGGCCTCCCTGTCAGCCCTGGCCTCGCTGGCCTGTAGGGGCTGCCATTCCCACGGTGACAGACACCGCTTTGCAGGACCTGCAGCTGGGCCCCGACCAAGACAGCAGCCGATCAGGGCAGGGCAGCTAACAGGAGCCGGACACTGAGGGCCAGGCCAGCCAGCCACGGGGGGTGTGTTGTTGCGTCAACACAGGCGGCCTCCTGGGTGTGAAGGGGGCTGCGGCAGGAGGAGGCTGCAGGGACTGTGTGGGGCAGAAGGGAGAATGGGCCGCTCCAGGCTCCGGCTCCAACAGAAGCCAAGCGGGGCCCTGCACCTTAGGGCCGCTCCTCATGCCCTGAGCCTCTGTTTTTCAGTTTCTTGCCAAGTCTGTGCATCTCAGTGTGCACACAGACACACAACACACACCTACCTGGATGGATGTGACAGGCACTCCTGCACATGCAGACCATAAGGGGCCCTGTGTGATGCACACAGGGTGCCCAGCGCTGCACCTGGCCCCATGCACTGTGTCTCTTCCTGGAATGGGGTTTGCAGCCCTCTCCGGGGCCAGGTGAGGATGGGGCAGGACACTGAGCTCCGCCTGACGCAGGGCTCAGAGGCAGGCGTTAGGGACTCCTCTGTCTCTCAGTGTCACGCATCTGGGAGCAGATGCTTCCTCTCCAGCTCAGCCCCTGCCCAGGCCTCTGCCCACCCCTGCCCCACGCCCACCTCTGACGAACAGGAAGGCGCTGTGGTCACTGACTCCGCCGCGGGACACGATCCTCAGGGTGTACAGCCCCTCGTCGTCCTTGTTCAGGTGGCTGAAGGACAGGGAGGCCTGGCCTTCCCCAAAGAACATCTTGGTCCACTTGGACTCCTGCAGCAGCACATCTGGAAGAGGTCAGAGTTCAAGGTCAGCCTCAGAGGTCACCTGAGAGTCAGAGAAACCCACATGGACCCTGGAGACCTTGACGCCTCGAGGAGGCAGGTGGCTGCTTAGGGCACAGCAGGGAAGGAGGCCTGGGAGCACAGCAGCAGGGGTGCGGCCCACAGGACTCCAGGGTGGAGCTCTGCTGGGGGATGACCGACAGAGCAGCAAGGGACCAGCAGAGGGCAGCGCATTCAGAAGAAGCGCACCCGTCCAGGAGTTTGCAGGAAAACACTCCACGCTGGGAACCAAGGAGGGCACAGGAGGAGTTGCTTCCCACACAGCTGGATCTCTCTCCCTCTCCCTCTCCCTCCCTCTCCCCCCCTCTCTCTCTCCCTCTCCCTCTGTCTCTCTCTCCCTCTGTCTCTGTCTCTCTCTCTGTCTCTCTCTCTCTCCCTCTGTCTGCCTCTCTCTGTCTCTCCCTCTCCCTCTCTCTCTCCCTCTCTCCCTCTCCCTCCCTCTCCCTCTCTCTCCCTCTCTTTCTCTGTCTGTCTCTGTCTCTGTCTCTCTCTCCCTCTCTCCCTCTCTCCCTCTCTCCCTCTCTCTGTCTCTGTCTCTCTCTGTCTTCCTCTCTCTCCCGCTCTCTGCCTCTCTCTCCCTCTCTCCCGCTCTGTCTGCCTCTCTCCCTCTCTCCCTCTCTGCCCCCTTCAAGAGCTCTAGGTGCCTGGGAAGCCCTTGGATTTGGCAAAGACAGAGAAGGAGCACAGGTCATTGTCAGCCCCTGTGGGGGGTAAGGGCCTCATCTACGGCTCGGAAATAAGGTACAGTTTAGACATGAGGACACAGGGCCATGAGTCTCCCAAGGTGGCGTGGGAGGTTCGCGACAAGCATTTCGCTCCAGAAATCCTTTATTGGAAAGGACATGACCCAAGGGGAGCACTCAGCGGGGTCCACAGATGGGACGCCACACCCGCAGTGATGACGATGACGCCAAAGAATGACTGTTGCCATGGAAACGTGTACAGGGAACACTGCTGAGAGCGAACAGGAGGTCTCCCCCAGAGCGTCGGTCCCCACTGGACTGTGCCGTGAAGCACGCAGGTTGTGCAACGCATCCTCTGGAGCTGGGTCACCGGGTGCCAGCGGAAGGTACGTCTCATGCCTGGGCCCTTCCTGTCTCTGGCTCTTTTACTCAGGATCCAGGTACCTTCCAAATCCCCACTTCGGAGCCAGAGCCTTTGGGGGAACAGCTGTCCTCCAAACTCTAAGAGGCAAGACTGGCATGGGTTTCTGAGCAGCTTGTGCCACTGTGCCAGGCTCTGAGCGGATACAGCAAAGGCCTGAGCACGGGTCAGCCCTCCGAGAGGGAGCCAGAGAGGAGGCAGAGATGGTGCCAGGCACCCTGCCTGCTGCAGGAGCCCAGAGCCGGCCAGAGGACAGGGCTGTAGCAAGCAGGGTGAGGCCGGCTCGGAACAGCCTGCAGGTCAGACCCCAGCGCTGCCCCTCCCGCTGCTCCTGGACCCCTGCAAATGGCCTGAGCCCTGACCCACGTGGAACCCTAGGAAAACCGAGGCCCACGCTGAAGCTTCGTGCAGCGCAACAGAAACCCTATCAAGCGTCAGCTGCTCTCGGTAGAAGGACGCAGGACCCCAGGCCTCTCCTGCACGGAACTGGAGACCCAGTCTTTGGCCCAGGGCCTCTGCGAGGGACCCCTGTGGATGCAGGCGCCTCCATGCCATCCTCTCAGGCTCCTCCTGGGTGGCATCCAAGGTCCCCAGCTCCAGTTCACTCAAGCAGCAGTAAGGGGAGGGCCCAACAAAACCAACGCTGGAAGGTCATTCCTGCCTGAGGGCCCTGACACCGCCTTGGGCAGCACCTGGGACATCGGGCCACTCACCGTCCCGGTACCACTCAGCCCGCGGCTGCACTCTCTTCAGGTCTGGCGTCACCAGCACGGTGCACTTGAGCGTGAGGGTCTCGCCTTCTCTCCTGAAGGTGACGCCGAATTTCTCCAGAAACTGCACGTCGAAGTGGGTGTAGGGGATGACGGCGGACAGGGGCACTGCGGGGGTCAGGCGGTCAGCACCCGGGGCCCGCGTGTCCTAGCCCTCACCTCGGGTGCCATGGGCCACCCGGGCGGGACCTCCACCTCCTCTCCGCCGATCCCCACACAGACCGGGCAGGGAGACCCGCACGCCTGCCTCTAGGGGCCGGCTGGGCGAGGACGCAGCGTGGACCCCGCCATGAGCGCTTTGTGTTCCACCTTGGCCAGCGTGGCTGGGGGAGGCCACGTCCACGGTGAGAGCACGGTGCTCTCCTCCTCAGAACAAACTGTGTTTCACACACCACAGGGGCCACTGAGCCCCGAGGAGACCAGGCTGCCCTCAGAACGCGGGGCGGGGAGGGGGAGTTGGAAGAAAAGCCACCCGACATTTGGGGATCGAATCAAAAACCTCCACTTACACACACACACACACACACAAGTGTGCACAGGGAGCGTGTAAGACACGGGCACGCGTCAGAGCAGGGCCGCCCAGCGGGAGGAGTGGGCAGACAGGGAGCGGCCCCATCTCGGGCCACTGTAGCTCTCAGAAGTGCCTGAACACGTGAACCCTGCACTTCAAGAGGGTCAGACTTGTGCTGCAGGAATCTGACTTTGCTTTTTAAAAGTAACTGAAGCAAAGTGCAAAACATCCACGTTTGTTAAAAATGGGTGGTGAAGACGTGAGCCTCTGCTGTGAGAAGGACCAGCAAGTGTGTCAGGAAGTGTGCCGTCACCACGGTAAATGGCCCAAGGTTCTACCTAGCTAAGATTATAGTGAGTAGAAGAGACCGGGAGTGGCCGGCACCCCTCCAAGCCCCTGGGCTCACAGGACAGCTCTGCGGTCCTCCACCTCTAGCAAGGACCCGGCCACCAGGACCCTCGGGCCTCGGGCGTCGCCCTGGATCTTGTGTCCAGGTGCTGCCCACCGTGTGACCAGGTCCTTGCAGAAGGGATCAGACATAAACCCCACCCAGAGCACCTGGCGACCTCCCGAAGGCATGACCCTCAGTGCCAAGCCCTCCCTTAGCAACACTTGCTCTGTGACAAGCAAGCCTTGCATTACCACAGAAGCAAAGCTTCTAAGGAGGAAGGACTCGAAGACACAGCCAGCCCTAAATCTCATCCCCAAGCCATAAACAAGCCCGAGCCAGTCCCAGGGAGCCCCTGAGGCCGGGGGTCTCCTAGTCCCTCCTTGGCTGGGGCAGAGACGCCTCAGGCACTGCAACAGTGGGGGGCGGGGACAAGGACAGAGAAGAGGAGGCAGCACCAGGACTCAGGCGGGAGGGAGACGACACCAGCAGGGCGCCGCTGCCTGGCTCGCTCTATAAGCAACAAGGGACTTTCCAGGGAGGGAGGGGTCCTCACGCACCAGACATGGCACCAAGTGGCATGGGCTAGAGTTCGGGTTCGTTCCTCTTTTCTGAGTTAGAAGGTGAGGTCTCCCCCAGGATGACCTCACCCTGTCTAAAATGCCACCTTGCTGCAGCATGGCATGGGACAAACGCTCCCCACACTGATGCTGGCCAGGGAAAACCCGGAGGAGGCTTCAGGTATAAGTGTGACCCTAGAAACTCGTATCTTTAGTTGTGTGCTGCGCCACTAAAGGCCTTCTGGATGAAGAACACCGAGGTGTACTCACGCCCGATCGGGAGTCCCACGGAGTGGAAAGGCTCCTCATCCCCGCGGAACCCTGCAGGACGTGGGCAAGGCGGCTGAGAGAGTGAGGCCTGCCCAGCTCCCTCCCGGCCACCCAGAGCCCTGCGCACTTTTCACCACCACCGCAGCGTTGGTCGACACCTGTCCGTGGACGTTTGTCGCCACCGCAGAGTACGTGGCCGAGTCATCGAAGTTTGCCCTTGGAGAGAAGGAGGGAGACCACGTCTGTGGCTGGCTGGGAACGGTGGCGACCTGATGCTAACAAAACGTTCCTGGACAGCGCGCGCGGCCTGACCTAGATGGCCAGAGCGTGAGTGGTGTGCTTGCAAACAATGCCAGCTGTGCTTGGAACAGCAGCGGCACACGGGGTATTAATTACAGGCTTGGTGAGCGTGGGATCCTAGGCCTCAGCAGGCTTGGCTTTGAGACAGGAAAGGTGTGAGCGCTTCCAGGGCGCCTGCACTCTGCCCCAAGGGGCTGCTGCATCCTGGTCCCACTTCTCTGCCTCCACAGAGATCGCAGGTCTCCTTGTGGCCTGGTGCCTGGTGACCGCCACCCCAGCCGTCATCCATGCCAGGAGCAGGGCATCACTGCACAGGGCCCCAGGCCCGTGGGCAGGCCAGCTCCCAGAGCCCTCTGTGCCACCGTGGCCTGGGAGCTGCGAGGGGGCCCTTTCCCGGCTGTCGTGTGCCCATCACAGCTGGCTGTGTCGGTGGCATCCCGGTCTGAGGCTGCTGGGATGGTCAGCCTGCCCAGGCCCCAGACGGGGACCAGAGCTCGAATGCACGCGAGCAGCAGGGCCCGAGGCGTGGCTGGGGACCCTGGAGCCTCCTGACTCTGGACACCTTCGTTAGCAAGCAGAGCCACCGCTGCCTCGCCAGGGCCCCACCTCGGCAGAGAGCGTGCCCGGGGCCGCACAAATCTTACCACCCGCTCCAGCCCTCCTAGGTAGCTTTGGTACAACGGTTTCCAAACCATGTTCCAGAGTTTTCAAACGTGTCTCTCAATATGCTGCAACCTTCTGCATTTTCACAATTTTTTAAACCACAGTAAAAGCCTGTACTCAAAGGCTCATAAACTAGTTGCACGTTGAAGCCCAGTAATACAGCTTCTGTGCAGCCTTGCATTTGTTTGTGCCTGGGCCTGGGGCATAGCTTCTGCCTCTTCTGCTCACTCAGCCAGTGACCTGAGGTTTCAGGCCAAGCTTGCCTCTGTTTGAATCAGATTCTCCCTGGCGCTGCTCAGCTGGGACAAAGCCCACGGGGCAGTGGGGGCAGAGGCGGTGAGGACCCAGGAGGCGCCTCAAGTCCCCATCTGTCTGTACGTCCACCAGGTCAGGCTGGTGCTCTCGTCTCCTGACTCTATAGTAACCACTCGCTCCTGCTCTAAACCCTGGGATGCCTGTGTTGAATACCTATGGATGCCAGGATGACTTTAATTAATTAAAGCAATGTATTTGAAAGCCTCTGATGACTTTATAGCAGGATATTAACTTTATATAGCATCCATTGAAATACGTGAGCTGAATTCCTGGACTGAGGAGTTGCTCCAGAGCAGCAGGGTCTCCAGGTTGAGGGCCTGCAGCTGCAGCTGACACTGCTCCAGAGCCCAGGGGCCACGCCAGTCACCATGGAGACCAGCCTGTCTGCACTGGCTGAGGACAGCCGGCAAGCAGCAGCCCAGGCCCCGAGATGGGGCAGAGCCACCTGATACATTAGCGGGGCTCAGCCTGTCGAGTAACCCAGTAGCACTGTGCATGCAGTCCGAGGCCGAGGGCAGACAGGAGGGTGGGTCCCACAGCCTCCCTCACCCACAAAACGACCGACACACTGGGCAGGGCAGTGGTCCCAGGGCAGGGGTGCATTCTGTTTCCTTTCTGTTTCGATTCTGTTTCCGTTCATCTCGGGTTTTTACCTTTCTCTTTGGTGAGAGATTTATGCTGTAAAAGCCTCATGTCCTGGGAGCCCAAAGAATGGTGCAGGACTGTGGGGAGCAGGTGCTCGAGCAACAGGCCTGGAGACCACTCCACGGGCCGCGCCCACCGGCTCCGACGCCACCATCACTGTGTCCTACGTGGCCCCTGGCCCCACGCTTTCCTACACCCAAGGGACCCAGGACCCTGCTCCCTGCAAGACCACATGAGAAAGCCCTGAGCAAACCCGGTCTAATCCCAGCCTTCTCGTCATGCTGCAGGAGCTTGCAAAGGGTTCGGTTTCCGCCTGGAACGCTTCCCCACTGGACAGCTCTCTTAGTTCCCCCTTTTGAAGGGTCCCAAAGGGATCCTTCCACCCTCTAAGGCTTCAGTGTGAAGTGGCCCCAACCCAATCCCCTCAAGGACAAACACTATTTCCTGTTTTAAAAATAGGCAGACAATGCAGCAAGATGATCCGTAGTTGAGGCTGGACTTAGAATTCAATGCAAATCAGAACCCAAACATCAAAGTCTAAAAATAAAGTATGGGAAAAGTTGAGTCCTTGGAGCATCCTGCCAGGATCGGCGAATGGCAGGGTTGCTAAGGGTGGTGCTCAAACAGGCCTATAAAAACCCGAGAGCAACGTTAAAATTCCTGAGGAAATGAGACCCACAGGACAAGTGCCCAGAGAAAATCCAACGAACGTACAAATTAGCAGCAATGATAAGTTTTGATTCAATACCCCCGAAGGCTGGGAGTGCTTTCTAGCACTTTAAGAATCTTCTTCAGGGGCCAAAGAATATTCATAGAAGCAAATGTCATCCCTGACAGAAGAGGCTCCCTGGGAGCCAGAGCCATGGAGGGGAAGGGCGGGCACACATTCCACACCCAACATGGCTCGGGTCAGATGGTGCAGAGCTCAGCACTTCAGAATGAACAGCTGAGGCGAGCTATCATCTGCAGACTCCCCACTGCTCTGTTCCAGAAGAACGCTAATATTTGAATTGCTAAAAATGTCCCAGTTGGAATAAGAAGGCTGGGAGATAAGAGGGTCTCAGGAATTGGCTCTTCCCAGGTTTCTCAAGTACTGGTGCATTCGTGCAGTGCCAGCCTGGCATGGTCTCTGGCGCTATTAATCAGCTTTGGTCATTGGCTCTGGTCAAAGCCCACATTATCCCCAACAGCAAGTCTGAGTGTCGCCAGCTGCAGGGTGACTGGGACTTCTCCTGCTTGAGAAAAGGAGACCATTTTCCGTTTAAAACACAGCCTGGGGCCAGAGATTTAGTTCAGTGGTTTCGCTGCCTGCTGCACAAGCGCAAGGACCAGAGTTTGATCCTCCGTACCAAAAAAAAAATTTTTTTTTAATTAAATAAATAAAATAGAACAGCCTGGAAGCAGGGGACTGCTGAGGAGACCCTAATCCCCACCAGCTGGGGCAGAGGAGACAGAAGCAGTTGTCCCCCTAGGCACCTGCTCCCCAGCAGCAGCACAGGCTCCACAGACAGCACCCTGGACCCACTGACACCCCTTAGAGCACTCAGAGCACAAGGCCACTGTCGGGCTGCGGCCCTGACCCTCTAGAGCCCCAGCCTGGGAACCTGGCTCCATCTGAGCCCTGAGCTCCACGGCAGAACAGACCTCCCCACTGCAAGGATCCTCCCACGATGGCCTCTGCCCTGAGTCTCCCCTCGGCCACAGAGACGCTTTTGTAGGAGAAGTGCATCTGCTGCTTGGCCTCTGAGGTCCTCTGCTGTCCCTGGGGTGCCTGGGGCACATCTGGGGCTCCCTCACCAAAGGCTCCCTCCCCACAGCTCCAGCCCAGCCCCCAGCCTTGCCCAGGTGACAGGCGACATGGACAGGGACGTGCTCCCGTGAAGGTCACCCTGCCCACGCACACCACGGCCCGTCCCAGGGCCCAGCTCCTCTCCCGCCTGGGCAGCATGTCTCTCCGACTCCCCCCCGCCCGGCGGGTCCAGAGCGAGCACTTCACCAGGAGGAGCAGACTTGAACCCGGGCCAGCCTCATCGCATGGCCCCAGCTGCCCTGCGGGGGCTGCAGACTCCAGGTGGGGAGAACCCTGTGCAGAGAGGGGACCCTGGCCAGGGACAGGGCCCACCGGCAGACGCCACCTGACAGCAGCAGGGCGAGTCTCAGGAAGGGTCAGCTGGAGCCGCAGCCGCCAAGTGGGAAGAGGAAAGGCCGGTTGGGGGGAGGAAGGAACCCTGCAGAATCCAGCTCCTCCCAGGAGGGAAAGCGCTGGAGGCCGTGGTCCTGAGCCAGCCCAGGGCTCCCAGGCGGAGAAGCACCAGGCTCTGACCACCGGCGCATCCTTGACCTCCCCAGGCCATGTCTGCTCATCTGGCTGCCCCCAGCAGGGACCCCTCTCCCTGTGCGCAGACCCCATGGAGCCTCTGAACCCCATCACTGCAGTACCCAGAGCTGAGCGGCTCCTCGGAGGCTCCACGCCTGCCCCACGCCCCTGGGCAAATGCTTCTCTCTCACACTGCAGGCGTGTGCCTGGGTGAGGACACAGCAGGGGTCCGGACATGTGCCTCGCCCGCGTACCTCGCCTGTGTGTCTGTGTCCATGTCAGTCTGTGTCTGTGTGTGTCTCTGAGTCCATCTCAGTCTGCGTGTGTGTTGTGTTGTGAGAGGAAAACAATCAATGCTGGACACACACCACTGCCCCGACCGGATGTGGCACGTGAGCAGTGTCAGTTTCTTGCTGCTGACCTGCCCCTCCCTGTAGTGGCTGTGTCTCGATGTCCCTCCAAAGCCTCATGCAGTCATAGGCAGGGCTTTTCAGAGGTGGCTGAATCTAGAGCATGTGACTGATTCGTGGTGCAATGCTAGGCCCAAGGGCACTAGAATTCAGGGTGTGAGTGCTGCCCGCCCTAAGCAGTCTGAACAAGACAAAGGAGCAGAAAGGCGCTGTTAAGGTCTCTAGTGGCTTTCGCTGTTTTCCACCGCCATGAACTGTGGCCCCTCTGTGCCCCTGCCTTGGAGCCAGCCGATCATGGACTGAGACCTCTACTAACTGTGAGCTGAATAGACCTTTCCCCTTTAACTTCGGGTGTCCAGTATTTTGTCTCAGCAACAAGAGGAAAGTAACAAAGTCCCACAGAGTCAGCCCCACAGGAAAGGGGGGTGCCGCTGTGTGGGCTGTGGACCCCCAAGTTGGCAGCCCGTCACCTGGCCACCAGGATGATCCTTACACTGCTGGCGCCCTCACTCAGGAGCCCACGTCCCACTGCCGACACGGGGGAGCCAGCAGCTCCCCTCCCTCGAATCAGCACACAGACATCATAAGGCCACTGGGGGAAAACTGCTGACGATTTTTGTTTGATATCTGGTTTCCTTCCACTCCGAATGTGAGTTATGGGACTTGGCCCTCACACACGTTCACGCACACACTCACACACATGTCCTCACCTGTTGATCTGCAGTGTGTGCACGCCGTACCTGCTTTCGATGAGGTACTTCCCGGGCTCACCTGCCTGGCAGATCAGGCTGCCATTCTTGTACCTGGCGAAGGAGAAAGTGGTCTAGACCAAAGGCAGCTTCCAGGTCCTAGTGGTAGCTCTGCCTCCTGCGCCCTCTGTCAGTATCTGCCTGCTGAGCACCTGCCGCCTACTCCTCCCACCAGGCGGGGACCAGAGCCTGCACAGGTTCCGGCTCCGTAGAGGCAGTGCAGGCCTCCAGTGCACCCCAGCAGCCCTTGGCCTCAGGGGACCCAGGGCAGGTTCTGCCTGACCCTGGCTGGAATCAGGGGCTGCTCCGTTTCGCTGAAAAGGCACAGTGTGCACTTGGGTCCCAGCAGGCCATCGGCATGGTGTCCCCACGGTGTGCCTGGAGGACTGGGAGTGGCAGGGGATGGACAGCACCCAGGTGCCTGCACCCATCTGCCTCTGACCGTGTGGACAGCACCAGGAGGCTCTGCGGAGGGCCCAGGCCCAAGGCTCGCATGATCACAGACACCTGACTCAGGGCGGAAGCTGACCAAGCAGGCTCCGGGGACCTGCAGAGCCACTTCCTGGACCACCCCAGCTTCCCCCATGATGGGAGCAGCCTCAGGGCCAGTGTAGCCTGAAGCAGGGCCATGGCGGGCACAGGCCATCTGGGAACTGACTGCTGCGTGGAGACTCGGCTGAGCAGTGTCACTTCACTTCAGATGCCAGCAGACTATTGAAAGGGACATTCTGTGAGTTCTGCATGTGTGTGTGTTTGAACCCATGGTCTTCACAATGAGCTACGTCCCACCTTCTGTGTTATTTTTTTATTTTGAGACAAGGTCTCACTAAGTCCCGAAGATGCACAAACTGGACTAGAACCTGCAGCCCCCTGCCTCAGCCTCCCAGAGTCCCAGGCATGGCGGCCCACGGAGCAGGTTCGGGGTCTGTGTCCCATCACTCCGTTGTGCCACTCACCACTGCACCACAGGGGTAGGAAAGCCCTGCACCGTGAAGCACAGTGTCACCGACATTCTCTCCCAGACTGTGTGCGACCTCAGCCGCACCAGGATCTCCGGGGCCCGCCTCATGCGCTCCTCGAAATCGTGCCACTCCCAGACCTTCTGAGCGTCCACCTGTGCCGCGCGCAAGCGAGAGGCGTGGTCAGGGTGCTGCCGCCTGCCTACCCAGGGACCCCGGCTCTGGCCCTCATCCCTACCGCCTGCTGCAGGGCGTATTTGTCCAGCATGCTGCGCGTGTGGGTCCGGGCCAGGCTCACGTCCTCCTCCAGCTGCGTCAGCTCACTGAGGAACCGCTGCCGCTTGGCCTCGCCGTAGGCCGCCTCCAGGGACCGGTACCTGGGGGCCAAGAGCTGCGTCAGGCTGGGGGGCGTGGCGCAGGGCTCCGGGGTCCACGCAGGTCCCCCGAGGTCCTGAGTAGGAGAAGACAGCAGGAGAAGGGCCTTTCCGCGTCCTCCCACCTGCTGGTGTCACAAGTGTGCTGCGACGTGTGTGCTGACATCACAGGAAGTTGGGACAAAGAGCCACGAGGCTCAGCGCTGGGCCATGGTGGGCGGTAACACACCAGCTGCCTTTGGCCATGAGAGGAGCTGCAGAGGTACTGGCCAGACCCAGGCCAGACCTCAGACTCGCCCCACACAGGGAGCAGCAGAGGGGAGGCCAGGCACGAGCGCAAAGCCAGGCAGCCCGCGTGTGCTCCTGGACCGCACTTTGCTCCCCGCACGCCCAGGGGACGCACATGCAGATGTTCCACAGAGACTGAGCAGTGGGGCCTTTGGGGTTTAAAATAAAGGGTTCAGCTGCCTCTAGGTGCTGCTGGGCTAGAGATGCCTTCAGGGCCGCTGTGATCAGTTGTGACAATTTAAGGAAAGGCACAGCATGGAAGAGCCACCGTCTCCTGGGGGCTGCAGCTTCTGAGTGAGTCTGAGAAGCAGATAAGAAGTATGACTGCATCCCAGAAAAGCAGAAAGCTAAAATAAAAGGCGATCTGCTAGGACAGAGCCAACGGCATGCTCTTCATGGCCATCACCATGAGCACCGTGATTGATCGCCCACATCAACTCCCGGGGCTGGGCCACTGGCCCACGCAGGGGGCTCCCAGAGCCAGACAGCCCGTGCCTCACAGGGTGCTACTGTTCTGCCTCCCTCCTGGGATCCCGTCCCACTAGTGGGAAGCTGTCCCTGTCACTTCCTTAGCAGAACTGCATCCTTCCTGTGAGGCTGTCCCAGCCCTGGCCCACTCTGAATCCCAACCTCCTTTTTTTCCCCCTGGCCGTTGCAATTTGGAAAGGAAGGGCGGCCCCTTCTCCTCTCTGTGCTCCGGGCCCTGTCCCACAGTAAGGCCCACCACGTGCGCCTGCTCTGCACTGGGACTGGGAGGTCCCTGGCGAGCCGCCGGCAGGCTGGGTGTGCGCTGTAGGCTGAGGAGAGGGAGCAGCAGGACACAGAGCCTGGGCACAGCGCCTGCACCTCCAGAGGCCGCCACCAGGTGCACCCACACTGCACAGCCAGAAGTCGGGGCCCAGGCAGGTCAGCGGTACCAACGCCCATCCTGCGGCCGGGGAGGTTCCATCCCAGGCCCTGGCCAGGCCCACCCCGCAGGCCGACCCCTGTGGGTCGGTGCTGGCCTCAGACACAGATAAAGCTAAGGAAGACGCAGGCATGGAGGAAGTTTGAGACCAGAATGAAGGATATGCTGCCCGTGCTTGGACAGAAGGGTGCCTGGAGGAACCAGAAACCTCAACCTGGACGGCAGCGCTCCCTCGGCCGCAGCCCTACCTGCACCTCCGGCCTCTGCCGCCGACCTGGACGCTCTCCTCAGGCCTGGCCCCCTGCACCTGCTGGGCGGCTCCCCAGCTCCGAGCCGGGGCCCTCAGGGCCACCGTGAGAGTCTCCCAGGTCCCCCGGGCTCTACACCAACGCTCCGCCCGTGGTCTCCTTCCGACTCCGTGTTCTCCCCACAGAGCAAAGCTACACTCGTGATTGGGTCCCCGGCGGCCCAGAGCAAACACCCCTTGCTTTCCCTTCATGGGGCACCAGGCATGCAGAACAAGGGGATGCTGGCCTGAAACCTACTGGCTGCAGTAGGCGGGGACAAAGGAGCCCTCACACCAGCAAACCGTCCAGCTTGAAGGCCAGAAGTCTCGTGGAATCCTGTGTGCAGAGCCTGGGCTCTTTCCCCAGCATCAGCACCACCACCCCTGACATCAGCCACTGGCCAGACCCCCACATATCAGCACATCAAGGATGTGTGTGGCTCTGCCCCTCTGCCACCAGCTGGCTGTGATGCTGGCCCTGTGTGGAATCTCAGGGCGCCCGGAGCACAGACTCTGAATGGGGAGCCCCGGCAGGCAGGCTGGGGGGGCGGCTCTCACTGGACCAAGGAGACGCAGCAGGGGACACAGTGACATCTGTTCAATGACTCTGATTGATGAGCCACCATTGCACATTTTGCAAGAGACCAGTTTGCCCAGGGTGTGAGCCAGTGTCTGCCATGGGCGTGTGAACAGGGAATGTGTGCTCATCCCAGCGTGGAGGGCAGGGGCTGCGGAGGCAGGCCGCATCTGCCCATCCCCACCCCCCTCTCAAGCAATGTGGGCGTACCATGGGGTCTCCTCACATGCACTCTCAGAGGAGGGAAGGAGCCTTCAAGACCTGCTGCATGGAAGACGCACACAGGGATGAGTGTAAGGGGCCCTGAGACCCCCAAGAGCCCAAGATCCCATGCAAGGGGGCATCACGGAGGCTGCATCCTGAGAACAGCTCAGGCCCAGGCCGATCAGCCACTGCAAGCCCTGGCGTTTCAGGGAGGTTTCCGATTCCCAGCACCCGGGGCTGTTGCAAGTCATTCCTGCCGCAACTGCGTGACGCACAGTCATGGCCACCCGGACCACTGGACAGACATCCACGTCCACGTCCTGCAGGGACCACCGAGCGCAGGAGTCTGTCCTGTGTCCAAGTCCCACAGTGCACAAGATGCACAGTTGGTGGAAACAAAATGACACAGCTGAAGTCCCCTACAGCCAGGCCCTAAAACTTAAATGCAAGGAGATCGCTTTTAAGCAACCCAATCCTTTAAAATCCAGATTGTTTTAGTCTCTGCATTTTGAAGTGATTAACAAAAGAAGTTTTCCATTCACAATAAAATGTATTTATATGGCAAATTTTTCCCAAGACATTTAAAAGATAACTCAAATTTGCTTTAAAGTAGGGTTAATCGTTTCAGGAAAAACTGTTTTAGCAAATGGATTACTCTGTCATAATGCAACTCTCAAAAGGAACTACATTTGCCCAAACTTCATTTTTTCCATCAGCTTTGACTTTTACACCTATAGAGAAAAATGTTCTAGGAGTAGTAGAGCAGTGGGGACTAGAGGAAGTATATATGTAGCTGTTCATTTTGTTCTTCAGAGGCCACAGCAGCACCACCAGCCGCTTCCATCACCTGGGAATAATTTTAGGGCTGACGCTTTTGCTAAGCCGCCTCTTTCCCGTGACACTTCGCCCTCGTGAGCTGACTCTGCTGAAACGGAAAATATGAGGGCTTCTAGAACCCTCCATGGCCACGCATTTTCCACAGGGGCCACTGGCCAGGCTGGCTCCCTCCTGGGAAGGTGACCTTGCGGGTCACACAGCCCCGGGCTGTTGCTCTGGGAGAAACGCAGCCGTCAAGCCCAGCGGTTGGTGCTGGAGTCCAGGTGTGGGAAGGGGAGCAGCTGCTAGTGGAGCTGTGGATCTAAGGTCAGTGCCGCCCGCCGGCCTGAGCCTGCAGCCTGGGCAGAAGGCATCCGTGGGGAACTCACCCGACTGAGGGACGGGCGGAGGCCCAGGTCCACAGCGGGCTGGCCTGCATCTCTGAGCCTGCCCAGCACCGGGCCCTGCCCTCCCCTCTGCTGTCTCCCAGCCCACGGAGGCCGATGCCGGGGCAGCACCAGGCAGCCCTGGTTACCTGTGCTCATCCTCTTGCTCCTCCTCCCGCGTGCTCACGCTCGTGGCCGCTGCTGAGGTCCGGCTGGCGGCCCTCTGTGCGGACGACTTCTGTGCGAGGTAGCTCTGGGTAGAGGACTGCATGGACGCTCGCCTGGACCAGTGAGGGGGGCATCAGCCATGCCAGGAAAGCCCTGGGGCCTGTCCGAATCGAACCACTCCCGTCCACACACCCCAACATCCCTACGTGCACACAGCACATGCACATCACAGACACACATATGGACAGACACGGGCACCCCCCCCGGGCACATGTTTCTGCCCATGTGAGCACATGTGCGTGCACACAAGCACGCAGCACAGGCATGCACACACATGGGCACATATACATGCGTGCTCTTGCACACTAACACACTTGTGCACACAAGGCAGACACACATGTGGACACACACACTCCCTGGCACACACAAGCCCAGGTCAGCGTTCCGGTGCATCCTCCCTCCTGGCCTGCACAAGGTCCTGTGGTCGAGATGCTCCCCTGGGCCCTGGCTGTCCCCACCCTCCACAGTCCCTGCCTGCACAGTTGTCCTGGCTCACAGCTGCAATTAAATATATCCTGAGGGACGGAACCTCCCTGCGCTGCTGGGAGGGGCCACAAGTGTTTGGCTGTGTTTGTTATAAGGATGACAACTACACAGGAGCGCCCCAAGTGCCTCTAAATATAGGGCGCCAGTGACATGTGGCAGGCACCTTCTGTGGAGCATGTGGGCCCAGGGGTCTATTCCTTCTCTCAGTCTCCCAACCAGCCCATGAAAGCCCCGGACGCCCTGGGCTTCAGCCCGAGGAGTCACCTGCTGCAGCAGCAGGGCACAAGCCCAGGGTCACACACCTGCCATCGGGTGGCAAAACCCCTCTTGGGCGGACTCCCCTTTGCCCTTGCTTTGCCCCCACCCCTTCCCCCTACCAACGTGTCCTGTCGCTCTCCTTCCCGCGGCCCTTTATGTTGGATGACTGTCTAGATCCTGCCGCCGGGAGACACGCAAGGAAGAGTAGAGCCAGCCAGCTCTACTGAGATGCCCTGGCTCAGGATCCAAAGAGGCCCACAGCCAGCCCCGCAGGACCCTCCCAATGTCGTGCAGAGCTAGGCTGGCCTCGAACCCCCAGAGGGATGGAGGAGTCCCTCTCCAGGACCGGGCCCGGGGAGTTCCCGCCTTCGAACACCAGACCCCATACCAGAACGCAAGGAGTCTAAACACGGTGTCAGCTTACTTCTTGGATGCATATTCATCCAGAAGGTACCGGGTTTGAACGTTGCGGTACGACTGGTCGAAGTGCTTGTGTCTCTTCTGGTAGAAGGGCATGGCCACCAGGGACATGTTGAGGGCTCTGGAGAACAGAGGGAAGCCAGATGAGGTCCCTCGTGGAAAACCAACTCCCAGGAACAAACCCACTGGAGGAGCTGGAGATGAAAGGGAGCACACAGGTGGGAGTCATCCTGGGTTAGGAGCAGGGAGCTTGCTAACGGCCCTGGGATGGGGCTGCACTGATGTTTACTTCTGTAAAAGCAATACAACCAGCCGGTATGTTTCATGTCACTGAGAACTAAATATTTATAGAATGCCAGGCATGGTGAGGGCCATGTGAAACCACTGTTACCAGGGAGGCTAAAAATAATGAAGACATAGATTAGAGAAGCAAACAAATGCTTGGAATACAAGATAATGTACGATAACAGCCAGAGGTGAGGGAGATGGAAAATGCACTGCAAATGAGAGGGCAGGGCAGCAGAGAGGCCAGGCAGCAGCTGACCCTGCAGAAGGCTGTGGTAGAGAGTGGGCAGGGTGGACAGGAGGTGCCCATGTGCAAGGGCAGGACCTCAGATTGCAGGGCCAGGTGTCAGGAAGCTGCTCTGGAAAGGCCACCACCACAGGAGGCTTCGGCGTCACCTGCAGAAGGCCTTGAGAAAGCCTTGGCCTTCCAGCACCTCCAGGTCTACTCTGCTGAGAAAATCATGGTGAGCCTGGTGGATGAGCAGGGGAGAAGACAGCAACTGAGCCAGCACCAAAGGCTCAGGGGTGTGGGGAAATGTTGGTGCTTGGGTGAAATTCTCCTGAAACAAGACATCGTGAGATCCGTCCTTCCCTCTGAGCTGAGGTTTGGAGGCATTAGGAGTGACTAGTTCTTGTACATGTTCACCCTGAATAAATAAAACCCCAGTGGACTGGATCACCTCCAGAAAGCCAAGCAGAGCTACATTCCTAGGTGTGTTACATTTTCACTGCTGTGACAAGGACCTGACATACACAATGTAAAGAAGGAAAGACCGTTTTCGGCTCATGGTTACAGAGGCTTCAGTCCATGGTCAGCTGTCTCCGAGGCCCAAATATCATGGTGGAAGGGTCTCACAGAGGAAGGCTGCTCACCTCATCATGCCCAAGAAGCAGAGCAGGGGAAGAGCCAGAGAGGAAGGGGCAGGGACCAGACACACCATCGCAAGGCACTGGTGACGCACCTCATCCAATTAGGCTTCACCTTCCAATAAGCCTGTTGAGCTCTGAACTCAAGGATTCATCTACTCAGTGAAGTCAGAGCCTCGTGATCCATTCACCGCCTCAAATCCCATCAGATGGAAGCCAAACCTTCAACACAGTGAGGATCCCAACCATGCCACTGGGTGTCTGCGATCATTAATTTCCAAGAAAAGCCTGAAAGAGCTCCCCCAAGCCTGAGCCCCACTCAGAGAGGAGGCTCCCAGGCCCTCTGAGAGGAGGCATCTCCACTCCCGCCGTCCCCGGGGCTCAGCCACTCGGGAGCACGTGAGAAAACCTGGACAGGGCACACCACGTGGTCAATTTCCTTCAGACTCTCACCTCCTAGAATCACAGGACAGCAGAGACCAGGGAGACCCTTAGCAACCACCAAAACTCTTCCTCACCAGGGGGAAGTAAAGGACAGGCACCAAGAGCCAAGAGCACGCAGGAGGGATCTCGCAGTCCTCAGACTTCTGCTGTTGGACAGAACTCATGAGTCTCAGTCTCCTGCTAAACATGAACTCCTCCTCCCACCACCTCCAGTGCAGAGGGCCCGGTGCACATTTGATGACAAGTTTGTCTGGAGACATGGCACCTAGTGGGACTCAGCAGAGCCCACCCCATGAGCCACTCAGCCTGCCGTGTTTGAAGAAGACCAAGGCCCAGCACCCTGGTTCACATCTGAGGGGCCTGGGATCCAATGTGCCCCAGGCACCACAGAGTGACCTTGGTCCAGCTCTGAAACACTTGGTCAAATCTGCAAGGCCCGCACTGGGCTCAGCACAGTACACACTGGCTGTCTCGATCACACTGTCATCCTCACATCATTCTGCAGCTAGGAGAAGGTATCTGTTTGTCAGAAAGACATCCCCTGTGCTTGGATAGGCAGAACTGATGCTCTCAAAATGTTCACACTTCCAAAACCGATTAAAGATTCAAAGCAATCCCAATCCAACACTAACAGCATTCCTCACGAATCCAGAGAAAACAATCCTAAAATTCCTACAGAACCAGAAGAATCAAAGCAACCCCAGGCAATAAGAGCAAAGCAGAAGGCATCGCAATCCTGGATTTGAAGTTATACTACAAAACTACAGTGATAAAGACAGCATGGAACCGGCACAAAGAAAGACACATGGGTCAGTGAAACACAAGGGAGGATGCAGAAAAAACCCCAGGCACATTCAGCCTTCTGACCTTTGACAAAGGAGCCAAAAATATACCTGGAGGAAAGGCAGCCTCTAACAAATGGTGGTGGGAGAACTGGATATCCACATGGGGAAGACTGAACCTGGGCCCATCTCTCTCTCCATCCACTAAATCAAACTCACAATGGATCAAAGATCTCGATGTTAACACAGAAACACTTAACCTGCTGGAAGATAAAGGCACAGGCACGGGCAAAGACTTTCTGAACAGAACCTAATTGCCCAAGAAATAACATCACGGAGCAACAACTGTGATCATAAAAATTAATAGCTTCTGCACAGCAAAAGAAACAACCAACAGAGCAAAGAGACAGCCTACAAAAGGGGAAACATTTTTCACAGCTATGCCTGAACAGAGGACTAACATCTAGAATATATAAATAATTTCAAAAATTAGACCTCCCCCAATAAAAGACCCAATCAAAAAATGTGCAACTGAAATGAACAGACACTTCTCAGAAGAAGTTCAAATGCTCAATAAATACATGAAAAATGCTCATTATCGCTGGCCATCAGAGAATACAAATTAAAACTACACTGAGACTCCATCTTACTCCAGAAAAAAACGGCCACAGTCAAGAAATCCAATGATCCAGTGTGGACAAGACTGTGGGGGAAAAGGGGTTCTTCCACATTATTGGTGGCAACATAAACTAGAACAACCACTATGGACATCAATATGGAGAGTCTTCAAAAACTAAGAGTAGAGATTATATTCGACATACTTATTCCCCTTCTAAGAATCTTCCTGAAAGAGTTCAAGTCATCGTGGAACAGTGATGTGCGAGACCCTTGTTTATAGCAGCATAACTCACAATAGCTAAATCCTGGACATGACCTACAGGTCCCTCAGCAGATGACTGGATACAGAAAATGTGCCATCTACACACAATGCAGCACCACTCTTCCCTTAAGAAAGATAAACTTGAGTCATCTGTAGGAAAATGGGTGCACCTTGAGACCTTAACGTTAAGGGAAATGCACCAGACACACAAGCTTAAAAATTGCATGGTTTCCCTTATGTAAGAAATGCAAAATATAAATAAAGAACAAAATGAAAGGTGGGCAATAGGAAGTAGGAAGACAGATACTTTCCAGATGGGAAGCGGGTCAAGAGATGGAAGGAGCAGGAGGGAAAGGGGAAGGAAAAAGAACTCAGCTGTGCTAGGCACATGCACCAAGTCCCCACCAGGAATGCACTCTTCACATAATGCAAACACATGCTAACAAAACTTGAAAATAAATAAAAATCCACGCATCACCCTCATGCCTGAACCCTTCCCAACTGCGTCCCAGCAGGGTCCTCCCGGAGCCCCTTGGGGCTCTGTGCCTGCTGTCTGGCCATCCCCACGTGCTGGGGACAGAGGCAGAGGACACCAGGGTGCACTCCCGCCCAGGCCGCAGTGTCCCAAGACCTCACACTGAGCCGCGTGGACAGGTGAACCACACCGCACCAGGTGTGTGTGCCCCGTGTGTTCCCCTGTACATTCATGTGGCTCCACCTGCACGTGGCTCAGGCACAGGGGAGCCCTTGCTCAGAATGCAAACAGCTCAGATGTGCAGCCCCATGGCCGGCTCCCCCTGGCCAGCTCTCCCTGGCCAGCTGCGATCCCCCGCCACTGCTCCTCATAAGTGGCTCTAGGAATGTCAGGGGCTCAGCCTGACCTTCTGTGGGCTGGGAGACTTCGGGCCCTTCTCAGGGAGGAGCATGGGCCTTGCCTCGACCAGCGAGGTGTGCGGTCACTTGTGCACGTTTCCCGCACCCCTCACCCTGACACTGTAGAGCAGGGTGACAGTGCACTTCACATATCTGATGCACAGTGCCCTCTGCTCCTTGAATAAAACACACGCCGGCCAGCAGAGCAGGAGCTATGGGGATGTCCCCGGGCAGTTGCCCCTCAGTGGGCCCCGTGCTGCAGCCCACCATCACCTGGAGCACTGGCCATGGACCCCACACCTGCCCGGGAGCCAGTGGGGGTCGGGGGTGCATCCTAGAGCTCTGGCCACACATTGGACACATGTCCTCGGTGTCCTCGGCTCCCCCGCCTCACAGAACCTGCACCGGAGTCTGGTCCAACCAGCCGTGTGTCCCCTGAGCATGCTCTGCCACACGGCCTGCTCCCCCCCCACCAGGAGGGGCTTTCCTTGACCTTCTGGAACCTTCTGGAAGCACACCCCTCTGCCCACAGCCCATGGAAGGCGAATCACTGCAGGACGTGTCACCCGGGGCCTCCTGGGTGTCCCTCTACCTAGAGAGTTCCTTTCCTTTGTAAGAAATCTCAGGTGTGCTAGCCCCCCACATGGGCACCCCAAGACACAAGGAACAGCCTCTCCGCAAAGGGCAGGCTTTGATGGAGCCCCTGGGTGCAAGGCTGTGCAGAGGTGTGGACCCCGGAACCCAGAGACCCAGGCCCCCACCATGCCAGGGCCTCTGCCTGCTCCGCTGTTTTCCTCCGAGGAGAGCGGAGTGCAGCTGCCCCTAGCCCCGACAGCCCAGAGGCACGCACCCTACCTGGGACCTCTGAGCCCCCGCAGAGCAGGCACCAGCGGGTTCTGTGGCCACCACCATGTCCCCAGCTCTGGGGCTGCGGCCAGGGCTCCTGACACATCCGGAATCCTGACACCGCCCTGAAACTCTGGCCTCCCCCCGCACAGGGGCCTCGTCTGCCACGTCCTCACCCTGAGCCCCTCCTCAGCCAACCCCAGGGACTCCGCCTTCAGGTCCCCAAGCACGTCTGTCACTTGCTGAGGGTTCAAGCTCCAAGCACTTACAAGTTACTTCCCTTCATGGAAGAAAGAGCTGCATTCACAACCCGAATGTCCCAGTGGACAGACACTAGCTCAGCACAGGAGCCACGGGGAGAGAGGGCACTCTGGCCTGGAAGCTTGGCGCACAGGGACTGCTCCACCCAGAGGTTTTTCCAAAGGACTTTTCACCCAAGCAACCAGTAAGCCCCAAACTACCAACAGGCACAGAAGGAGCCTCAAGGCTGTCACGAACAGCTCCGTGCCTAATTCCAGCAGCTAGGCGCCCAGTGTCCAGTGACCTTGGAGAGCCGTGAGGTGCATGACTGGGGCCCAGTCCTGCTCCCGGGACCCTGGCTCGCTCCTCTCTGATGCCGGGAGGAGTGCAGCCAGCAGGGGATGGGGCCGCACAGCCCCTGCCTGAGAGTGTCCAGCAGCCAGAGAGCCATGCCCGGCCTAAGTGGAGAACTGAACCAGCAGCTGCCAGAAGTCCCTAAATGGCCTGGAATGGTTCCTGCGCCATCTCCTTGTTTGCATAAAGAACAGGGGTGCAGGTGAGGCCCAGATTCCTTGCAGTCTGTTGCAAACCCCTGCAAACGTGGCATCCTAACCTTCTTCGGAGTGCCTGGGATCTTACCCCGCTCTTTGCCAGTTGTGTCCTGATGTTTCCACACTTGGAATGCCAATGAGCTCAGTGGGCTGCAGCAGCTCTGGAGGGGAGAGGGGGACACGTGGCCATGGCTGGGACCCAGCGCCTGAGCCCGGCGCCCCTGAGGTGGGATTCATGTCAGGTCCCCAATGTCACCTTTAAAGTCTGCCCACCCCAGTGGCTCTTCCTCCGTGAGGAAGGAACATGAAGGAGGAAGGAAGACAGAGTGGCTCCTCAACTCAGGGTGCAACACGACATGGAAACTCCTGTCCCTCCCAGAAGTACTGCTGCTTTCCAACCCTGAGGTCTAAGCTCACTGACCCTTCTTGATCAATCCCCAGGAAAATGGCCTACTTTCTGTTTCATACCTTTCCAGTTTTCCCTCCGCTCACTTCATCTCTTTTCTGAGAACCTGGTGACAGCCACAGGAATCAGCCAGCTCACCCAGGCTAGTGGCACAGGGCCGCATGGCACAGGGAAGACAGATGTCTCAGAAGGGAGGCGGGGACAGTACGGCCTTGAAGACTAAGACTGGGGAAGCAGAGAATACACCCAGGGAGCTGCAACCTGCCCAAGAAGATGCAGACTCGGGAGGAACAGGGTGCTGCTGGTATCCCTCGCCTGAGCAAGGTCTGTGTGGGAAACCCAGGGTCCCCGGCATCTGCACCCAAAGTCCCTGCCCAGAGCAACGCACACAGCAGGCCTGAGCACGGACACTCACCGGAGGGAGCAGAGGGCAGAGGAGAGCACTCACTGGCCCACGGGTCACGGAGCTCAGACCCTGGCCAAGGCTGCAGAGCTGATCCCTCCGGGCTGAGCACCTGCTGCCCCCATTTATGGCCAAGAGAGGCTAAATTTAGGATGAGGGCCGGCCTCTCCCAGCTGACATCTGGCCCATAAATCACCACGCTCTCCAGAGCAGAATGCCAGGTGAGAAGGGGGAAACAGAGTCAGAATGAGCAAAGTGTCCTTCCAAGTCCTGCCTTGCCCGTCCCCGGGACCAGGACCCTTGAGCTGTGGCAGCCACTGACCGTCCACCCGCAGTCTCCTCCACCAGCCCCGCCTCAGACCCCAGTTCTCAGCTCCAGCTCCAGTCTGTCCTCACTGCAGCTCCCTGGCAGGAGACTGATGTCAGGACGTGAGGCTCTCAGGTCCCTGGGCGCTGTGCGTTGGGCACTGACTGCCAGCCGGGCACCTCCAGCTGTGGGTCCTGGGCCAAAGAAGCTGGGGCAGCCCTGCAGGTTCCGAGTGTGTGTGTGTGTGTGTGTGTGTGTGTGTGCGCGTGTATGTGCGCTCAGAAGCCACTCGGTTGGCACTGGATTTTACCTTGGGCTGGCTTAGCTGGAGCAGAGCTGCCTACTCGCCAGGCTGGGCTTATTTATAGTCCTTACAGCAGGCAGGCGCAGTCTGGACACACAGAGCATGGAGCCCGCAGGTGGCCCTCGCTCTGCACAGCGTGTGTGTCCACATGCGAACAATGCACATGTGGCCGGCCTGTGCCGAGAGGAGGGGGCTCGTGGGAGCGGCGGCCCTAACCTGAGAGCCGCATCCACACTGCAGCCTGTGCACCTCAGCCCCACCAAGGAAACGTGTGCAGCAGCAGGGCAGAGCTGCCTTGCATGGCTCTGATGGAAAGCAGAGAAAACGGTACACGGGAAGTGAGCGCCAGGAGCCTCGGAAACCCCATGCTCCCACGCCTGCTGCCCGGTGAAGGGCCTCCCAGCAGACTGAACAGACCGAGGCAGGACCGGACGCAGGCCCAGGACGGCGGTCCTTCCAAGGGTGCTGTCATCCTGACCCAGCTGCAGGTCTCCTCTAGGCCTCTCCTCTGTCCGCATGCAGGGTGCCACGCGCTGCCTGCAGGCCCAGCCTGTCTTCCTGTCCCAGCCCCAGCACCGGGTGTCGGTTCTCACACCTGCAGCCTCACACACACCCGTGGGGTCCGTGGCCCGCGGCTGCCCTCCCACCAGACCACAGCCCAGTGGCTGACACACAGCATACACGTGCTTCTCGGCTCTGGGCTGAAGGCAGGAGCCCAGCGGACCCAGTGTCTTCCTGTGGTAGGAGGGGCTCTCAGGGCCCTGTGCTAAGCACACTGAGCCATCTTTGACTTTGTCGCCTCCCAGAGCCCCCAGTAAGGTGACATTTCCACCCGTGAACGTGGGGATCCACGTCGAGAGCAGAATGAGGCGCTCTGCCATGGATCAGCATCCTTTCCGGGGAGCCAGCGTCCTCTTCCTGGGGGACAATCGGGCATTCACTCTGTGTGGACAGACAATTCCAACACCCGCCACCTGCCCGCTGGGGGACCTCAGGAACGGGCAGTCTCTGTGCCCTCATCTCTGAAACGGGGGAAGGAAGGCGGACACGAGCAGGTGCGGCTGCTGTGACAGGGCGAGAGCCCCCGGCTGGGCCCTGGTCTACTCGGCCTCCACACTGGTGACAGCCTCAGGGTCTGTGGGGCACAGCACTGACAGCAGCACTAACCAGGCCCCTCTGTCACACCTTCCCAAAGCGCCAGCCCTTCCTGCAGAGGCTGGACAGGGGCTTCTCGCCAGGAGTCTGTCCCGACCCAACCGGCACACGGGATGCAGCCTCCAAGTGCTGGCTCCGGAGGCAGAGCACACAGGCCGCCGGGCACCTGGACTCTGCATCACGAATGGCTCCCGTCGGGGGCTCGGCTCGGGATCCAGATGTTGTGAATCAAAACCCTCCCAGAAGCCGTCAGCATCAGCAGGTGTGGCTGTGCGCCTGACGCTGTGCTGCCCAGGGCAGGGTGCAGAGGGGCAGGGCCGGCTGGTGGCCGAGGGCCCGTGAGGAAGGCAAATGGGAACTTCGGGACTTGCGTGCTTTGTCCAGGCCGCCGCGCATCGCATCGCCGGGCCTAGAAAGGACTGGGGGCCTCGGGGTCCGGAGTGTGAGCAGCCCTCCTCAGTGGAGTGGGAGCTGCCGCCCGGCCGGGTGGTGGCGCCACACAGCCTGCCCGCGTCCCGCAGTTGCCCACCGGCGCCTCGGAGCAGGCTCTGCGAAACTCGGTGAGCTCCCGTCCCGTCCCGTCCCTTACCCTGCGGCTCTGACAGGCTGCTGCTCCGGCCCCTCCGCCTGCTCGGAGCTCATCTCACCAGGCCATCAGAGTCGCCCACGGCAGGCAGAGGCCGGATCTTCCCCGCAGCCCCAGCTGGTGGTCAGGCCCTGGCCCCGGGCCGGGCTCCTGTTTGCTAATCTGCTGCGGGAACAGCAGGACTGCGGAGAATCCTCCGGCAGCCCTGGGTCTCGGCTCCGGAAGGTAAAGTGAGAGCCGGCTTAGAGGCCCTAGTCTGAGCCCAACAGGCTGTGCGCTACCCACGGGGTGCAGGAGGCCAGGGACAGAGCCTGGCCACGCAGGGACAGTGACCAGACAGGTGAGCCGACCCAGGGCGCTCAGGCTGGAGGACGAATCCGGCGGCACCTGTGTTCCCGACTCCACCCACACTGTTGCCTTGATGGCCCTGTGGGAAGAGCGGAGCCCGGGACGGCGGGGCATCCGCCTCCCGCCAGCCTGGGAGGGGGAGACCTGGAGGGGTGGGAGGGGCCGGGAGGGGCCGGGAGGGGCCAGGACCTCTCCACCCTCCCCTGTCTCTCTCTCCTCTGTCTCTCTCTGTCTCCCCGCGCGCGCTCTAGCTTCTCTCTCCACAGGCCGCTGCTTTCTCCGGCTGTCTGATCAGCAGCTGCGTGCGCGCCCGCGTCCACTCTTTTCCCACCGCCTCTGGTTTTCACCCAGGAGCGGCCTGGGCCGGAAGTTGGCCCCAGCCTTCAGCTCCGGTCAGTGAGGGTTCCGCTGTGTCCACCAGGGGGCGCGCACGCGGCCACCTCCCCTCACCCTTCAGGGAAGGAATTTGGAAACTGTATGGAAGAAGGAAACATAAAGGCCAAATTATACCCTGCGCTTCCGGAAGAAGTTCTGTGCGTGCTGCCTTGGCTCCAGCTGGGTTTAAAGTCGGCTCCTGGAAGCATCGATGCTCCCACAGGAAACGGCGAGGGCCCGAGGGCTGCGTGCAGTGTCTGGTCCCCGCGGTCCCTGCGCGTGTAAAATGCCCCTGTGCCAGTAGAGAACGGCTCAGGTTGAGCAGCGGCAAGGCCGGCCATCTGTAACCGCTCACACCGAGACACGTGTTCAGTCCGAGCACCCACACACGCTCACGGTGCTCAGAGCTGTCTGTCCCGCTGACTGGACACGCAGCCCAGTGCAGACGCTGGGGGAAAGTGACGTTTCAGATGACACTGCAGTGACTGGAGGCCTTGGAGCAGCGCGCACGCCCCCGTGACGGGTGCGGCCTCGCTGAGCCCCTCAGGGGAGGCAGAACGGAGGGCCTGGTGTGGAGGAGGCTCGGGGCACGGTTACCATCGCGGGAGCCTGCCTTCCCGCGCGCTCTCCCTCGGCCACGCCAGGTGCTGGGCGCTGTTTCTGGGCGCAGCCCTGACTGACTTCTCCCACCGGTGCACACGTGGGTGGGGGCGGATCAGCTGCTCTGTGACAGCCCCGCTTGCTTACAGGGCACAATACGAATCCATGGCTAGAAACGGCAAGGAGGCGTCTGCGTGCCCCTGGACACCCTTGGGGCCAGCCACAGCTCAGGACAACCCTGAGTGCACAAGAGGGCCTGGCCCCTCGCGCTGACCGCAGCGGCCAGGGGAGGCTGTGCCACCAGCTGACTGGGAAGGAGAGGCAAGCAGCGTGCAGCCAGCACAGCAGCCAGGGATGCGACCCCTGCCCCGGGAGCCTGCGTGTGTAAAGCTGTGAAGGCAAGACTAGCAGATCCCTGGCAGAAACTCGGTGCACAAAACCCAACCCATCGCCTGCCCCCTCCAGAGGCGCCTGCTGTCCACGGGCCCAGACTGTCTTACTGCAACGCGGCTGCTCATCCCTCGGCCCGCTGTGGGTGCCCAGGATTTGGATTAAAAGCAGCTCACGTTCCTCAGGAAGACAGCGTGCCCGAGGCTGGGGCTGGACTGGCCAGGCCACTGTCACGTGGAACGGACCCCGGGGGCCCATGGCTGGGGCTGCTTCTGGCCCAGCCTGACAATCAGCGTCCCCGGCCTCAGAGGTATCTGTGACAGACGTCACACATGGCTTCAGGCCCCACACTACCCTGCCTAGGACACCGCTGACAGTGAGCTTCGACTGTGCACAGGATGGGAGGGGCATCCTGCTTCAGCCTCCATAGCCTGACAGCCAGACTCTGGCATGGCTGAGGGCCGCCTCAAGGCAGTGAAAGGGGAATTTTGCCTCCATGGCTCAAGCTGGACTTACTATGGGAAATTCCCTATGTGAAAATATTTCTTTGTTCAACATGTCCAAGCCAACTTCCACATCTCAGCAACGTCTTTGTCTCTAAAGCAGTTTTGTCCTCCTGCCCAGATGCAAATGAGGTACTAACCCCCATATTTTGAATTACCCAATGAACCTGCTGCCAGTATTATATGTGAGCCAATGCCAGGTTAGATTCTGCCTGTTAATGCATAACCAAATTCTGTAACCAGTGAATGTACAGAAGAGTACCTCGCTTGCAACGCCCCTCCCAAAGGGTGTACCTAATTTGTTGAAGCTTTGGATGGGGCCAGGCTCCCACGTGTGAAGGCAGGCTGTCTGGCCGACGTAAATAAGCTTTACTTTGTCTCCGAGGCTCCTGGTGTGCCTTCCATCCTCTTGGACTAGTAGCAAGGAACCACATTATCAACGAAACAGCAACCTTGCCGTTTCAGCAGCAAACTCCCTCCAAATTCGTTTCTACACCAAGGAAGTTTTAGCAGCAGAGCAGCAGAGCAGGGACACGTGTATGTGTCCATATGTGTACAGGTGTGTACACATGCATATGTGTGCGTGTATTGGAATACATGGACATATGAGCTCATATTTGGAAATCACACATGGCATTTCTTAGAGGTAAGTGCTCTAAACCATTAGAAAGTGCTGAGTGAATGCGGTATTAACTGCAGAAATATATATAAACACCAGGTGCCAGAAGAGAGGGAAGTCTGGGCTACTGATTTTTCCCGTCTTCAGAGTTTCAGTTCAGCGCATGGCTGGCCACACCCCTGCATCGCGCCCCAGAAGGCCTGCAGCCCTCTCCCTGCGATCCACATCCCCAGGGGCTCCTGTCGCTCCCTTGCTTACTGGAGCGCTCGCGGAACCACCACCAGGGGCGCAGATCCGGTGCGGATGCGTCCTTGCTGCACAGGAAGCGCGCTGGCTGGGAAAACAGCCTTTCCCAGAAGCAAAATTCTGGGCTGAAATAAGTGGCCCACACCGGTCAGAGCTGCCCAAGACAAGTGCTGCATGCCTCTTTGTGTCTGGGGAACCCTAACCAGCGCACGCAAAGCCAAGGGCATTTATAAATCCACTCATCTCCAGAGCAGGTCTCAAGGGTCTGAGGAGAATGTGGCCCTGGCGACAACCGGGAACAACCAACCCTGCAGGTGGGGGACGCCCGCCCAGGGCCCGCAGCACCCGGCTCTGAGCTCCAGGGCTGGACCCAGAGAGGCTGGCGGCGTCCTCAGGAAGCCTTGGCTTCCAGCACAGCGTCTGTGTCCAGGGCTGAGACGCGCGGGGTGGGGACAGGCTGGCGGCCAGGGCGACGGAGGCAGCGGTGCGCTGCAGAACAGTCTTCCCGAGACAGCAGAGGCCGCGGCTCCCGGGCGCCGACCTCTCGGGGGCCGGCCTCCACTCTGCACTGTGACCCGAGACGGGCGCGGGCTCCCCACTGCCCGACCTGCCGGCCACGGACAGCAAGCGTGGGCACAGGCCGGGTCCCGGCTGCTCCTCGGCTGTGCCAAGCTTTGCAGCTCTCCAACTAGCGAGCGCTTACTGCAGGCAGGGAAGCTGCAGTGAGGCCACAGTGCTCAGAGCCCTCTGGGAGCACCTCATGCGCCCGCGTCCCCGCTGCAGGCGCGATGTTGTGACCGAGTCTGCACTCTCTGCAGCTCTCTCCGCAAGCTCCCTCCCCTCCAGTCCTGGAAGTGCAGTGCCCCAGAATCACCAGCAGGGGGCAGCGCTGCACACCGCGCAGCCCGACAGCCGCCGGGATTCTCAAAGCTCCGGACCTGAAGTTGCGCCAGGCTGAGTGGCGCCTGCCGGAGACCTAGCGCTCGTCCTGGCCCAGGACTGCACGGCGAGGAGCTGGGCTGCGGTGCGCTCAGAGTGGTGACCGCAACAAGAGGAAGCAGACAAAACCCTGGTCCCTCCGGGCACGGAGCCCGGCAGGCCCTGCGCCTGCATCTCCGACCAGCGAGGGCCCTTGCCCAGGCGGCGGGGTGCGGGGCCGGGGCTTGGTGACAGGACGTGTGCTGGACGGGGACCCCCAGGCCAGAACTCGCAGGTCCCCTTGTGAGGGGCGGTGTGGGTCCCAGGGGTGCTCTCAGCCCCACCCGCTGGGTGACCTGC
>NW_004624861.1:924343-1114238 GCF_000247695.1 Heterocephalus glaber | reverse complement strand
CGCCGCCGCCGCCTGGAGGAGGGCGACGGGCGGGGCCGGCCTCCCCTCCCCTCGCTGTCAGAGGCGCCACCCTGTCCCTCCCCCTCGTGAGGAGCTCCACGTCCTGCTCTCACCGACCTGGAGGTGCAGCCGCGTCACCCGGCCGGGACTCACGGGCCCCTGCGGGTCACAGCGCAGGCTGGGGACGCTGGACTGGGGGGCGGACACGGCACGGGTGACCGGGTGCCAGCCTTCCCGCTGCCGTGCAGCCCGTGGGCTAGGTCAAGGACCCGGCCTGGCTTAAGCAGTGGTCGGCAGGGGAGGACCCCGAGGAGCTGCTGAGCTCCCACCCCTCCCGCCGGGCCCGGGCAGCACTGTCCCTGGGCCTTGTCCCCTGCAGCTGCCGGGCACAGACACAGCCCTGGCTCTGGGGCTCCATCCGTGTGGGCAGCGCAGGGTCACCCACTGCAGAGCCACGTGACTTCCACACTAGCATGAGGCTGCTGCCTGCCGCCAGGATGGCCCTCGTGGCCCTGTCCCCACCTGCAGGGACAGATCCACAGTGTGAGCCTCCTGCTGGGAGTGAGGCCTGGAAATCACAGATGGGGCACACGGGGTGCTCCCCACAGCGGCAGAGAGGGGACTGAGGCAAGCAGCGTGTGGTCCGTGATTCTCACCCCTGAATGCTGTGAGGTTGCAAGGGGTGATCAGAAAACACATGACTGTTTAAATTGTAAAAATGTCACTAGGGTAAAAGACACTGCCATGAAGGCCCTCGAATTACTCCCCTGTGAACTCATCCCCCAGTCCTAGCCACTTTCCCAAGCAGCCCCTTGCTGAGTGCCTTTAGTTGTGCTGTCTGGGCTGCCTCAGTGTCCTGAGCTGACTCAAAATGTTGACTATCAAGGTCATTTTGACTTTGGGGAGGAGCCAGGAGACCCATGGTGCCCGACCCAGTGAAGAAGGTGGATGAGGACCCAGCGTTTTGTGTTCTCCAGCTGCCTTTCCACTGGGTGGTGCTCGCAGAACCTTTCATTATATTTTTGATCCCACCTCATAGACACTAACCTGCACTAGGCCACCCCAGGACCTGGCCTCCACTTGGGTCTCACTGACAGGAAACGGCCCCAAGGAGAATCGCAGCCGAGCTGGGTACCAGGACCGGCCAGCTCCCTTGCAGGTGTCCTGGCTCTGCCCTCCCACTGCCTCCGGGGCATCGGCCTCCCCTGGCTGTGTCCCTTCCTGCCCCGCCTCCCCAGGCCACTGGTCCCTCCAAGGCCCATCCTGTCCATGTCCCCAGCCCGGCCCCCACCGGCCTGGGGCCTGTGAGCGCACGGGATCATCCGGTGCCTCCTGAATCTGCCCTGCCTGCCTGCCGCCCCCAGGCTCCATCTCGCCGACAGCCTGGATATGGCCCTGCCGCACACAGCACCTCGCTCCTCTCTGCTCGCTGCCTCAGTCAGAACCCAGCAAGGTCACCTTTGGGGTTCCCAGGGCTTTTGTGTACCCATCCTCCCCTGGAATCCAGACCCCAACGCTACACCACCCAACAGACAGGCCGAAGCCGCCTTTGGAGAGGCCAGAAAGCAGCAGGGGCAGAGGGTCGAGACAGAGGCCAAGGAGCAGCCCCAGGAGGGCAGGACAGCTGTTCTGGCCAGGGCAGAGGAGGCGCCAAGAAGGGTACAGCCAGCCCCCACCAAGGAAGCAGTGGACAGACAGACAAGCGCCCTCTTCACACAGAGGTCACGGGGTTCCTCTACCCTGTGCCCAGATGCTGCCGCCAGCGACAGGAAGTGCACGGAGCACTTGAGAGAAAGGGCGCTTGTGTGGGCACAGAGAAAGGGCTGCGCCGCTGTCCCCAGCCCAGCCAGGACAATGGGCCTCTCTGCCTGGCCACTCTGCTCCCAGAGTGGACAGAGGGCCATCTGTGAGCAGCAGGACGGAGGGGGCAAGGCTGGGGGTCTGAGCCTGGGTGACAAAAATTCTCGGAAAGAAACGGGACGTGGGGGCAGGAGACGCACGGAAAGAAAACGGCGGGGACTGCAGGGTGGACTCACAGCGACCCGTCGTCTGTCGCAGGGGCCCTGGGCTGGCTGCTGTGGCATCTGAGTGCACACCCTGTCCTGGGTTCTGTGGCTCCCAGCCAGGGCCACCAGACTGCTCCAGCTGCCCGCGGTGGCACAGGAGGGCAGTGCGCAGATGCACAGCCGCCATGCAGCAGGCCTGTCTCACACGCAGGACGCGACCAGTGGACGAAGCCTGGCACTCATGAGGCCGGCCACTGCCAGCATCACAGCCAGTACCTGTCCTAAGCCACACGGCTGAGCAGCAGGAGGGACCAGCCGGACCCCAGAGGGAGGGCACCTTTCTACTGGGCAGGTGGGAAGCAGGTTGCCAGGGCAACCCTCTGGGGGCACGCTGCCTGGAGCCCTGAGAACTCCACAGCCGCTCTGCTGTCCCCCAGGCCAGGAGGTCACACGGAGATGCAGGCCTGAGACCTCGCGGGCGCCTGGGACCTGGCCCTTAATTACACACGTGAGCCCACGACTGCCTGTTTCAGGGAGCTTCCAAATTAGGAAGTGGAAGCTGAAAGCATTTTAAGACTGAACTACAATGGTTAACATCAAATTTTCAGAAAACAGCCGGGGATTTAGCACAGTGGTGCTGCCGCCTGCCTCGCAAGCGCAAGGACCCAAGTTCGATCCTCCTTGGTACCAAAAAAACAAACAAATTTTCAGAAAACAAAAGGCTTTAAGTTTTCCTCACTGGTCTGTAAGCTTTTTAAGCAGCTGGGCTTCCTAACCCCACCCCCAAAGTTCAGGAAACTCAGACTTCATTGAGATGAGGAAGGAACACGGCGAAGACACCTTTACGGGAACATGTGAGCTGTGGTGGTGCACACCTGAAGTCCCAGCACCCAGGAGGCTGAGGCAGGGGGGTCACACGTTTGAGCCCAGCTTGGACAACTACAGACTTCGCAAGGCCGCGTCTCAGAATAAAAGTAAGAGCTGAGAACGCAGCTCGGTGTGAAGGTCCTGGGTCCAAACTCCAGTACTGTAAACATGCACACGCACACACGCAAAGGAATCTATGGGCGAGATAAGTGTGTGGGGCCGGGAGCGTGTGTTCCGGCAGACCGTGCCCCTGGATCTGGGCATTATCGTGACAATTCTCTGTAGAGAGCCCCAGGCCTGAGGAAGCTGCCCCGTGACAGTAAGAAGTCCTTCCATGCACACAGTCCCCTTTGGAGTCTCCTGCTTTTCACAAAAGCTTTCACTTCACCCAGCTTCACTGCGATGCCCACTTCTGAGCGTGAAAGCTGCGCTCATCTTCCAGGAGTGGGTGCAGAGGCATCCACCTGTGCCTCAGGAGGACATCCGTGCCTGTGGTCCTCCTACTTGCCGTCTGCCGTCCGCGTGGGCAGCTGTGTGTGTCTGTGGTGACGCTTCTCCCAGGACCCAAGTCTCAGCGGTGCTGCTTAGGGTCCCGCTGACGCCTTCTCCTAGAGTTTCATGTCCCTGCCCACAATGCAGTGCTCACGCTGCCCTCCGCCCGGTGCCCTCCCATTTGCTCCGCCAGGTCTGACGCGGCCGCTGGCAGACTTTGTCCACTTGCTCTGGGCCACGGCCCCCGTGCGGCTCACTGTCCCTTGTGGCTCAGGCACGGCCAGTTCTTCCGCAGCTGCCTGGAGCACAGGTTCACACAGCTGTGCAGATGGACAAATGTGTCCGGAGAGGGGTTTCTTGCATACAATATGCAATTCCAGTTAGGAGCCAACGCAGCAGTCTGTCCTGTGGCCCAGGCCTGCAACGCCCGCACTCTGGAAGGCTAAGGCAGGAACGTCACCAATTCTAGCTGAGCCTGGGCAGTTTAGTGATTCAGGGAGGCCCCGTCTCAAAGGAGAAAGTTCAAAAGGGCTGGAGATGTGGCTCAGTGCCAAGGCCCTGGGTTGAATCCCCTGTACTGAAAAAAGAAAAAAAATGAAACAGGAAACTTGCCAATAAGAGATTGGAGAGTTTATATGTTATAAACTACTGTTGACAGATATGGAACATTTTCACTGTTAAACTGTTGAAGATTATCCCCAAATAAGGAACTACCAGGAAAAAAACCAGATTAGACATTCAAGTTGAAGATGATCACTCAAGGGGCCAGGGATTTAGCTCAGCGGTTCGGCCACCTGCCTCGCAAGCGCAAGGTCCCAAGTTCAATCCCTGGTATAAAAAAAAAAAAAGATAATCACTCAATAAAAGATCCACACTAACAATGCTAACTGGCAGGCAGGGGAGATGTTTATAATGTCTAAGACAAGCAAAGTGAAAATGTCCAAAATCTACCAGAAACTAGGAATGAAGCAGTAGTGAAGCTAGGGCAATGTTGCACTGTGGTCACTGCAGGGCCCAGGAGGACGCCCAGCCATGCGGAGGCTCAGAGCTTCAGACTGCGGGGTGCAGTGCTGCCCGGGGTGAGGAGGGCTAGGCACTCGGTGTGCAGGGACCGTGGTGGAACCAGGTGCAGCGGGCAGCTCGGTGGCCCAGACCCCAGCAACGTCCCCGGAAAGCCACCAGTGCTGCGCCAGGTTCACTGCAGGGGACCCTGGGCACGGCCCAGAGCTCTGGTGACCAAGGGCGACATCCTGTCACTGCCACGGGCTCCTGTGTTCCTCCAGCAGTGGCAGTGCTCCAAGACCTGGCCCGGGCACCAGGGAGTGTGACCAGCACAGTGGCCAGGCCCACTGTCCACCCACCAGGGGACCCTGGGCTGGGACCCGGAGCAGCCTCCAAGCTCAGCCAGGCCAGCGTCAGGCACACCCACTGGGGGCCTCGGGGCACCTGGGGACCTGAGCAGGACAGCGCAGACGGACAGCACCCTCACGAGTCACAACTCCCAGCGCCGCTCAAGCAAGCACATCCATCTTGAATGAGACAGAGCTTGGTCCAATGGAAGGGCACTGAGACACCGCCGGGCCGGGCCGGGCCGTGCATGTACCAGCTCCCCCCAGGAGCGTGACCATCATGTGCTGCAAACCTGCACTTCCAGGGCTAAAACAACCAAAAAGCACAAAACACAGATCACAGAAGACGCTCACAATACCGCGCTGACCACAAGCAGACGGGAGCAGAATGCCCGGCTTCCACATGGAGCCTCCGGAGGCTGCAAAGGGCCCATGGCAATCACCTCCTTGCTTCAGCATCTGCATTTGTGGCACAGAAGACAGGCGCAGGCTGGGGTGGTGGCTCAGCACCCACAGCACTCTGCCCAGTGCACCCTGGACCTGGGCGTGGGGCGAGCGGGTGGGACTCACCTTGCCAGGAGTTCTGGCCAGGTGCTGTCTTGTGTAAACGAGCAGGAAAGAAACGAGACACGGGAGGTGAGTGCCGGTATAACAGCTCCCAGGACTCTGCGTACCCCTGCCTGTCCTGTCTGACCCCTTCCCAACGCCCGCTGGGGACTCCCTGGCTTCGTGACCAGGGCTCCCTCGGCACAGTGTCCTACCTCAGTCACCGTTCAGCCCTGGTGACACAGGTGTGGTGAAATGCCTGAAACGTGTGCTTCACTTCTGCTGTCAGTCCCAGAGTGGAGTGAGAAATCTGCTGCCACTGTCAAGCTCCAGAGGAGTGGCCGAGTCCTCTGACCTCACACAGCCTGGCCCGCATGTCTCATCACAGAGCCATCCAGGCCCTACTGTCCCTCCACCCCAAGGGCCCTGAGCCTGGCCTCTGCAGACTGCAAGGAGCGGGTCTCAGGTGGAGGGCGGCTCTGGGTGCCAACCTGCAGGGATGGCCTCGGGCCTCGCTCCTGGGCCTCGCTCCTGGGCCTCGCTCCGGGCTGCTCTGCAGAGAGGTTCCATTTGCCGTCCTAAGCAGCACAGACCCTCCCTCCTCCCGGAGCAAGAACGGCGGACCTCTGCAGTGGCTCCCACATCTTCCACTCGGCCCGCTGATTGTCACATGACCCGGCTCCTCCCTCTGGAAGCCTCTTGTCTGGCAGCAGCCTTCAGGTTAAAGGCTGCAAAGAAAACCACTCTGACCACAGCCCTAGCCCTGGGCAGGGGAAGCACGGAGGCTTCTGCAGAAGAAAGCATGGGAAAGGACAGCAGCAGCATGGGGCCACCTTTATCGCCTAGCTCCCGAGAGGCAGACCGGAGGGGGACCCTAGCGCCAAGGGCCCGGGTCGGAGCAGCTCCGCGGCGGCCTTCACTCCGGGAACCCTGGCTGAGCAGAGCCCTGGATCACAGCTGTTCCCCAAACTGCTTGTCACAGACGCAGGGGTGGGGTCCTAAGGGGTCGAGGAGGGGGAGATGGGAGGGTCCCGAGCCAGAGGGCACCTGTGGGTGACGGACAGCCGTGACTTGGGGTGGAGTAGAGACCAGTACCACAGGGACATTCTCCGCCCGTCCGTCCACTCCTGGCCATCCCGGCCTTGTGTCCCCTTCCCCAAGGCGCCAGGCACACACAGACGGGACCTGTCGGGGTCCACGCACCCTGGCAGCAACTGGCCGGTCCCTCCTCTGTCCTGCAGACTCCGGGCAGCAGGGGGCTGAAGCCAAGGCCCCTGGGCTCCGCAGCCCCAGATTCAAGCCTGCCCCTGCCCCTGCGCCAGCCCCAGACCAGCCCGGTGACTGTGGGCCCTACCTCCTGTCACACCAGGAGACCCCGCTCTGGAGGACAGGCCCTCAGGGACACGACCCACATTCATGGGCACACAGTGGTCACACCCCGGCCCCTTTGGGACCCGCTCGCCCCTGCCCGGGGAGAGGCCTGGCACCAGCCCGCCCTCCACAGGCCGCCGCTGTCCCGGGTGGAGTGTGTCTCTGGCCCTCAAGGGTGGACACCCACCTGCAGCAAAGCCAGTGCAACACCGAGCCCAGGCCTGGCGGTGACAGCACCGAGGCTGCCTCTGCCTGGCAGCCACACTGTTCTGCTGTTCTCGCTTGCTAGGGACCAGGCCACATGGCATATGCACCCCAAAACCCAGGGCTGGAGCTCTCAGGTGCCTCCTGACCCTGCCCGGGAAGGGTGCAGTCACCTGAGGTGCCACACGCCCTGTGCTCCCGGGTTCTGAGGTCTGGCAGGCTTGCTGCTGGAGACGCTGTCCCCGAGGTTTGAGCTCCCCGACCCGCACTGCCTGGGCCAGGACCCCCGCCCCGCATAGAGCCCCCAGGGTCAGGGAAGCAAGGTGCTGTCCTCTCTCCTGCCTTGGCACCCCAGTGTCCCCCACGCCCTGGGTGGCACGTGGAGACCCCTGGCTGGGACCTCGCATCCCCACCTTGCTCCTGTCTCCCCCCGAGGTCACACCAGCATCACCAGGCCACAGGCAGCATGCACATCCCCGGCTGCCAGGGCCCCGCCGGCCAAGGGGACAGGCGGGGGCGCGTGGTGCCTGTGTGTGAGAAGCCCCGGCCACAGCCCGAGGCCCGACCATCGCTGACCCACAGGGAGACCCAGCCTGGCCCCAGGCGCACGCTCATCCCGCTCCCAGCAGCACAGGTTCCAGGAGCACAGGCGCCTTGCACACGCTTTATTTCACTCTGCACACAAGGACACACATACAAGGCTGTACAGCACTGATGCTCAGGATGTCAAAACCCAAGCATTAATAACCACAGGAACTGCACGTCAGGACGGCTGGCCTGCATGCTGCCTCGCACAGCTCCTCGGGAGTGAAGGGCCGCACGTGAGGACCGGTTGGTACTGGCTGGAGATTGACCAGGCGTCGGGGAGCGTCACTCGCACGTTAAGACACATCGAGGCTTTTACTTCAGTTCAAATCAGCCCAGCAGGACATGCCGGCAGGCTTCACCGCAGTGCGGTCCCCACCCACCCACAGATGTGGACAGAGTGTAAGGGATGTGACAGCAGAAACAGATTCAGATGCAACCGGAACATGTGCAGCTCCACTTTAACTCAAGTCATTGTCTTCCAATGAATAATAATGTTCCGGAGGAAAGGGGAAAGTTAAAAATTGGCATTTAACCTCAAAATAAAACTTTCTGTAAGCTAAGGAAAACATCTAAATTAAACACAGCCCGAAGGGCAGTGGGCTCACATTTGCCCTAAGATGCCACAAGGGATTGTGTTCTTGAGCTATCCTGACTTCAGCTCAGCGCGAAAGACCCTCAGAGACACCCAGGTTCCACATTTTGCAGGAAGTTTTCTGAGACCAGAACTACTAAGGCAACACCAGAAATGAAGAGAAGTGGAGCAGGTGATTCATTTCTTGCTTAAATATGTGTAGCAAAACTGCTAAGTTTTAACTAAGTTGCAAATGAATTTCCTCCGGGGCTTTCCTTCTCTGAAAGGCAAAGAGAGAGGGGCCACTGCGATGCAGAAATCGGATCAACCACACTCCAGACCCGGAGAGCTAGAGAGGCGAGTCCCGGGGTAGAGCGTGGCAGCAGACAGAAATCAGGACGCACGAAGCTCCCTCCTCGGGTCCCATGGCTGACAACCCAGTCACTGCTTGTCACCTTACCGGGAAGCTCAAGCTTCAGTGACATCATAGCCTCTCCTCCGGGGAACTGTGCTTTCAGACGTTCGGAGGTGCCAGTGTGCCGGGTCGGTTTTACAAGGACTGTGGTGGTGACACACGTGGGCCGGCCTCTTGGACTGGTCGCTGCCAGGCAGTCAGGAGTGTTTGCACCCCCACTGTCCCAGCAGGGCGGGCCAGACCCAGAGCAAGCTGAGCCGGCCAGCAGGTGGCGCATCTCAGCGATGCCACCTCCCCACGCGTCCAGCCCAGCACAGGGTGGATGCGGCTTTTCTGGTAGTTTGTCAAGTGCAAGCCTCGCTCCACACCCAGCGGCTGGCCCCAAAACAGAAGCAAGTCAGTTCTGTGACCTGTTAGGGCGGGCGCCTGGCTGTTGTTTTCGAAAGCCGTCACTATCTGGAAAAAGGATACACAGTATCCTACACGTTCTCACAATAGGCTGGCTGGTTGCCCATTAGTGACGATCCCTCCCTGCTCCTCAGATTCCGGGTGACAAGACCACAGCGGTCCCCGGGACTCGGGAGCCAGTTCCCCAGGAAGACCCGCTGTCTGCGGCAAAACTTTTCGGGGAAAGGACAGTGACAGGCAGCAATGCCACCTGGGCACAGTGCTGTGTGGTCAGCTCCAGCCTCTGCTCTCCTGGGGCTGCCCTTACTCGGGAGCCCGGTTTCAAGAGCGAGCATCACAGAAGGGCTCCTTGGTAAAGTCACAGTGACAGTACTTCATGGACTTAACATTTAAGGAGTGAAACTATTAGTCTGAACCCATTTCACATAGAACACTTTTAGCGTCAGTAATAAAATTCTACAGAAAAATGCACTACAATAGAAAACTCACACTTCCTGGAAACAGCATCACGGTTGCCTTTTGCTGTAAGTACTTCCACTCCCATTCTGCAGCATACTCCTGCAAAAGGCCGGCAGAGTCGGGCAATGAAGCCTGTTCCTCTTTCCGACGATGAGTGCCCGGCTTAGGAGAAGGTGGGCAGCCGAGAGGTCCCGGCTGAACCACAAATCCCACCCGGTCACGCCGGAAGCCATCTGATCACTTCTAAGCACACTTAGCGGAGACTTTCCACAACCATGAACTGCCTAAAAAGCGAAACCTCTTTCCCAATTTCTGCTGATTTGCAGACGGCAAAGCCTGCCACCAGGTTAACAGGCAAATCCCGCTCGAGTCTGAGCAATTTCACCTGTGTTCTCAGCGTGTCCTCTCAGCGAGTCCTCACCAATCAGAGCGAGAAGCGTACTGGATTTAGAACCCACACCACCGTGCCTGGTGGGGAGGCGTGTTCTGTCCTTAATCTTAGCAAACAGGAGTTTCTCCTGCACATATCTGAAGAGTAAAATGTCCTACCAAATGAGGAAACATCAACTCATTTATTTTCCATCCTTGCTCCTCCTCAAAGCAGAGTCTCCTGTCAGTTAGGGCGCCCACCTGCGAGTCACCCGGGCACCTTCCTCCCTGTGCTGCCCCCTGCCGCGCCCGCTGGGAATCCTGGGCCTAAAACCAAGCTCCCTCGTCAGAATCCCATACCCTCTAGCACACAGTTCACAAGTGGATGCAAATGTGTCTGTGCCACTTGATTTCAGGACGCCTTAACTTCCTCTGAAAAACAGCATTCCTTTCAGTGCCTCCTCCTGACTAACAGTGTGTGGAGCGGAGCGGCCGCCACCCTTCGGCAGACGTCGCTTCCTCACCACAGCCCCAAGTCCAATAGCAGGAGCATCCGGGTCCTCACCACAGCCCGCTCAGACCCGCCTCAGACAGGGCCCGCGTGTGCCCGCCAGGCTCCAGGTGCTCGGCACCACACTCACGCTGGTGACCAAGGACTTTACCACACAAGCTTGTCAGCTATCCTTCTCAAAGGTGCTGAGCCCACCAAACTTGAGCATGCAGCAGCAGCAAGAGCTTTTAACTAAATCACACAGCTCGTTAGGACCTCAGGACCTTTCGAGGCAGGGACGGTGGCCCTGAGCTAAATCCCTGGCCCTGTTATGATTTTAAACCTCAAACCAAAAGCAGAACAAAAAGCCAGAAACGTGACTGACTGCCCTGTGCACCAGGGTGGCGCGGCCGCTCGCCATGGAGTGGGGGCTCCCGGGTGCAGGTCCCGCCTCGCCTGCTCCCCACGCAGGAGAGCACCCCGCATAGGCATCCTGCGCCCCGAGTCAGGGCTGTCCGTACACATCCTGCACCTCACCTCGCAGGGCCCATTAAGCAAACGGAAGCAGAAAGGAATCCAGAAAAGGGAAATGGCGATGTTCCCAGCAGCATGGCCCAGGGTCGCCAGACCCGCGAAGCGTCTACCCCCAAAGCCGGCGTCTACACAGCAAGCCCCAGCGCCGGCAGGGCAGCCCTCCCCCGACCCCCTCTTCCCCGCCTTCCCGCCGGGACCCAGCCCTGGGCCTCTTTCTCTAGGTGGCCCCCTAGGCCGCGCCCTGCTCCCCGGGGTCCAGCTGCTCCTGCTCGGGTAGGTTGAGGACAAAAGGGACCAGCACGCCGCGCACGTCCAGGGCGCCCGCGAGGGGCTCAGGCTCGAAGCGGCCGCCGGGTTCGGCCTCGGGCTCGCCGTCGCGCGGGGGCACGAAGCGCCAGGTGCCCGCGCGGCCCACGCAGTAGATGTTGCCGTCCAAAGCGGCGCAGCGGAAGGACTGCAGGCTTGGCGCGCAGGGCTGTGGGCGCGGGGCGCACGGGCTCCACCGCTTAGCCAGGCAGTGGTAGCGCCACACGCTGACGGCCCCCTGCCCGGCCGCCCCCAGGTCGAAGCGGTAGAGGAAGCCGTCGAGGGCCACCATGTCGGCCGAGCGCTCCCGGCTGCGGCTGCACGGGCACTCGAGCCACTCGTCGCGCCGTGGGTCGTACTTGAGCAAGCGGTAGAAGAGCGAGCCGCCGGACACGTAGATCTCGCCGTTGCAGGCGGCCGCCTCGTGCGCCACAGCGAAGGCGCCCCGGGGCAGCGGTGCCACGGCGGCCCAGCGGTCGGCGCGCGGGTCGTAGCGCTCCACGCTGAGCAGGCACTCGCCGCCCACGGCGTACAGGTGGCCGTCCAGGGCCAGCAGCTGCAGCTGCGAGCGCGCCTGGCGCAGCGGGCCGACGGCGGCCCAGCGATCGGTGGCAGGGTTGTAGCGGAAGACGCGGTCCGAGGGGCGCACGCGGCCATCGGGGCCCGCGGGGAGCACGCCTCCCGCCACGAAGAGGTAGTTGTAGAGCACGCACAGGGCGCAGCCGCGCGCCGCCGCGCCCTCGGGCAGCCGCGTAAGCTCGAGCCAGCCGCCGGCCTCGGGGGCCAGGCGATAGACGGCCGCGTCCCCTCGCGCGTCCGCGTCCCCGGAAGGGCTCTGAGGGCGGCTCCCCGCGCGCTCCCCCGCAGGCCCGGGCGCCAGCGCGGCGGCCAGCAGGCGAGGCCGGCCCCCCCGCAGGCGGCGGCGAAGCAGCAGGTCGCGCTCAGCGCCCGACAGGCGCCCGAAGACGGCGGGCTCGCGGAGGACCTCCAAGTACCGGTCGCTCATGAAGCGGTAGGCGGCGTCGCGCAGCTCGGCCAGCCGCTGCCGCTTGGCCGCGCTCAGCACCTCGTAGCAGTTGTCCAGGCTCAGCTGCGGCCCCACGGCGTCGGTGGCGCGCTGCGCGGCCCCGGGCAGCTGCAGGCGGCGCGCCCCGGCCACCACCTCGGCCACGTTGTCGGGGCGCACGCCCGCCATGCGCCCTCCGTACGCGTCGGCCAGCAGCAGGCGCAGCGCCTCCGCGCTCACGCCCTGCACGCGCAGCACGTCCCGCGACGCGCGCGCACGGAAGAAGTCGCTGCGCGCGGCCAGCACTGCCTTGTGCGCGCGCAGCCGGCAGCCGCACACCTCGAGGACCAGGTCGGGCTCCCCGTGCGCGGACTCGACGCCGGGGGGCACGGGAGGGGGCTCCCCGAGCTCCTCTAGGGACTCCGCGGGCTCTTCCTGGCGCGTGCGCGGCTCGGGGGTCTCGGGCTCCTCCGGGGTCACGAGCTCTTCCGGGCGTGCAGGGTCCTCCGGGGTCGCGGGGTCTTCAGGCGACGCGGTCTCCCCCGTGGACGCAGCGCCCGCGCTGCTGGCCACCCACTGTGTCTCCACCACGCGCGAGGGCGGGCAGGCCCCGGGGTCCTGTTCAGCGGCCGCGGCGGCGCGCGACTGGGGCGGGGACTCGTCCCCAGAGCTAAAGCACAGAGACGCGCGCAGGCTGCAGGGTGTCTGTGCGGGCGACGGGGACGCAGACGCAGCGCCCTCCCCTGCGGCCGCGTCCGGCGGAGGCAGGCTGCCCTCTCCCGGCGCCCCGCGCGCGCGGTCCTCTCCTGGGTAGAGGATGCAGGGGGCTACGGAGTTCTCCATGGCCAGCCTAGTCCTGCCGCCTCCGGGTCTCGGCTTTTCACGGTTTCCTGGCAGGAGATCAGGTTTCACTTCTGTCCACACTGTTTCCTCCCCTGCTCAGCCGAGCCCTTCCCTCTCAGCCGTCCTTGGAGGAGGGCGTGCCGGGCGCTCCTGGGGTGTTGGCACAGGGCTGGCCCCATAGACTGTGCCTTGTGGAACTCATTAAGGCAAAGGTCAGTCACAGGAGGGTATCGGCTGGTCCTCTGGGCCCTCCCCACTCAGGTCCCCTGGGGAGACCCACACTGCCCCCGCCAGGTGGTGCCAGGAAGTGGTCCCTGCGAGCCTCTGCAGCCTTCCTCCTGTCGGCAGGAGCCTTCTGACTTCCCCTGTCAGGCAGCAGTGTTTCCGCACCATTCATGTCTTCTTCCTGTTTGTAGGAGAAAAAGAGATGTGAATTTGCACTGTTCCCTCGGCACGTGCTGTGGCGTCCACAGAACCTACCAATCCCCCAACCCGGGTCCCAAAGTGCGGGCGCAGTTCTGGCGGTCAGGGCCGCGGTGGGTTTTTGCTGCTGGCCAGCTTGGTCACCCGGATGTGCAGAGCTCTGGGGTGTTTCCAGGGTCCCGTCCCCTTTTCTCTCCTAACGCAGGGGACTAGGAAGGAGAGCTGGGTGCCGAGAGACACTGCCCAACGTGGCCTCTCAGACAGTAGGTGGAGCAGAACAAAACTGCTTGTTCTGTGGGCCAGGAGCAGTCAGGGGGCCGCAGCTTCCCATTGTCCGCCAGCACAGGTCAGGTGGAGTCAGGGGCTCCTTGGTGAGGCTCTGAGGCTGGGCTGTGGTCTGTTACGTGTGACAGCCTTTCGGGCTCTCCTCCCTACATCAAGCATTTGTGGGGAGGCGTGGGGCACCTCACTGCCACTGCCATGGTGAGGACCCCAGGGGCTGCAGCCCCTGTGCTTGTCCGGTGCCTCCTGGGACTTCTCTGCGAGCGTCAGAACGCGGTTGCCCGGCCACCTGGTGTTGCAGAAGAAAAGCCAACGCGGAGGCAGAGCAGCCTGTGGAACATGCTGTGCGGGCAGCGTCCAGGGGCCCTTTGCAGTCACCTGGAGCTCCGGGCTGGTGTGTGAACTCAGCTGTGACTAACCCGATGTGGCCCGTCCAGCATCAGTGGCAGGGAGCCCAAGCCCGGGACAGACAAGGATTCGAGGACGCTGTGAACCTAGGAGATGGGGTGCAGGGTGCTGGGAGCGCTGCGCTGTGGCTCACTGCGGCCAGGCCTAACTCGCCTCCTCTCTCGGACGAGGCAGGGCCCCGCGTGGAACCAGGAACTTGCATCTTGTTCGCTTCCTCCCGAGCAGGAGGCAGGGCCCCGAGGGAGGAGAACAGGCGACCAGAGGCCGTGGTGGAGCAAGGCTGAGAAGAGGGTTGGTCCTGCCGGCCCAGTCGCCAGAGAGCCATCAAGCCCGATGTGCTGCAGACCTTGGCTGCTCTCCTGGCCCGGTTACAGACCAGCCCCTTTACCTGCCCCTGTGCTTCCCTCACCTCTGCCACTACCCTGCCATTTGCGGGGAAGTCGTTTCCTCCCAGCAGGAGGGACAGCCGCACCTGGCCGCACCTATACCTTATCATATCTGTCTGTCTTGATCTCTCACCGTCGTGTCTCACTCCGGGAACCCTTCAGCCACACGGGCCGTGCCAGGTACCCTGGGCTTCAGGGCCCTCCGCCAGTGGTGTCCTCGAAGGGACAGAGCCTGAAGTGGGACGTACCTGCAAGTCTCATCGGGACACAGGACCCTTAACAGTGGGCCACTCACGCTGCTCACTCTGTTAACACGGCTTCGGGAACACCGGAGACCAGGGGCCTTAGAACTCACACAGGACCCTTTTCCTTTCTTTGATCCAGCCAGGGTCTCAGAACGTCCCTGCTCTCTCTGGCTGACGGTCGCTGGGCCACGCAGAAGCCAGCCTCGCTCATCTTGGTGGCCCACCACAGCCTGCAGGGAGCCAGCAGAGGAGCAGGCTGCAGGCTCAACCCTGGACCGCCACCCTGGACCCTGCAGACTCGGATGAGAGCTGGGGGAGTCCTCTCGGTAGCCATGTTTTCTGCTGCAATGGCCACTGGGCAGAGCTGTGTCCCAGGCTGCCGGGGGTAGATGGGAGGAAGGGCAGAGCTCAGCCACCTCCCAAACGTGCCTGCCAAGTCCCTCACCATGGCTCGCAGTGGTGTTTTTGAGGCGTGGCCCAGCAGACGTGGCTTTACCCTGTCCTGTGAAGGAGGCGGAGTCCACGGCCTGGGCAAGGCCCAGCTGTGCAGTCTCCTGGTGCCGATCCGAGAGACTGGGACCATCCGCACACAATCCCCAAGCAGGGACCAGGGCCTGTCCACCATTACACAAAGCTGGCTGTGCACACACCAGTGCAGGCCCATCCCGAGATCTGCAGCGACCATGTGCTTCAGGGCCAAGCGGCCTTGGGCAGGCCTGCACTTCTAAAAGCTGCTTCCTGGTTCAGGTGCCCTGCAGAAGAGGCTGCCCACGATCTTGATGGCACCTCTCCCAGCTCTGGGGTGACTGCTCGTGATTCACCTTAACAAGACAGAGGAGCCGTGTGTCTAACCATCTTGAGGTGTGGGGGTCCAGCCTGAGCCTCCTGGACGTCCAGAAGCGAGCTCTGAACCTGCCGTGCGTCACACTGAATACTTGAAATAGCCATGCTTCTTCCTAACCCTAAGCCACAGCAGCCTGAAGAAGTTATGTAAGATTCTGCCAGGCGTGGTGGCGCACGCCTCTGTTGCCAGCACTCGGGAGCCCGGGGCAGGAGGCCAGCCTGAGCTATATAGTGAGTTCAAAGCCAGCCTGAGCTAATAACAAGACCCTGTCTCAAAAAACAAAAACAAAACAAGTTATGGAAGATTTAAACACAGAACAATACAGCACCGCTTTCTGTCAAAGAAGTTCTGGGTGTCAGCCACTCTGCTAAGACCCTGGAGAGGGAGCCAGGGACTTCCAGAGGGTTCCCCTGTTCTGCAGGTGACTCTGGGATCCGTTTTCCCAAGAGGCTCTGCCCATCCTGTGACTCAGTGACCGGCACTCCCTGGCTGATCGTGGCATTTGGGAGGATTCTCTTCCTGAGTGAGGCTCGCTGTGTCCCCAGCACACTTTCGGCGTTGGGGAGACTGGACTGCAACACAGGTGCTGCTGGAGGGGTCCTTCCTCACTGCAGTCAGCAGCTGTGAGCGCAGCGGTGATGAGATGTAACCTGAGTGGCGTTTCTCCCCACAGGACACATTTCCTCTGGGCCTCATATAAAATGCCTGAAGAAAAAAGGCTCTGTAAAGTTCCTGTTTCTCCACTCTTCATATGAGTTAAAAACAAGACTAGCGTATGATTTCCTTACATACACATTAGCTTATATATTTAATGTGGACATTAGCACATTCAAAATTAAATGCCATACTTCATTATGGTAACACCAGGTGCTAAAGATAATCTTCCTTTCAGGCAGCTGCAACAGCCTAATTCTGTCGGCAGCCTTTGGAGGCTTAGGTGAACCCTGGATGCAGGTGCTTCCAGACCAGCCCTTCCCCAGGCCCAGAATTCATGTGGCCAGTCAAGAGCCAATACATTAGGAGGTTGAGGAAGAAAAAGCAAGAAATGTGGCAAACATAAGAAAGCCTAGCCTTAGACACTTCGCGGACACTCAGGACCGATGTTTGCACGAAGACTGTGGCGGTCTGCGTTCAGCTGTGCACAAAGCGCGGTGCTGAGTTCAGCACTACCCTGGGCCCAAAGGAGGGGCTGGCGCTGCTGCCATGTGTGATGGCACGGGACGGGACCCCGGAGCCTGGAGAGGGGACCGCCACCCGGGCCCGCACCTGCCCCACTCCGGAGCCCGGAGCAAGGCTTGGGAGGACATCGGACACCGGCCAGCCAGGAGGAAGTGCGCTAGGAGGGAGTTTGCAGTTTGGAGTGACCGCCACCCAGCAAGGACCCTGCTGGTCCGGAGGACGTGCACGGCCTCTGGGGTCAAGGACAGCTCAGCAGGGAGACCCCCCACTTCCCCCAGGGTGCCTCGGGATTGTGTTGAGTGACTAAATGGGAAGTGGCGTCCCGTTTATCAGGGGACGCTGATGAGTCTTCCCCCAGCACGCGCAGCCTACGTCTCCCACCTGCTGCTCTCGAAGGGTGTTCTAAGCCCGGACGGGGGACATGACCGGTGACGCTGCTCTGCCAGGCCCCCATGTTCCTCTGTGTCACCCTCTGGGCCTGGCAGCCCCTCTGCTAGGCGGGTGCCCCCCAGCCCATCCGGAGACGCAGTGAGACAGGAGTCGCTGCCCGCTGTCTGAGCAGCCGGGGTGCTGCCTTCACCGAGTTACTGGCAGGCTCAGGAGGTCACGTGTGCTGGGAGCGCCTCACCGGAGAAGCGGGCCGAGTGTCCCCAGGCAGAGCAGTGTGCACAGGGGTCCTCACAGCCCTGCCCTTGCGCGTCCTATCTCCTGCGGGGGTTCCACCCTCCAGCCCCTGCCCCCAGGGCCCCCGGCCAGTCCCACTTCCCAAGGTCCTCTATGAACCCAGAGGTGCGGGCGGCACTTGCTTTCCCCTGGGCGCAGGAATCCTGGGGTCACTTGTCACTGCTGTCTCCAAACACCCCACCCTGCAATAGGGCTCACTCCTGCTCTACTGCAAAGCCACTGCTGGGCGTGAGCACTGTCCCCAAGGTCAGCCTGCGGGGAGCGTCCAAGGCCAGGCAGCAATCCTGGACGGTCGCCTAGGTGAAGAACAGGTCCTGCAGGAGACCAGCTTGAAACTGCACTAAGAAGCTTTAGATGTTATTGATTTGGCTTATAAATTCGGACACTGTTTAGGGTTATGAGCCACTCCAAGGCCTCAGTGTGAATTGCTAACTGACCTTTTGGCTGGTGTACAGAGACAGAGTTCGTATGCCAAAGGTCACAACTGAGGGCTCAGTGATCAACGAGGCTGAGACGTCTCTAACAGCAAGGAAACACTGCAGCTGAGGAATTATGGCTCTGTGCAGCCATTCTCCAAGATAAAACGTTACCTAAGATAACACAGGTGGCTCGTTAGCTATGACCTGCAAGGCAGCACAGGTGGTTTGTTAACTGACCTGGCCTTCACCAGTACACACAGTTACTCCCTTTTTCAAGCCTGGCTCATGAAGTACATTAGTTCTCCTATTCCCTACATCTGCCTTCACGCCCCCTTGCTACATTGTATAATCATAAATCCTGACTAATCCAGCGCTCATGGTTTTAGCCAGGAGAGAGCTAAGATCCATTATCATTCATTATTCTTTATTCCTTGTTCTTCATATATTATTCTTTGATCCCTGCTGTCCCCTGGTCAGTGACTGGGAGTCCCCCAGTGACTGGTCAGGCTATCAACCTGACCACGGGTAGGGCCATCAACCCAACAATGTACGGCCAGATTCCTGACCACCCCAACCCGGGGAAGGCAAGGTGCACACGAGCGTGCAGACAGCGCGGGGCGGGCTTGGCGGTCAGATGCCAAGGCACACAGGGTCTCTGAACTCTTGGTCCTGCCGACCGGGGTGTGGCATGGTGTACCCTCGCTCTGTCCCCGTGTCTGAGAGCGCCCCCTTCCATCTGTGTCAGGCACATCCGGGCCTGAGGAGCCCCAGCCCCCAGCTCCGAGACCCCAGGCCATCAGCCACCCACCCGTTATCTTTACCCCGGAAGTGGTGACACCCGCTCACCACCCCCTTGCTCTGCCCCCTGGGGAAGAGGCGGCCCAGGTAAAGGCTCCCTGAGGACCTCGTCCAAGGCCAAGCGATGGGTGCAAGGTCCAGAGCCAGCTCGGGGTGGGGGACAGCAGGGCCCAGGCAGCACACACCCGAGCCCGCACACACACCAGGCGACTCCGGGCTTTCTCTCACTGCTGACGGGGACACTCTGGCTGTCCAGTGCGCCAGAGGAGGTGGAAAAGCTGCTCTCTGGGGAAGCAGACACTCAGCCCAGCCCACTCCAAGAGCAGAGCGAGGGCAGGTCTGCGGGCCACAGTGCTCACTGGAGTCAGGCGCTGAAGCACGGGAAGAGAACACAGGAGGCGAGGATGAACCGAGTGTGTCAGCTGCCTGTGAACATGCTCTAGGTCTGAGAGTGACAACAGCCCTCTGAATCAGAGGCACCCGCCCTTCCTGGGCCCAGACTCGAGATCAGTCATGCAGCAGACTAAAGATGAACTCTCAGATCACGGCCGAGTCACCGTGCCCGGCTGACAGACTACACCACCATCCTCAGATGTCTGCGGGGTGCAGTTCCACGCCATGCACTGTGGGCTCACCTAACTCCCTGAGAGTCCTGCCAAAGACCGGAAGCTGCAGTCAGAAGTGGGGGTTGCCTGGGCTGAGCAACCCTGCCAGGCAGGGGGGCCCCACAGACACCGGGCACCGGAGTCAGCAGTCAGAGTGCAAACAGGGAGGCTCCACGGAGACGGCACCGAGGGGCACACAGCCATGAGCAGGAGGCAAACCCTGAGCCGCCGCACGGACCCCACGGAATCATGAGCACGATCAGGGCCCACGCAGGAGGCGCTGGTCCATGCCCTTGGCAGGGCAGGTCGGAGCTGGAGGGCGGGCACAGCGGCTCTAACCGGAGAGGCCCTGGGGTGTAGGGAGCAGCAGGCCACCAGGGTCCCGGCCTGGCCACCAGGGCGGGCAGCGGGCAGCAGGCAGGGGTGTGGAGGATGGGTCCTGGGCTTAGACCAGGGTGGCCTGCACCCTTTCCTGCAGACACGGTGCGGGCTGAACTGCTTCTGGATGGATCCGTATCACTGCTGAAAGGACCACATGTGTTCGAAGGAACAAATCAGGTCGCAGGTGCCGAGCCAAGTCCCAAACACAGTTTCGAGTTAGGGTTCCAGTTTGCAGTTCCCACATAAGGCCATTTCCCTGCTGTGCATTTTCCTCCTCTCCTGCCTCTCCCGTCCCCCTCCCTCCTTCCATCTATTGGTCTCAATCCCAGCTGCAAAGATACCATCTATCCTTCACTTTGCTCTTTGTTTACATTGTGTCTCATATAAGAAAAGCCATCCAATATTTACACTCAGGATTTATTGCACTTGACATTATGGTCTCAAGGTGCAACCATTTTCCTACAAATGCCTCACGTTAGTCTTTCTTTAGGCAGAGTAGTACTCCATTGTACGTAAACAGCACATTTCCATCATCCATGCTCACGCTGATGGACGTGTAGCTGCTTCCAGTATTTAGCTATTACGAGTCGCGCTGCTGTAAACATGGGTGTGCATGGACCACTGTACTGTGATGTCGTTAACTCTTTTCGGGGAGATACTAGAAGGGGAGTAGCTGGGTCAAATGCAGATTCCAGTTTTAGTTTCGAGGCGTCCCCACACTGATTTCCATAGTGCTTGTCCTGGTTTACCTTCCCTCCAACCATGAAGCCAGGTCCCCTTTCCCCTGCAGCCCCTCCAGCACGTGCTACTCTCTGATGTCTTGATGCCGGCCCTATTTCCTGGAGGAAGATGGACTCTCAGTGCTGTTTTCCTTTGCCATCTCTAATGGCCGGAGATGCTGAGCATCTTCTCACGTGCTTATTGGTTACATGCTCTCCACACGTGAAGAACAAGTGAAGAAGTGGAAGAGAGATGGGATTCGGGCCCAGCAATCCCTTTGCAAGGGCAGTGGCTTCCACGGGCCCCTCTGGGTTTCCAGCTGCACAGCTGCACACCACACCCAGCAGCCGGCTCCCCTCTGGTCCTGTTGTTAAGTCTGCCCAGCCTCCCTGCCTGTGGCCAGGGATTCTGTCCGTTGCTACTCCAGGCGATCACGCTCAGGTAAGTGCCCGGCTGCCAGTTCCGCCAGTGCTTCCAGGTGTCCATGGTCTCCTCACTGTGGACCTCTGTGATCAAGCAGTTTCCTGGGCATCCACTCTGATTCTTGGCTGCATCTACTGCAGGGTTCTGCTCCATGCTTACCATTAGGCCCACAGAGGACGCCTTACAGCTACCAGGAGCCAGGCCATGCTGGCTAGAAACACTTTCCAGGCTCGCCACGCCGGACACATGCAGAGCAGGCTTCAGGGCAGAGGCTGTATCCACCTCGGCCAGGCAGATCGTCCCTAAGGCCCAGGTGACCTGAGGTGGCCAGAAGGAGGCCACTAAGGCCCGTGCCCCTCTCAGCAAATGGACTTGCAGGCTGCAGCACCTCCAGGCCAGCCCCACGGAATAGGTGCCGTGCTCTGGAGGGAGCACAGCCAGGAAAAGCACCTGGCCGCAAACAACAGGCACTGCCGGGTGAAGGGGGAGAGGCTCAGAGGGAAGCCAGGAGCCCAGCACCCGCCCTGAACCAGATGGCCTCGTCAGCTGCTTCGGGTCAGGCCTGCTGCGGGCCATCGCCATGGCTCTCCCAGCTTTTACATGTCCACCATCCCCAGACACTCTGCCAGACCCCAATCTGTTGCTATGAAGCCGTTATTTTAGCCGAGATTAACATTCAAAGCAGCAGACTGGGTGAAGCAGGGGTGGGCCTCGTGCAGTCAGCTGAGGGCTCTGAGAAGGAAAGACCAAGGCGCCCCGGAAAGAGGGAATTCTGCCCCCAGATGGCCACAGCTCATCCTGGTGTGTCCGTCTGCCTGCTGCTGCTACAGCCAAACCCCGGAACCTGCTTCCTTACGGGGAAAGGGGCTTACGTGGGCTCAGTCTGCAGGGTGAACCCCAGGGTGAAGTGCTGCCCTGACAGCCTCATGCTGCCACAAGAGAAGGGCAAGTGGGGTGAGAGCAGGTGCACCCCAGGGGGGACATGCTGCCCCCGCAGCCTGGGCGTGCGTTCCTCTCCGTGCCACAGCACCCAGCACCACAGGGGATAAAGCTTCCAGATGGGCTTGGTGGACACAAGCCAGGCACACCTGTGGCTCCCAGCAGCAGCCCAGCCTGCAGGCTCTGGGCCCGCTCCGCCATGCAGTCAACCGTGTGTGTCTCCCTGTGCACAAATGCACGCGCGCACACAGCCACTGGCTCCGCTGCTCAGGAGCGCTGCCCAGCCTGCGGTGGGGCTGGGTTGAGACCCATCTCACCCTGGGGATGCATCCGTGCGGCAGAAGGAACGGCCGAGCACAGAGGAAGGCAGTCTCACCCGAAGTCCGGCGTGAGGCCCAATGGCAGCCAAGGCTGAAGCACCCTGGGGGCTCTGACCTGTGTCCCACGGGAGGGATGGGAACCTGGTGTCCTGCTCCCCAGACGCCCCATGCAGCGTTCCATTCCGTTCTGTCCCACGAACTCTTCCCATACGGTGGGAGCAACTGAGGCAGGTCCCGTCCTCCGCGTCAGGCAGCCCCTGACCACGGGGCCATGATGGGCTTGTCAGAGAGGTGGCCTGGCTTCCACCTGCCTCGGCTTCTTCGGGACACGGTCCTTGGCCACCAAGACTCACCATGAAGAAGCCTGGCTCCAGGACCCTGCTGAGCGGAGACCCAGGGACAGACCAGGGCAATGGAGCTGCCCAGGGCTCCAGCCCCGTCAGCCTGCGTGGCAACTCCCCTGGCTCAAGCGAATCCACTGCCTCCCTGAAGCCAGGCCTGGGCCTTCCAGACAGCTGTCCCTGCTGGGACTGCACACTGGGACAGGCGGGCACCGTGGCTGAGCTCGGTGGCTTCCTTTTCAGTTGTGACCTGTTCCTACAGGAACCCAGCTGCAGGCAAAAGGCAGCCTCTGAGACTTTTAATTCTGTTCTAAAAGTTCCTCACTCCTTAGTATTTGCAAACATGTGCTGGGCACCAGCAGTATATTTTCAGCATAATCACAGTAATTCCAAGAAGAACGAGAAAATCGATGTCACTGCGGAGCCTTGGGGCAGGACAGGACCTGCACACTGGGCCGGTTCCATGACAGCAGGGCCCACCCGTCCCAGTCAGAGGAGGCCCAGAGACACAGCCCGAGTGGTTCCAGACTTGCAGCGAGCCATCCTCACTGAGCCGTCCTGGCCATCAGTGTTCGGGAAACCCTGACCTGGGATCCCCGACCAAGGCACCCACCACAGGGAGGGCTCTGTTTCAGAACCCAGCGAAGACCTGGAGAGACACAAACACAGACCGAAGGAGACAGAAACCCTTTGGTTTCCGGATGTCACTGTCAGAACTTGTACTGAACACGGGAAGCTGGCTCCAACCTGGAGTGACGTGCAGGGTTGACGGTGGATCCCAAACCACAGGTCCAGGTCCCGGCCCCTCCCAGGGCAAAGTGCCCCGAGGGTCACCTCCGGGCCACGCAGGAGGGAGAACGCCAAGCACCGCCATGCTGCCAGAAGGGCTTCGCTGTGGTCTCAGGTCTGAACCTCTGCCTGTTTCCCACTGAGCCCAAGATTGCCTAAAACATGTAAGCAGAATCTTGTTTTCTTCTGAGCTTTCTGATTTCTCGATGGCCAGGTCCCCACACCTGCCCTGAAGCTGCAAGGGCTTCTTATCCCGTTGGGCCTGGTGTGCACGCCCAGGCCCGGGGCTGGGGGTGCTGGGCAGGCTCCCTCCGGGTGGGTGTCTGGGGCGATGACCCTAATAACATAAGTGCTGGCCCGGCTGGGAGCTCGGATCAGAAGCTGAGTACCCGCCGCCGGTGGGGAGACAGAGCGCGCCAGGCAGGGGACCTGGGTCAGGGTGCCCGTGGCGCTGGGCTCAGTCTCGGTTCCCTAGCTGGGCACGGGGGCTGGGTTCCCTCCGGAGGGCAGGTTCCGGGCGGGACCCCCACGAGGAGGCCCAGGAGGGAGGCGGCGTCTGGCGGCCGGGCTGGCCGCTCCTCCTTGGCATGCGGCATGCGGCGGGCTCCTCGCCCCGCGCCGAGATGGCGGCTCCGGCCCTGGCCCAGCGCGCGGGGCGGAGCGGGGTGCGGCGACCACTCGGCCGCCGTGCAGGGCCGACCATGCCGCTCCCGGACCCCGCGGGCTCAGCCCCGCTCCACGGCCGCAACCTTGGGCGCCCGCACTTCCCGGGCCCTGAGGAGTGCCCGCCGCCCGCCGCCCGCCGCCCGCCGCCCGCCGCCCGCCGCCCGCCGCGCTCCCTCCACGCGCGCCCAGCCGGACGCGGTCCGCGAGTGCGCACGCGCTCCCTCCGCACCTGTGCGGGCGCCGTGTCCGCGTCCGCGTCCGCGTCCGCGTGCTCGGGCCAGGCCGGGCGGATCGGGCCTGCGGGGCGCGGTGCCGGGCCGCCGCACGCTGTCGCCGTCCTCCCGCCGTGCACCCCTCCGCCCCCGCTGGATCCGCGCGCTCCCGCCCCGCGCGGGCACGCGCGAGTCCGCCCACCCGCGGGCGCGGGGACGCGGGCGGGGCTCGGAGAGAGGAGTGGGCGACGCGCCGTGCGGTTCCGGAAGCCAGCGTGGACCTGAGCCGCGGGCGCCTGGGGTGCGGACCGGCCGCCGTTGTGGACACAGCGGCCCCTGAGAGCGCCCTGCGGCCCCGCGGGCCTCGCTGGAGACTTGGACTGAGGACGACAAGGGCGCTCTCCGGGTAAAAAACTTGGCAGCTGACCCGCAGAACAGCCGTCTTGGGGTGAAAGAGTCCCCATCAAGCTTCACTACTACTTTGTTGTTTACTCCAAAAACGGGTCTGCTGGGCTCTTCTTGGGGTGTCCTTTATACTTGGGTGGAGAATGCGTTCATCTTCACCCCATTCTTTGCAGAAAAGCTTGGGAGGCTGGCTGGGCGCGCTGGGCTCCTCCTGCCGGTGGGTGAGCCCCAGGACCAGCTGCTCGGGGTGGGGGAGCACTGCTGTTCCCCCCGCAGGTGTCCCGAGGTCCCCACCCTTGGCTCGCCGTGGGTATATTTTAGAAAGAAGGAAAAAGTAAAACCTGCTCTCTGCTCCGCATCTGGTAGATGTGCCTCGAGTGGGTGCCCAATGGGGCAGAGAGAATCGCAGAGGAGCCTTCTGCACTGGGTGTCTTCTGGGTCCCGGGGGCCTCTGGAGGTCCTGACCTTGAGCCTGGGGTAAGATGAGGACAAGGAGCCAGCCTGCCCTGGGGAAGGTAATTCCAGAGTGATAAGGCATATCCATGCAGCTCAGGGCCGGCCACCTGCCCACAGGGAGAAAGAATACCATACAGGACTAGGAATAGGCTAGTACAGTTCGTGGCTCAGGAAGAACCAGGATGTGGTGGACCCAATGTCCTAGGGGTGCAGCCAAGCTCAGTGACCTGCCTGGGGTGTGGTGGTTTACAGCCCAGATGCAGATTCTCGACTGGGGTCCCAGTCAGGGCCACGGAGAGGCAGTGCTGGCCCCGGACCAGGGCTGCAGACCTGGCCCTCAGCCTCCGCACGCCTGTCTGGGCCGGGATTCTCCACTACCTGTTTCCATCCTCCTGTGTTAAAGGGTGCAGGTGTCCCCCCGGGCCCAGTGGGAGGGCACTGCCATGTGCCCAGCAGCACCTGGTTGTCCTCCCAGGCCGGGCAGGAGCCTCGCTGGTCACCTCTAGCACTGTTGTTGCCCCTGGGGTGTGCAGGAGACAAAGGTCACCCGAGCCACCTGTCCTCAGCTTCGTTCCCTGAGAGGGGCCTACTGGGTCCCAGTTGGGTGCAGGTGTGGATGCCCAGCCCTGAGGAGCTTGCCTGGTGCCTCTAAGGGCACACTGACTCCACGCACTGCCCCTCCCCCCATTAAGTTCCAGTAACTGTCAGGAATGGGGCCAATTGCTGTAAGCACTTCCAGCTCCTTGGCACAGAAAAATAATTAGATGTGTGTTGGTTGGAAACAGGGCTCACTGGTTCCTTTAAAATTCTGTGGGATTGGGAAAAGCCCAAGTGCCCATCAACTGGAAGCTGGATAAAGAAGATGTGGTTTTTTATAAAATGGAGTACTACTCAGCCATAAAGAATGAGAAACTAGTCATTTATAGCCAAATGGATGCACATTGAGGCCACACTCTTATGTGAAATAAACAGGACACACATGTGTAAATACCAAATAGTTTCTCTAGTGTGAGAAACTGAAAGTGTAAATGAGGATGAAAATGAAAAAAAATTCTGTGTGAGCCATCTCCTTCCGACAGCCAGGCCCCTCTCCTGCAGCTCCCAGGAGCTCCGCTGGTGCACTATGGGAAGCGTTTCCCTGCGTGGTGTGAGGCCCTGTCCCTGAGTCCCCGTTCCCACACACTGGAGGCCAGTGACGCAGGACCTCGTGCCCAGGCAGCAGTGCCCAAGGCTGCTGAGGACAGGTGACACACGTGTGTCACATGCACCAGCCACGTCACCCCGGAAGTGTGGACACAGGCAGCGCCTGGCTGCAGATGCACCTACCTGCTGTGCTGGTCTGAAAACATGAAAGGAGGCGCCTCCCTCAGCTTTGTGCTGCCCCTGGCCCACGGTGCCCTGGGTGAGCTGCCCATGGCTGTGGAGATGCACGGCGGTGCCTTTTCAGACCCTGTCTGCCTGGTATTCCGCCATCCTGGAGGCATTCGGCTCTACGGTTCGTCAGCAGTTGCAAGACCCTGAGAGACAGTAAGTCCTTGTCACCTAAATCTGATAGTCACTAACTTGGTAAGCCATTAATTTACTATTGTTCATCCTAATAAATCTTTTGTTCCAGAAAATACGTTTAAAAGAGTAATTTCAGCACTGGGGATTGAGTCCAGGGCCTCCACACTGAGCTCCATTCCCAGCTCATTTTGCTTTTATCTCGAGGCAGGTTCTCACTGAGTCGCTAAATCGTCCAGGCCAGGCTCAGACTTCCAGTCTTCCTGCCTCCAACGCCCAGAGAACGGGATTATGGGTGAGTCCCACCACAGCTGGCCAAAAAGGACTCGAAATTTGAGTAGTCACTGAAAATATTTTCAAGGACTATGTTACCAGCGCTGGTTTCACTTAGTGCTTCTCTGCTCCGAAGACCCAGGCCCGGGCCTGTCTCCATCAGCAGGGAGGTGGCTACTGTTCTGGGACCAGCCTGAGTGGAGAGCAGGATCGTCCAGTCGCAGCAAAGCGCTGCCCACCCTCGTGAATGTCAGGCCGGGCTACAGATCCCCGGAAGACAGCTCCTGACCCGAGAGCACAGGGCTCAGGGCACCGACAAGGACTGAAGTGGCTTGGGTGTGCTTCCCCCAATCTGGGACAGGTTTTGTGCCTTGAATTAAAAACTGACCTTGGAGCTTAACAGTCCAGGGCGGGGTGGGTTGCCTCAATGCTGTTCAAGTCGCCTGATGTGGCAGGAGCCCGGAGCGGGATTGGGGCCAGGGTGGCCCAGGTGGACAAGCCAGGCAGCGTGAGGACCCCACCCACAGGCGCCCACCACCACGCCAGCCCCTTGGCAGCCAAGACACTTCTTGATGTCACCCCAGTCTGTTCTCAATCACGTTGCTGCTACCCCAAAGGAACACTAGCAATGGCTCTGATGCCATGGACGGTTTAACCAGACACAACCCCAAGTGAAAACAAACCACTGATCGCATTGCCCATAATGAAATGGCAAAAGGCCCCGACTTTCCAGGCATTTTTCACGAGTGTCTGCAGACACAGCAAATCCTCACAAGTCAACCCATTAGGCTAGGTGGAACAGCGACTCCCCAAAGGTGTAAATTGGACAGGATCCCTTGACTGGCAGCACATTCTTGCGAACTTCACCAGCTTGAAGGCTGGCACGGGTTGAATTGTACCCTCCAGAAAGGTGAGTTCTCAGAATGGGACCCTGTTTGGAAAAGGCCTTTACAGAGGCCATCGGATCATGATGAGTTCCCAGGGCCTTGTCCAGCACAGCCGGAGTCCACGCAGGAAGGGAGCCTGGCATGCAGGCAGACACACGCAGGACTGGGGCAAGGCCACACGGGTGAGGTGCACGCATAGAGGCACCAAGGACACGGGCCACGTGGACACTGGAGACCAGAAGCTGCCCACAGCTGTCAGAGGCGCCTGCACCGTGGCGTGTGAGGGGCAGTGCCTTGGAGGGAGCACAGCCCTGCTGCCTGGTCAAGGACCGAGCACGGCAGCCCTAGGACACCCGGACAGGGTTTGTGTCCATCCTGCAGGGCAGCGGCCAGGGTGCTGCATCAGCTTACTAGTTTTTGCTTTCAGGCCATTACAGACTGATTCTTTTTGAATTTGCAGAAAGAAGACTTTGAAGAAGATTCAAGCCACAGAGCTACGACCCCAGTGCTGGGTTCCCTGGTGTGCGCTCGCTGTGAGGCGGGCACAGGTCCTTGGACCCTGCTCCGCATCGGGGCTGGCCCTGCCTGACTGCTGTTGGGCGAGGCCCTTGCCACGCTGTGGGTGCAGAGCAGGGAGGACCCCACCGTGCTGCCTCTCCTTCCCAGGCCCCAGCTTGCAGGGTGGGTGGGCTGGACACGGCCCTGTCCTGTCCTGTCCTGTCCTCCCCAGCAAGGTCTTGCTGGAGGAGAACACAGTGCACCATGACAAGCTGGCTGGGAGGGCGTGGATGACCTCCACACATTTCCGAGTAAGCAGAAATCTAACCACCCAGCAAGCAAGCAAACCCTGTCTTCTGAACAGACGGGCAGGCTCATTCCAGCTGCCGCAGGGAATTAGGGTTCGAGATCTGCAGGCACCAAGAAAGCACCTGTGGAAAACACCAGGTCATCCTGGGCTGGCCGCAGCAAAACCCCTGCCCCTCGGGTGTTCATGCTCTGGCCTTTGTGCTCTCCACCGTGCAGGGCCCTGGCTACCCTTGGTGCTCTTGGACTCTGGCTTCTGATCCCGGGGCCTGGGGAGGGGTCAGCGCAGGTGCACTGCCCCCTTGGCTGCTCCCCCCCCAGCATCACAGGAGGGCACTGGGCAGCAGCCCCGTCCTGAGGTCCTTGCCTTCAGGGGAGGTGCTGGTCAGGGGAATGGCAGAGCCCCCCTCTCCTCCCACTCCTGCCTGGCTGAGCCTCTGGAAGGCCGTCTTAGCCACTGCCTCATCGCTGGTTCACGGCCCAACACCCAGGTCTCAGGGGCAGGGGTTGTCCTGGCTGTCTCGTTCGCAGGCTCAGACAAGGAGAGAGCATGGTATGGTAGAAGGACCTGGTGGAGAAGGGCTGCTCAGGTCACAGGCTCAGGAGCAGAGAGAGCGGAAGCTGCCCTTCCAGGGCATGACCCACCTCCAACCCAGCCCCTCACAGCAAGTGCTCTCACCTTCCCGAAGGCCCCCAGGAGCGCACGCGGCCTTAGGGACATTCTTGATCAGCCCCATGGCCAAGGCTTCGCCTGTGTCCTGTGTCGCCCAGGCAGAGCCAGCGGCCTGTGCCTGCTCTTCCCTGCAGGGTTCACCTCAGCCCTGTGCCCCGCTGGCTCCCAGAACTCTGGCTCCAGCCCCCAGGTGCAGAGAGGCCAGCTGCAGGCCCGGCAGCCCCACCTCCAGGGGCTCCTCCTCCCTTCCGGCTCCGCTTCCCCTGCCTCCCTGAAGCCTCTGCTGACTTCGCCCCAGTCAGAGCTCCTGGGTGGTGCAAACACCATCCCTGTGGCCAAGGACAGATCGGCCAGGCGTGGGCCTTCCCTGGGGAGATGAGGCACAAGCCAGGGCGAGCTCTCGCACAGCTGCCTGGACCCGCTGTCGCGGCTGAGCTTTGCTGCGCTGGTGTGAAGGCCCCAGAGAACTCATGTCCACGCCGCATCCCCGCGGTGAGGGTCTAGAGGGTGAGGACTTGATGCCGGCACGGTGTCCAGTGGAGGGAGCTCCAGGCAGTACCGAAGCCCATGGCGCCCTGCTGCTGGACTGTGGCTGGGTGGAGCTCGATCAGCCTCCCACTCTGTGTCCTGGGAGGCCGTCAGGTGGCCAGGGAGGGATGGAGCGAGCGCCAGAAGCCCCCACCCCAGGCTCCCCCATGTGGCTCCCGTCTGCTTCCCCGAAGTCATCACCACCCTGCTCCTGACTCGAGCCCCACAGGCCGCCCTTCTGGTCCCCACGAGTGGCAGTGGCTGTCTGGCTCTGCAGGCCCCACCTGGTGCCCGAGCTGGAGCTTGCCGAGCCCCACAGTTTGTATTCCAGCCTGCCAGCCGGGCTGGCTGGCTGGGGCTGCAGAACGCCGAGTTCAGAGCTGCAGGGCGTGTGAAGCCACTGCTTTCTGCTTGGTTTCTACCTCAGCGCTTTTGTTTGCTTGCTTTGTGCCCTGGCGAGACGCCAAGCAGAACAGTTGGGCCATTGTGGCCGAGCCTGGAGCTTTTGTCTCCCCTGGACTCCGGGATCCCAGCCGCTTGTCCTGACAAGGTGGTGCTGGGGAGAGGCCGGCCCAGCTCCCTTGGCTGGCAATCTCCAGAGAGTTTGGGGCCCTGGCACCTGGCCAGGCAGTGGCCACATCTCTGGGTCAGCCCAAGGACGTGTTGGCGTCCTTCAGTCAGCCACTCCAGTGCCAGGGGCTTCCGAGCCTCATCTGCAGGTGACCAAGTGCACGGGCTTCCTCGCCCCTGGCCTGGCTGCCTGCAAGCCAGGAGCCCAGGAGCACAGATGCCCTGGGCCGGGACGGGAGTGGCAGTGAGGACGCCACGTGCAGGCACAAACCTGTGCGCCCACCCTGACAGATGCCCCTGGGTGCCGAGCTCCCTTGCCCGCCCGTTCGGCAAGGGTTAATCTTTTCCAGAGCCACTGGGAGCCAACGAGCCTGAGGCCAGGATGGCTGACAGCTGCCTCCTCTGAGTCCTTCCACTTGGATAAACACTGTCCAACAGCCGCTTGAGGGAGAGCAGCCAATAGAGAAGGAGCGTATGTGCACGCTCGCACCTGAGTACTTGTGCATCATGTGCGTGTGCTGGGGGCAGAAGTGGCTTCCTCACAGCTGTCCTGAGAGCTGCGTCACCACACACTGTGTGTGCAGGGCAAAGTGCACGGAAGCCTGCAGAGCCCTGAGCACCTACCTGTGCTCCGTGCTCTCCGGGACCCCTCAGCTCAGGGACAGTGCGAGGGCTCCTGTCTCCCCGATCCTCACCGCAGCAGTGGGGACCTGTGACACAGCTATGGCTTACCTCCCGAGGTGTGCCACAGTCTTCCTGGGCAGGGAGGCGGGAGCCCTTGGGCGCAGGCGCACCCCTGGCGGCAGGGTCCGTCCAGAGGGCTGCAGCTGGGCCGGGGGGCACCTGCGGCTCCTCCGTCGGGTACCACCCCGACTGGGTCACCTGGGAGTGATCTGAGAGCACGACCGAGGCCAGAGCGAGGACACACAGGCTGACACGCTGCCGAGCGCAGCTCTGACCGGGATTACCACCCCATCACGCAGTGCCGGCCTCCACCCCGGGCAGCCTGTGTTTGCAGCCAGGATGCCGGAGGGACACGGGCGGGCACGGGCTCTGGCCTCAGCGGGCCACACTCGCCAGCCAGCTCAGCGACAGCTCGAGCTGCAGCCAGAAGGGAGGGCTGCTTCTCCCCCACCACACCCGTCCCGGCTGCACTCGCCCTCCGGATTTTATTCACAGGAAAACGTGACTTGTAACACTATATTTTAAAATAAAAATGACTTTATTTATGCAGTAAGAGAGCAGCTAACAGTTTAACAGAGTTCAGGGGTATATATGCAACTCAGCAAAGATTTGGCTGTCATAAAATTAGAATTTTTAGTCATCTGTAAAGTGCTGAGAAATGTTCCCCGCGATGCTTGCAGTAGGCTTCTGTCCGCCTTGCCCACCAGTCTCGAACACATGCCGAACAAACTCCAGAGGCATTTCACCAAGCCTGCTGGCCACTCAGCACCTCACACACACCAGCTGCACAGCCACGGCATGCCGGCATGCCTGTTCCACGCAGCGCGGGAGGCCTGTTCCAGGCCGGTCCCCACGGAGGAGCCCCGTGGGTTGGTCAGAGTGGACCCCACTCCAGGCCCACAAAGTGGGAGTGGCGCCGACCTACCTGCCTGATGAGACGCCCCCCGCATAGGGGACAGGAAGCGCCCTGCGGCCCAGCCACCCATGGGTCAGTGGTGATGGGTACTGAGCCGTTTGGTTCAAAGCACAGATTCCGTGTGAACTGCCATGGACACTACACTGACTAAAATGCGGCTGTTAGTTTTTAATAGAGAAGCGTGCTGTTAGGATGCACAGTAGGCGTGGAGGTGCTGCTGCTCCCGGGACAGGTGCCAGTGACCTGGCTCGAGACACCATCCCCAGCGACCCTGGCGTTTCTGATACAGTGGTGAACCGGAGGGCTGCTACCAACACCACATCCTCCGGTCTCCGGGTGAATGGACAGCAGTACAGGCGGAGACACAGCCAGCGGACACTTCAGCAAGAGCACGTCACTCTCATGGACTCATCACCGACCAGACACTGCAAGGTCCGCCCGCCTCGGCGCCTGGCCGGGTGCTGTGTGGACAGGGTGGTCAGCAGGTAGGCCACCCGGTGGCGCATTGCCCACTCCCTCCCCACGTGGGGTGGGCACGGCGTTCCCTATGCACTCAGCAGCGGGATCTGCCAGACCATCACGGAAGACAGCAGCTCCTCGGGGGGCGGTGCCCGTGCCTTCCTGTGCATGCGCCGGTGGCCCTGGCCTCCACATACCACCAGCGCTGAGCTGGCCTTGGCCCTGCGTGACGGCCGTGCCCTGCCCCGGACGGGGCCGGCAGGGTCCCTCAGGAAGTCACACATGCTGCTGTCCTCAGCTCTGAGCTCCAGCGAGTTGGAGCCGTGGGACAGGCTCAGCGACCCTGACGAGGACGACAGGTCACTCTTCTGCAGCCCCGGCCCCGGCCAGTCCCCCAACCAAATGGCCGTGGTGAGGTCCCCCTGGCCAGGGCATGAGGTGGCCCTGTCCCCGGAGGGCTCATCCTTCTGCTCTTCGTCTGGGGGCTCAGGGCCGGGAGGCGGACTGTCCCTGGCCTTGTCCTTGTCCTTAGGCGAGGCGGTGGCCAGAACAATGAACTTGACGGGGCCACTGTGTGCGTGGTAGGAGACCATGCCTCTTCCTGCAGAGGGGCAAGGGCAGCAGGGGAGGTTATGGGAGGGGCGGGAGCGAGGTGTCACAACCCCCCCCCCCCCCGTGCAGGTAGAAGCCCCCAGGGCCTGGACCGCGGTGCTGGTGGCCACATTCTCTCACTGCACACCCGTGGATCTGAGAGCCTGAAGGGCGCTAATCCGAAAGACCAAGTGGGGCTCCCTCGGTGGAGCTCAGATCCAACACCTGCATCATACTTTGGTAGAGGAAGCTGGACGCAGCGGCCTGCTCTGTAACCCCACACCCTGGGGACTGAGGCAAGAGGACAGTGCATTCGAGCCCAGCCTGGGCATCATACTGAGACCCCGTTTCAAAAGGGTCAAGAAAGGCTGGGCTGTCGCTTGGTGCAAAATACTGCCAACAAAAGCTGAAAATCATTTCCCAGTTTTCTACGTTAAACACCTTTTCATTTGCTCTATGGAAATGTATATAATTTTCCTAAGTCTGAGTTAAAAAAGTGAAACTGAAATGTGTCAGTTTTAGGAACAAAATGACAACACTATCAGCAGCTTCTGTCATTTTTCATTGCAAAGTTTCTGGGGTGTAGAAGAAAATCACTGCAATAGTTTTGGTTAAAATCGGGACTCTTCAGTTCCTGGCGACGTGACCCAGGCGTGAACGCTGCAGCAGCGCAGGAGCAGGATGGCTGTCTCCCTTGGGCCTCAGTCCCGAGCTCTCAGCCCACACCAGACGCGGACGCGGGTGTCAGGCTCAGGCCCTCCCGCCCCAAGGGCTGCAGGCTGAAGAGGCCCCGCCAGCCGCCGCCTTGCCTCAGAACTGCCCCAAGGCCTAGGCCTCCCGGGCTGCCGGTGAGGGAGGGGAGCCCCTGGAGGAGTGGTGCCCAGGGAGGCCACAGCTGGCAGAGCTGAGGACAGCCAGGGCGGCAGCTGTGGACCACGGCCCCTTCTCTCTCTGATGAAAGACCCGTTTTCCCCGAGCGAGATGTGCTGAAAGGGAACCACTGAGGGCAATGAGGTGGCAAGGACATGTTTCCAGGACCGAAGTAGAAAAGCAAAGGCTGAGGGACACTCACATCTAGCGGCACCATCCACGAGGTATCCCTCGTACGCTAAACCCCACAGGGCTTTCTATGCCACATGTCCCAGGGACGGGGGGGGGGCCACTCACCAGTCACCTTAGGGATTCCCTGCAGACGAGGGACTGGCAGGGCCACGACAAGGCCCAGGCTTGTGCCCACCATCAGCAAGCCGTGGCACACGAGCAGGCTGGTCACAGAGAGTCGCTGGTGGCCTGCAGGGAGAGGGTGGCAGCCTCATGACCCGTACGGGCCCATGGCAGTGCCTCCTTGTGCTGTCTGCAGATGCCACCTGTAGGCCCAGGCACATCCTGGGGCACTCAGCCCATGCTCTTCCGCTAGGTGAGGGAGGCTGGAGGGTACACGGAGCAGCAGCAATGCGTCCCAGGGGCCGGTTCTCTGGCTGGACCTCCAAGGAGAAACTGACCAACTGGGATCTATCTGCTTACACTGCTTGCTCCTATGCAGGGCAGCCTCACACGCACATGCACACATGCCCACGGACACATGCACACACATGCACAGATACACAGAGCCACCCTTCACTTGGGAGGATCCATCCTCTAAGAGCAAGGTCAACCTCAGTGAAACCAAGCTCAGTAGCACGTAAGGTCACTGAATCTGCCTGTGAGGTTGACCAGCTGTCTGCAGAGAGCAGCAGCACCACAAGACAGTGCTAGACAGCTGAGAACAAGGACTCCGCACCTGTGTCGAGCTCTGAGTGTCTACACCGGCCCCTCCGGTCCTCCACCGCCTGCCTCCCGCCCCATGCACGGTGAGCCCGGCTGAGATGCTGCCTCCACGGACTCTCTCTCCTCCTCCATCTCTACCTCTCTATTACCCCTGGGCCCTCCTTCTGCTTCATGGACACAGATCATGCTCGTCACCCGCTCCCCAGGGAGGGATGGGACCGTGGCTCTGCTCCAACATGGGGGACTCTGGGCACTCGAACCAGGGCCGGGGAGCCTCACCCCGCCTCCACTGCAGGCCCCACCCTGCACCTGGCAGCACCCAGTGCCCCTACTCCCGCACCCAAGGCAGGCCGTGGCTCTACCCCAATTCTGGTGGCAGTGTCCCTGGCCTGTACCTGGCAGCATGCCGTGCACAGGGGCAGCGATGTTGACATCCTGCAGGTGCTTCAGCGTTTCCGTGTGGAAGAGGCGGAGGGTGGACCCGGTAGTGAAGGCAACCCAGAGCCCGACACCAGCCACAGCCATGTGCGAGATGACCATGCCTTCCTCCTGGTGGGCCTCCAGCTGGCTCTGGGTGGAGAGAAGGCCCACGAGTCAGGGTGCAGCAGAGCCAACAGCCCTGAGCACAGCATCTGCGGAGGCCACGAGGGGAGGCCAGGCAGAACGGCATCATGGGACATGGTTCCCAGCTGCAGCTGACTGCAGGCCCAGGCCCTCACTCCACAGCAGAATGACAGCGTGATTCACAGAACTCCCTGGGATTGTCTGAGTACTGCAGCACCTGCATGGGCCCAGGACAGGAGACTTGGGACACCAGGCCTCCCTGGGAGGAAAGCTGGCTTCTTGTGGCTCCCATGGGGAGAGCGCCTGTCCTATGGCATCACAGGCTGCCAGGCAGCTTGGTGCTGGAGCAAGAGGACGACAGTGAGCCAGGAAACCAGGCTTTCCCAGACCCTCAGACCTTCCCCAGCTGTCAACAATCCTGGCCTTGGTCCTGGGTGCCGCCCTGTGCCCGGACACCCATCCTACCAGCACCTGGTACCACCACTGCCCTGCACAGGGCCAGGCCAGTAGCAAGCTGCAGTGGCTGTCACAGCCCACAGGACTGTGGGTGGCCGGGGGCGGAAGCTCAGCTGCCTCACAGTGCCGCAGCATGCCAGGCCGAGTTCACAGCAATCACTGTCCAGAACAGCTCTGACCTGAAATGACGCAACTTAAACCCCAGGATGGCTGGGATACAAGGTGCATCGAGGGCAACTGGATGGTGGGGCGCTGAGTATGCTATCGGCAGGTGGACTGCTCAGAGGTGGTCACCGGGGTGTGGCCGGGAAGGATGTGTTCCCGTCCCCAGCTCTGCCCTCTCTGCTTCCTGGCTGCCACAGGTTGGGCACCTTTTCCTCCACTGTGCCCCTGTGCCACGCTGCTTCTGCCACGGAGCCAGCCGAGGACTGAAACGGTGCCCTCCTCCAGGTAGGGGGTGTCGGGAAGCGTTTATGGCACCCCCCAGAAAGCGGGCTGCACCTGCACCACACCTCTGATGCAGGCAAAGCCTGAGGCTGCCACCCCCTGGAGGCACTGTGCCTGCCCAGCGCTCAGCCCCACCCAAGCCCCACCCTGTGCAGTGCCCACTGTGACTGCTGAGGGCAAATGTGCCGGCTGTTCTCATGGCTCCTCCAGCCGAAGGCTCCCGGAGAGGAAGGCGGTGGTGACAGGCTTCGAACCAGGACAGGAGCCGCACGGGGCTGTCTTCAGCTCACTCCCAGGCTGCATGCTGCTAGTGTGGAGGAGCAAACTCGTTCCATCAGCCCTGCCCACCTGGTTCAGTGACTCTGGTGGCTCTGCTGTGGCCTCCTGGAGTCCGCATGCGGGCAGAGCCTTTCACTCCGATGTACTCTTCCGCGCCGTGGCATGGTCAGAGGCTGGCCCTGAGCTGCGGTGCTGGGCACCCTGGCCAGGGCACAAGCCAGACTGCTTCTCCCCAGACACCTCAGCCTGGCCTTTCTCTCCAGGCCTCAAAGGCCAGCGCCCTGGCCCATCTCAAGCCTGTCCTGAGTGGCTCTTCCCGCAGCACTGGAGCACAGCTGCCCTCTGCACTGCCTCCAGTGGGCTTCAACTCTGGCTGCACACGGGGACCCACGCCTGCTCAGGGGCCCTGCCGACCTGGGAGATCAGGGCGGGTGCTCTACGGTCCTGATGTGACCCTGTGCTACCCAGGAAGCTGCAGGTCTCCAACCTCAGGGCCTCTTAGAGGATAGGTGGCTGTGGCACAAAGACGTAGGGCCCTGCGGTGACACTCCACCCACGAAAGGCTGGCTTTCCACGTGTAGCTTGTAACTCCGGACATTCCACAGTACAGCACAGCAGGCGCCCTGGGCAAAAGCCAGCACGGGGGCAGTAAGGGCGGCCGTCCGAACACCCCGTGTTTGACACCAACGTGGGGGACGAGAAGCCCGGCCCTCAGGAGCCTCAGAGCACCCTTGCCACTGTCCTCGTGGGGCAGCGAGACCTGATTCTACTTGGACCTTTGCAGCCAGCACCAACTTCCCAGAGGAGCCACGCTGCCAGGACCAGGGCGGGGAGAGGGACAGGGACATGGACATGTGATGTCCACTGCCTGGCTACACAAGCACGGAAGGCTGCGGTCACCGCAGGAGGAGGAAGCTGGGCTCCTCCCTCCCTTCCAGCCACCCCCACTTTGAGCACCACAGCCGTCCAGTCTGCAGGGAGAAGCTACAGGCAGCTCGCTCAGGAGTCTCCACTGCAGCTCACAGCCAAGGGGACCTACTCCCGACACCTGCAGTGGGCAGGGGCAGGAAGCCTGCTCGGAGAAGTCCCCACACCCAGAAAGCCACGGTGTGTAAGGCAAGTCTCATGCTCCTCTCTCCCTCTGGCTGCCAGCCGCCATCCCACCAAACCTTCTTAAAAGGATGTGGGGCTCAACCGCAGCCCGATTCTGCAGTCACCTCGATTGAATTTCAGCCTTCGTCTCCAGCTGCAAGCTGCTGGCTGGCAAAACAGTCTGAAGACACAAATTTCCTAAGCATCTGTTCTGAACTGAAAGCCCTTCGGTGCTTGCTGTCCAAAGACTAGGGTGGTGCTCACAAAACCCACCCACCCATCTGCTCCCAGAGAGGAGCCTGGGTTGGCCTTCAGTGGCCCCCTTGTAGTCAGGAGGCACCTGAGGGCAGTGTGCACCTGAAGTGGCATGCACGCGCATGCACGCGCATGCACACACATGCACGCATGCCTCTCCATGTGGCTTATCCTCGGCTTTGCATCCTCACGGCTGACAGAGGGCACCAGACTGGAACATCACCCAGAGCCCACTGAGGCCCACAGTCTGATGCTCTGCTGCAGCCATCCTGACACTCACGGTGAGCAGTACCTGCGGTGTGGGCTTCGGTGCCATGGAGGTCCAGGCAGAAGGGTCACCCATGGGCCCCCAGTACCACTGCCCACTGGCCTTTGGGGCTCTGTGCTCGGGCCTGGGGCTGGGGGCACAGGCAGGTTCCTGCTGACAACCAGCTGCAGAGCAGCAATGTGGCACCAGGGCTTGGGCCTGGCTCCGCTCTCTCTGGGCCTTTTTGTGTTGGAAACCGGAGCACTGGGCTATGGGACTTCCTTGTCCGCCCTGCCCGAGGTGTCTGGGTGGAAGCAGGGCGCAGGGCAGAGGCCAGGCTGCCCAGGACAAGGACCTCGTTCTCAGGAGAAGTGGAGACACGATCTCTGAGGGGCTGTCACCTTAAAGCCTTGGCCGGCCACCCCTCACTATTTTCCCCTCGGTAGGGGAGATCCTTTCTCTTTCTGCCTGACCCGGTCTGCCCTCAGTCAAGGCCTGTGTACCACAGAAACTCAGCAGCGAGGACAGCAGGCTTTACAGTTAAGCAGCTACAGTGATCCAGCTGAGACCAGCTGTGATCCACAGCTCTAAGAAGTAAACCATGACCTCAGCGCCTGCTGGAAATCCAGAATAATCACCCCTGTGCTCAGGGTCAGACTGGCTTCAGAGCTGCATAGGGGTTTTAAGTCTCTAAAATTTAAAAAGGGATTAAGGTCAGGGCAGAAAAGCCACATGTGCGTGGGAAAGAGAAAAAATGAAGCCTCCCCAAGTGGAGAGCAGTTTGGGTGGCTGCACTTTCTGATGTGGCCATGTGGTTTTCAGAACACGCTTTCCCGTCTGCTCTTAACGCCCAATGGGAGGCAGGAGCATCACTGGGCAGGTGGTGGCACCCTGTCCCTGGGTGACATGCTTAGCACTTCCAGGCTTTGGGGCCAGGGCACCCCACCTGCAGACACACAGCCTCCAGCCCCGGGGAGCTCTGACCCCAAGCTCAGATCCCTCCACCCAGCTCCACCCGGCCCAGGCAGGGCTCAGCCCTGGATGTGCCTTCCGCGGAGGCTCCTCCCCACGCTGCACCCTCCGGCCCAGGGAATAGAGGCCTCAGGGCCACATGGACATCTGGGCCGAGGCACCCACAAAGCAGGAACTGCATGAGTTGTTTTCACTGGGGAGCAGACTTTTGTTCTCTCTATAAATATATTGTTATTTTTGTTTGCAGGCTTGTATTTGCATCCAAACGTATTATTCGGAGATCTCTAGCACACAAACTCCGGGAAGCATGTGGAAATAATATGAAGACTACAATGAAGCCATACTTTGGGGAGGTTAAATTGCCCCAGAAGGTTTTTGGTGGAGGCTACAGAAACCATCTTCTAGCTTTTTCGGTATCAATTTACAGTAAAAATAATGCACTGTTTTTGGAAAAACATTTTACAGAAATGTACTATTACCTCTCCGTGGAAAAAAACGAAGACTAACGAGAGTGACTGCTGGCTTGTGAACTTATTCCGAGAAGCACCTACTCTGCTCATGGAGGGTGCAGGGCTCCTGTGCTCCTGTGGGCCATGCCGTGCCCTCTGCCCACAGCCGAGGAAGGACAATGGCCCCAGAGCACAGGGGCCTGGCTGCGAGGTGCCCTGGTCACCCGTGGTATGTGGCTGGGCTGGGTTCCAACCCTGGGCCTTTCTAGGGGCACGGTCACCAAGGTGACACCACCAGGGCTCAAGGCCAGCGAGGGAACTCAGAGGCTGATGGTGGCTGCACAGCTACCCGGCACCCAGCTATGGCACTGCCCAGCCTGGTAGCACTGGCCAGCTGCAGCTCTGTGCTTGACCAAGGGCTTCTCACTGAGAATGCAGGAGATACAAAGCAGCAGGTGGGTGGACACACAACAGCCACTGTGAGCAGCTGAGCGAAAAAGCCCTGACCCCAAGCAAGGCGCTGCCTCTCCTGTCCTCCATCACCACCCGGCGGGCTGGGGCCTGGGGAACACGGAAGGCAAATCAGAACAGCAGGCTCCGGTGCTCCCGAGTCTGACTGCTCAGCTCTGCCAAGGCTGCTTCTCCCCTACGGCCCTCCGAGCTCCTCCCCAGCCCCGCTCGTTCCGATGAAGCCGCCATCACAATGTACAGGTCCTCAGAGGGCCGGGGTGCTCTGGGTTTGGTCCCCAGCACACGCACAAATTCTCTGCACTGGGAGCTGCCGTGCCACCTGGGTGACATCACGGGACACACATGTCCTGGGACGGGCTCTGTGGAACCTGAAGATGTGACTCGTGGACCTTTAGCCTGAAGAATGGGCTAACCCTTTCACTGACGGCGAACCTGGGAGCTTTCAGTGATCAACAGCCTGCTGTGGTACACGGGCCCCGTTCACCACCCCTGGACCCTAAGCAGATGGGTTCTCTGAGGAGCTGGCAGTGACCAGAGCCTGAATTTCCAGACTTACACAGCCGTTCAACACCCCTCATGAGGGGAGGCCCCAGCTGGTACACTTCTCTTCCTGCTTCCTGCCCCCATGTGAAGGTAAAGGCGTCTAAGCATGAGACTAATTTGGATGCCTGAGAAACACTGCTGAGCCCTGCACTCGGGGCCGGGAGGAGGCATTGAGGGTGGACGGATAACCGGGCTGTGTCACTGTCACCGTCACCGCAGAAAAGCTCCAACCCATGGTGGGGCATGCGAGAGGTACGGTGAGAAGGGCAGCCCTGCTCACTTGCACAGCTGCACCCACACGCCCTGACACACGGCCATACACATGACCCCATCTGTCCTCGCCAAGGTGCGGCCAGTGGGCACCAGGACCGTGGCTCGGGGCATGCATGCTCCCCCTGCGCCTCTGCGGCTGCACAGTGCAGCTCTAAGAACTGGTCCTGCGCAGGCTCCCCAGGGACAGCTCCGGCCTGTGGGGCGCCCAGCGCCGCTGTGGTGGGCTCTTCTGTGCTTGCTCCAGCTCATCTGGGTCCCAGGGTGTTAGCTGCTCCAAACAGCAACTGACACGGGGGAGCGTGAGCGTCAGACACACCGGCAGAGGTCCCTCCTGCAGAGCTCTGCCCACCACCTGGGCCGGACAGTCCCTGCTTCCTCCGCCAGTGTGGAGAACAGTCTTGGAGGCCAGTGGCCACCAGCCAGGAGCAGGGATGCGTGGACGGGAAGGGGTCTGGGGCAGCGCAACTGCTGCGTGTGAGCCAGCAGTGTGGACACGGGCCCGCACACGTCTGTGCATGCCGAGGGGCCCCTGGATGGGAGCAGGTGCCTTCTGCTCCGAGTGCTGCGCCCGAAGCTGCTCTAAACACCGAGCTTCTTAGCAGCGCCTTGTTTTCGTATCAGTGAGACCAAGGCTGTGTGCAAGGATTCTGCTGTGTGTCACCCTCACGCACACAGGATCTGTCTTTCCCAGCCCTCTCCGTGTTTTCTATCAGGTCGGCCGCCTTCTTAAGGGTTAGGAGAATTCTTCGTATATTAAGAACACTGATTCTTGGTCATTATGTAAGAAACTTTCCCAAGTTCTTAAATACTTCCATACACGTACAGTATCACACATGAAAGCACTCCAGGATGCCTGTGCACATTTTCTTTTTCTGCACGGCAGCTTTGGTGTCTGGCACCCTAGGAGAGGCCTCCTCGGGCCAACTGGTAGCAGCACCCACTGCTCCGGCCTCCTGAGGCTCCAGGCTTTGCCGGGTTTGAGTTCGGATCCAGGTGGGTGAGGTTCTCCGAGGAGAGGGTGTGCCCCTCTCCCAGCCGTGGATGGCACGCTTCAGACTAGCGGCCCCGCGCCGAGAGGGATTGAGTGGCGGCTGCCACTCCCTGTGTTCCCAGAGCACGTTGGTAGAGTGTGTGTCCGTTCCGCGCCAGGGTCATGCTGAGCAGTTACTCCCATGGACGGGGTTAGAAGAGGGCTGGCCGAGGGTCCTGGGCAGTCTGGGAGGGTCCCTCCCGCACAGGCCAAGGGAGAGTGCTGCCGTGCTCCCACCCCCCCGATCAGAGGCCAGCAGGGCACCGGCTGCTCCCATCGCCCTGCACGAGGAGCCAGACAACTCACCTGGACAGCATGCGTCTCGGTGCCGATGATGAACACTTGGCCTCCAGATGCCGCCCACAAAGTGTCCTCCATCACCAGGAGGCTCCTGACTGGAAGGACGCCTAAGTCTATGACTTTCTGTGGTTCCACATTCCAGGATCCATCTTAAAAAAAAAACATCTAATTTCATTTGTATACAAGTAACCATGCAAGGGGACAGAGAAAGAGGGCCAGAAATCACTTTAAATGACAAGACACAGATCACGATTCTGATGCTCATGTTTGTTTCCGGTGTCCAGGTCCCCAGAATTAAAGCTGTCAGGAGGCAGCTTCGTGGGGACCAGCAGACAATGACAGGCAGGACGTGTCACCACGGGCGTGTGTCCTGCACCCCAAACCTGTCTCCTTATCTGCAAAGTGCAATAATACTTCCTCGATACTGGCCTCAAACGGTGTTTGAGAATTAAAAACGAGAAAATGCATTTACAAAACACAGCAGAGTATCTGGCACACGAGTGTTCAATACATACCATTATTTGCAAAAATATGTAAAGGTCATGATTAGGGGAAACTGCATCCAAAATAACGGGGCAAATGTTCACATTTCACCATTATCTACTTCGACTTAAACTATTGCGTGATGTGTATGGTACCACGAGGAGAGGCTGTGTCAGTGTGAGAAAAGTCAAAATCGTAGCTGCAGGAGTTCCTCTTTTCTGAAAACATGCTCCCTCTCCTACGGCCCGGGAGTGATGAAATATTTTGGTTTGAAAATATTTCAAAGACCTGTGATGAGATATACCATACTACATATGAACTACGAGACAAGAGCTTTCATATCCATACAAACCATCTAAAGCAAGACTTACTATGGGACCAGGGGTTCAGCCCAGTAGTAGACCACTTGCCTAGCATGCATGAAGCCCTGGGTTCATCCCCAGTGCCATCAAAAAAAAAAAAGAAAGATTTAATACAAATTTTTAGAGTAATGTAATTATCCTACAAATGAACACAATTAACTCTTCAACTCTCAATCCAGTCACTCAGTCTTCATGCTTAAAAATGTAACTGAGTGCCGCGGATTTCGCTCAGTGGTTTCGCCGCCTGCTATGCAGGCACAAGGACCGGAGTTTGATCCCTGATACCAAAAAAAAAAAAGTGAGTGATGAGTGCCACCTCCGACATCCAAATCAAACAGGCAGCTTCCTCGAGGGAGAACAAGGGCTCAGCTCCTCTTCATCTGGACCTGAAGCACTGAGGCTCCGACCACAAACCCTATCTCTGAACAGCTGTCTGAGCCGAGATATAGTCACTGAGAGGAAGCTCTGTGCCCCTCACTTCCAGGGCACACTTCTAGCTAGAATCCAGCTTGGATAGGAACGCTACGGGTTGCTACAGAGCAGTTAGAGCCCCAGTGGGCAGGCGTCTGCCTCTGCTCCAGGTGCAGCGCATCATCATGTGGTATTACACACATGCACACACAGGCACAGACATGCATGCATGCACATGTGCGTGCACACGTCCATGCACAGACCTTGCTATCTGGTACTCTCAGCCTCCCCTGCAGAGGGGAAACAGTGTTCTCTGATTCTCACAGGCTCCCAGGGGCATGGCACGGCCCCAGAGTGCAGGGCTCCTGCAGCTGGACTCTGCATGTGGGGCCCCATCCGCTGGCCAGGCTGGTGCCTCTGAAACAGGAACTCAGATGATGGGCGGGAGGCTCCACTTTGGACACTGAACTGTGGCTAAGGTGCAATCTCAAACAGCTGAGCTCTAGTTTCTGAGTGCCTGGGCCTTCTCTCCACAGGTCCCGTGTGCCTGTCCGCCTGGGTGGGGCGACCCGCAACTTTGGACCCTGCCCACGCATGAATCTGGGCCAACAGGGCAGCCTTTGGAGATGACTTCTGCGGGGGTTGTGCCCAGGTGAGGGCACTCAGCCTGGCCTTGGCACTACAGCCAGACTCCGCGTACAAGACATTAATTTGGTGGGTTTTGTGTTTTTGTTTTCCCCAGCAATGGGGACCAAGCCGAGCAGTGCTCTGCCACAGAGCTACACCTCAGCCCTCCCATTTTTTGAGACAGGGCCTCACTAAGTCACCCAGGCAGGGCTCAGACTGCACTCTTCCTGCCTCAGCCTCCACAGTAGCTGGGAAGCCGAAGGCATTTTGAGTCAAGACTTGACAATCTGGGCATTTCCTACCCAGCTCGATTTCTAGGTCCCTGGCTGCAGTTCGGTGCATCTGGCAGACCTCGGGCCTGTGAGGACAGAGCAGGCCAGCAGAGCTCCATGTGGGGCACACTGCACAGCACAGCAGCAGGCTTGAAGCAAACCCAGCAGGCCAGGAACAATCACCAAAAAGCCCAAGAAAGAAAAGTATAAAAGCATAAAATAATGGGAGTTAGAATCCAGAGTATGAGAAAAACCCAGCACAATTACATTCCTCCAAGAAGCTTTACGAGGGAAGGTAAAGAGTAAGAGGCACTGACAGCAGGCATGCAGGTGCCTGACGAGTACACGACCTGCCTGGCAAACCGCTCGGACAATTCAAAAGCTCAAATAAACCCCAGCGATGGAAGAAGCAGACGTCCATACCCAAAATCAGCTCTGGAGACCCAGATAAAACTTTCCAGTCACTGACATTCCCAGAGCCCTGGAGGAAACTGCTCGCCAAGTTGTGCCAGCAAAGCCCAACAAAAGTGGAAGAGCAAAGAAAACCGCACAGCAATTTCAATGGCCCCCGAGCAGCAACCCCTGCCCAGGGTTTTTCCTTGGCCTTGAAGTCGCACTGAGCCCCGAGGAGCAGCCAAGCTGGGCAGACAGGCGGCCGCCTCTCCCGTGCATGGAAAACCCCAGGACACCTGCATCACACAGGGCTTCCCGGGACAGAATCGGCCTCAGCACCTGGGCACTTTATCAAAGGATAAATTTGACATTTTTCTTACAAAACTTGAAGTGAGATTTATTTTTTCCCTCTCGACGTGATCAAAAAAATCCCCAACAGAAACACGGGAAGCCAACTAGGAAACTGCTCAAATTTCAGCCACAGCTGATGAGAACCTGGGACCGTGAAACGATGACTCAAGGCTGAACCTGCAGGAAGGACAGTGCCCTGGTGACAGTCACACGTGGGAACTGAGGCGGTCACGCGGGAGGATAGAGGACGCAGGTCAGTCCAGATGCAGGACTGGAAGGGGGTCGGTGCCAGAGACACAGGTCAGCACCGCCGAAGTCACGGTCACGTGAGGACAGGGAGGAGGAGGCCAGGCGAGGTGGGCACCCACCAGCGGGCGGAGAGCCAGGAAGGGACCAACCCACACCAGGCACCGATGTGTGAGGGGGTGCCAAAGGTCACGGGTCAAGGGTGAGACATCACACCGGCTCCCCAGGGAGGGGCAGACCCCCAGGGAGGTGAGCACTGCACAGAGCAGGCCTGGGCTCGGGGGCCAGGACCGGGTTTAAGCTCAGCACACGGACCGCCCTGGTAGCTCAGCGGGGGTGAAGATGCACAGCTGTGTTGAAGGCAGGCTCGGGGAGGAACAGGCGGGAGCCAGGACACGTGGCGGCAGTGAGGAGCCAGGCAGGGGTGGGCGGCCTGGGGCAGGTTTGAGAGCCACATAAGAACGTGCTGATGGACAGGCTGCGGGCTGCAGGAGGGGACCTGATGAAAAGCGGAAGGTGGCCATGGTGGGCAAGGAAGAGGAAACGCTGCTGCCTCGTGGGAAGGGGCACCGGGTCCTTGGTACTCTACTCGGGAGACGCCTGAGGGCTGGGGTGTGGACAGTCAGCCGGGCCTCCCAGGCAAGGAGAAGGTGAGCAAGGACCCGGACGGCAGCACACAGGGTGGTGAGCGTTACCTGCGGCCTTGGCGTAGCTGGCCACCGAGCCGTTGACCAGGCCAGCGTGCAGGCCGCGCGGCGAGGAGGCGAGGCTCACGACCGTGGACTTCTCAGGGCTGAAGAAGTGCTGCAGCCTCACTTTCTTTGAGCCTTGGCTGCTTTTATAAACGGAAATGCTTCAAAGGAAAAGCACAGGTAAATGCAGGCATTGGCCACAGTCAGTGAGTGCACGGCCACTGTCCCGGCGTCTGCCCCTCCCACTCTGAGACGCACGGCCACGTAAGCTCTCTGTAGCTGCTCAGATCTCTTCCTCATATTTTAAATAGAAATGCTGGGCTCTACAGAAATTAGTTCTTGGGGGCCGGGGATTTAGCTCAGAGGTTCTGCCACCTGCCTCATAAGCACAAGGACCTCAGTTTGATCCCCAGTACCAAAAAAAGAAAAAGGGGAAAAAAAATTAGTTCTCCCTATCTACATGGTGTGATCAAAAAATACGGTGAATGTTAACTTTTTTTTTTTTTTTTTTTTTAATTTTTTAAGGTCAGGTCATTACAGTAAAAGACACTTTGCATTAATTCTCTTCCAAATACCCCTCCCCAGACACACTGATGAGTGTCTTTAGTTATGCGGCTGTGGCTGCCTTGATGTCCTGCACTGATTCAAAAGTATACAGCATAATGTTTTTGACAAAAACTCATAAATGTTTTGAATTCAGGACATTCAGGCAGCCACGAAAATACACTCATGAAAGAGGACTTCGGGAACTGCTTCAGAAGATGGCAAGGTGTGTTTGAAGTGAGGGGAAAATGGTACTTTTCAGTACTTTGTGGTACTTTTAGCGCAATAACATTTTATTTTTAATTTGTATTTTTTATCTCGGAATTTTATACTGGGAAAATCATTTTAACTTTGCTTTAAATGAGTCTATGCTCAGCAAGATCATAACATAAAATTTGGCTGTCTTATTCTAAAATGTAAGGTGTGATATACTTTTGAAAAGCATTAATAAGGGCTAGGGATTGAGCTCAGTGGTTCCGACATCTGCCTGGCAAGCACAAGGTCCCGAGTTCGACCCCAGTACCAAAAAAAAAAAGCATTAATAAAATGAATTATTAAAAAATAAATCACTGCAAGAAGCAAAAAGGATGGTTTGAAATGTTTGCTCCTTAAACAAAAAAAACAAAAACAAAACTCCCATTTCTTTTTGGAGTTTTCTGGACAACCCCCATGGGCCTTCAGCCTGCAGCAACCCTAACGGTTTCCCGTGTTTCCAGCCCCCATCCAGGGTCCCCAGGTTGGTGCCCACACCCCTTCCCCCTCACCCCGGCTCCAGGGTGTCCATGGACACGCGTGCTGCTACCTTCCTTCCTCCGTGCCCAGGCAGATGGTGGGCACGTCGGAAGTGCGGGTGGTCAGGGGCTCGGGGTCTGAGGCTGCGCTGGGCTCTCGGTGCTGCTCCTGGACGGGCACGTACACCATGCACAGGATGCGCGACTCCACGTTGAAGCACTCAATGACTTTGGGGCTGGAGTTTTGGAAGGAGATGATGGCAATCTGACCCATCTGGCTGCTACAACTTCCGATCTGAAGCAGAGAGGGGTGGGGAGCAGGAAGTGAGTGCAAGCCAGCTTCCAGAGGAGACACTGACTCTCGGGGAGAATCCACACCGTAGCACACATTGACAACGTGTAACGTCCTGCTGACAGAGCCACTTTTTCATGTCAATGTGTTTAATTAGGTTCTCAAACATTTCAATAAAAAGCCTACTTTTTACCACACAGCCATCACAGAGTGGTAAGAGCCTATTCACATATACGGTTAAGTCTTGAAAAGTAAATTCGTAACATTAAATACATTAACACCGTTTAACAGCCCTTAGCTAAGGAAAATTAAAAACAATGGATCCCAAACCGGGTCACGGAACTTAACATGCAGTATGTGTGCGGATCTTCTCTAGGGGGAGTATCCCTGCGACAGTAGCCCGGAGACGCCTGCAGGTGCTCGGGAGCTCGCTTCCCAGCTGCAGCGCCACTTGCATGTGTTTGTGTGGACAGGACCTGAGCCTCACTAACAGAAAGCAGGGCTGGGGTCACTGACTCTTTTCCTTCCCACAAACCTTGAGCAAGCTGTTTCCCTCCTTGCTCCTCCCTCCTCTGACCCTTTTGGCTTGGAAGGACAAGGGCTGCCTGGCCCCTGTGCTGGTCCTAGGGTGCAGGGTGTGGTCAGCAGAGAGACAAAGCACCAAGGCACAGGTCCTGGGAAGAACACAGCTCTGCTAAAATCTGAACGTCCAGCCTCTCCCCGAGCTCCAGGGTGGTGCAAGTGAACCCCAGTGACCAGGCCACTCCATAGTTAACACAGCCAGGGACAGGTGAGCAAGGCTTCGGTGGCCCGGAGACAGATGTTCAGCGGAGCAGGTGCAGCTGGGAAGGGCCCTGAGGCCTGAGACCCAAGGACCCGCAAGGCCCAGGGTGAGTGCAGCCTGACAGGTAGGACTGCTTAATTTCAACCACTAGGTTTCCAGAGTAAAGATCCAGCAATGTTTTGGAAGGGGGAAGGGGAGTCCATGCAATTTAATCACCAGAACGGAAGAAATATTCTAGTAGTTTAGTTTTCTCTGGACTGAGTTCAATCTAGTAAAAAGTTTTAGATGAAAAAAATAACAGAAATAAACATTCTAACTCCTAAAAATTCCACATCTTTCCCAAGGTCATCAGCCCCCTTCGGAGGAAGGTTCCTGTCTGCCCGTATGATGCAACATGGAGACCTGAGACTCAGGACACCCAGAACCCAGGCTTCTCCCTACACCAACTGCTGACGATTCCTCATGAACTTGTGCTGAAAGAGACTTACCCACAGGAAGCCGCGCGCCATGGAGAGCGAATCTCGTTGGCTTTCATTATTTAGGTAAGGCTCGGGGTTATAAGCAGCACATTCGATCTAAAGTGGAGGAAATCAAGCGTGTGTCAAGTGGGACTCGGAGGCTTCAAGACATCATTTTTTTCTTTTTCTGTGCTGCACATAGTCTCTGTAGTTGAAGTATTACTCTGAATTTTAAGTACATAAAATCACTAATTATGTATCTGTATCAGTTTACAACAGTAAAACTACCACCCACATCAAGCTATTGAACATGGATCTTACATATGATCGCAAGTGTCTCAACTGTGAAATTTCTTCTAACATCCTTATTTCTGCCTAATAAAAATGTCCTCTCCATTTCTACGACCTAAAGAGTTTCTATTACCCTTCAATCCCTTTAACCTTTGTTTTACACAAATGTGAATATTCAGATTAGAGATGGATTTTTCTTTTACTCAATTTGGATCTATTAGTTGGGAATTTAACCCAGTTTAAGTCACCTCTACCTGTCAATATCTTTCATGCAAATTATAAGACTTCCTTGGTGTTTTTAGTTTACTATTTTTTCCTGTTTTTATTTTTTCACTTGTTTTGAATTCCAGAAACTTGGAATGTATATAATCTATTTTTGGATACAACTCAATGAGAAATTCACATATGAACCACAGTAGTGCACTAATTACTGGTTTTCCCAATTCAGTATTTCAAACACATCCACCCCTCTCCAACCAGTGCTTTGGAAACATTCTCCTTACATTATCAGTATTAACATTATGAACTTGCTAGTTTTTTTTTTTAAGGAAACAGAACAGTACCATTTTCCAATTTTGCCAGATTAATATTCAGAATGTCTTTACTGGACTTGTCCTTTCCACAGTGACAAAGCACTTTTATCTAACATACATTTGGCTTAACAACACGAGTGTTTATATTATATGACAAAAATAAAACAGTATTGATTTCCCCAATAGAGTGAATATTTGCCATGAACTTTGACAGCTTAAAACTACACAAGCTAAAAATTTTAGATCTAGCTTACAAATCTATTTTGCATTTAGGTTTATTACTCTATATGTAACAGTTTTAGACTTCATGTTCCTAACTAGTTTTTTTTTTTTTTTGGTACCAGGGATCAAACTCGGGACCTTGCGCTTGTGAGGCAGGCACCAGAACCACTGAGCTAAATCCCCAGTTGTTCTTAACTAGTTTTAACCATCAATTGTTTCATACAACTATCTCCCTGCTCTTTAATTTTATGTTGGCTGCAGTAAATCTTGCAGCAAACTTTTCAGAGAAGATTCTTGGTGGATATATTTTCCTAACCAAACCTTTGGTATCTGATAATGTCTTCCACCTGCCTTCATACACAAATGCTAACTTGGCAGGTTATATAATTCTTGATTCTAAATTATTTCTCCTTAAAATATCTGTAGATGTTATTCCATTGTCTTTCTCTGTAAGAGAAAAATCTGAGGTCAGTGTGACTTTTGCCCCTATATAGGTAACCTGCTTTCCCTGTCTGGATACTTGCAAAGTTTTCTCTTTATCCTTAAAATTCTTTTTTTAAAATTCTTTTATTGGTACATTTTAGGTATACAATACGTCTACATTTATCATTGGGAGCCTGTACCTGTACAGGATGAATCCTGGTTATTTTTTTCCCATTCCCTGTGCTCCCTTCCCTAGTTACACAGACTTTGCTTCCATTTTTTTCTTTTCTCCTAATTTTTCCTTTCCCTTCTTTCCTTTCTCCTTCCCCTCCCACCACCCCTACTCCTTTGGACCTTTTCTTCCTATTTCAAATTATCAATTATTCATTTTAATCATTTTAATCCTTATTTATACTTTCAGTTTCTCACACTAGAGAAACTATTCGGTATTTACACATGTGTTCTATTTATTTCACTTACGAGTATGGCCTCTATATGCATCCATTTAGCTATAAATGTCTCTAATTTCTCATTCGTTATGGCTAAGTAGTACTCCATTTTATAAAAAACCCACATCTTCCCCTTTTTTGGTACCGGGACTCGAACTCAGGTCCTTGCACTTGCACAGCAGATGGCAAAACCACTGAGCTAAATCCCTGGCCCCAAAAACCACATTTTCTTTATCCAGTCTCCAGTTGATGGGCACTTGGACTGTTTCCAAGCTTTAGCTATTACAAACTGTGCTGCTATGAACATAGGTGCACATATATCGCTGTGGTATGATTCTTTTAATTCTTTGGGGAAGATACCCAGCAGGGGAATAGCTGGGTCAAATGGGACCTCTAGCCCTAGTTCTTTGAGGTGTCTCCATACTGATTTCCACAGTGGCTGCACCAGTCTGCACTCCCACCAGCAGTGGAGCACGGTTGCTCCTTCCCCACAGCCCCACCAGCATTTGTTATTGGTTGATTTCTTGATAGCAGCCATTCTTTCTGGGGTGAGGTGGAATCTCAGTGTTGTTTTCATCTGCATCTCTCAAATGACCAGTGATGTTGAACATTTTTTCATATATTTGCTGCTTTTACTTCTTTGTCTGAGAAATGTCTGTTCATTTCAGATGCCCATTTTTGAATTGGGTCTTTGAATCTAGGGGTTTGAGTTTTTTCAGTTCTTTATATATTCTAGATAGTAGGCCTTTGTCTAAGGTACAGCTGCTAAAAATTTTTTCCCACATTGTAGGTTGTCTCTTAGCTCTGTTCGTGGTTTCTCTTGCAGTGCAGAAGCTTTTTAATAAGGTGGGATCCCAGTTGTTGATTCTTTCTGCTAGTTCCCGTGCTGCTGAGGTTTTGTTCATGAAGTCTTTTCCTATGCCAATGTCTTCAAGAGTTCTACCTAGCTTATCTTGCAGCAGGTTTAGTGTTTCTGTCTTGATATTTAGATCTTTAATCCACTTCGATCTTAGTTTAGTGCATGGTGATAGGTATGGGTCTAGTTTTAATCTCTGACAGGTTGAAATCCAGTTTTTCCAATACCATTTATTAAATAGGCTATCTTTCCTCCAATGAGGGTGGTTGGCTCCTTTATCGAAGATGAGGTGGCTGAGTATGTCTGGAGTTGTTTCTGTATCTTTTAGTCTATTCTACTGATCCTCAGGTCTGTTCCTTTGACAGTACCATGCTGATTTTATCACAGTAGCTTTGTAGTATAGTTTCAAGTTGGGGGTTGTGATACCCCCTGCCATGTCTCTGTTGCCCAGAATTGCTTTTGCTGTTCTGGGTCTTTTCTGGTTCCAAATGAATTTTTGGATTGTTTTCTCTAGTTCTATCCTTAAAATTTTAAAAAGCCATCAGGATATGTCTAGGTGTTGCTTTTTTCTCCTCACTGAATTTTCAAGGTGCCCTGTGAGCCTTTTCTGCAGCTCACTTCATTCTTCAACTCTGGGAAGTCTTCATCAATTAGTTCCAGTTACTGGTTTGGCTTCATGTTCTTTGTCCTCTGTGTCAGGTACTCCTCCCTGACAGCCTCTCTCTCTCTTTCTCTTTTCTCATCTGAATTTCTTTGGCCTTTTCCTCTGCATTCTGTGAGAATTTCTCTTGTATTGCATTTACGTCAGAGATTTATCTTGTGACCAACCCTGCTTGCATGCTTCCTGTAAACGGAAGGCCACAACCCCTCCCCTGTGGTCACACACCAGCTGCTCTTTCATGAAGCCCACCAGGGTAGTGAACACTCTTATAAGACGCCCAGTACTTTCTAGACGATCACACTAGACCAGCACATCAACATCAGAGGAGGCATTTTCTCTGTATTTAGCTCTATTCCTTTCTTCTGAACTGTGGCCTTCTGAGCTTTTCAACAGCTCTTTGCAGAACAGGGTCACAACACAGTCTCTTCCCCAGCATCAAGGCTGAAGAACGGCCCTGTCATTTCCTAAATGGCATCCGATCATCTAACCACAACCTCAGGGTCATTGTCTATCGAAGACTAAAGCAGGAAGGTGAAAGACGAATCTGCAGCCATGCTGTGGCATCCATGGGGATCCCAGGATCTCAGGGAACCCCAAATCCTCAGACACTCAGGTCTGTCATGTAAAACAGCACCGGATTTTCACACAGTACATTTGCATCCGACCAGAGACTTTACATCAGCTGTAGCTTACTCCTCAACCTCATGTGACGTACTCACCACACAAAGGGCTGTTACACCGTACTGGGTAGGGAATGATGATGAAAACACTGCACATGTCCCATACAGACACGATTTTATCTGAATACTTTTGATGGGCTGAGTCCATGGTCAACTGTGTAAGTCTTAGACGCTTAGTTTGTAGAAGTGGATTTAGTCTTTGGTGTTTCATTTTCAGAACCCCTCGACCATGAGGAAAGCCAGCATCAAGGGGCACATCAGAGGGGGTGAGGCTGGGGCGGAAGACCAGGAGTGAACAACGGTGCCATCCACTTACCCCTTAAAGAAAGGCAACTTGTCTAGGCCCCGTCTCAACAACGATTTGTCTAAGGGGCTGGGCAAGTAGCTCAGTGCAAAGGCCCTGTACTACAAAAAGGCACATTCTCCAAACCATGGAACCCACCGAGAGAGAGCACCAGAGTGCCGGCCGGCCGTGCCTGAGTCCAGCGCTCGGCTGCAGCCCGGAAGTCAGGGAGGTCAAGCTTGTGGCGCTAATGCGGGAAGGGCTCTGGCCTCTGTGGCAGGGGACCTGAGCCGCCACGCTGCGCAACAAGCACGCCTCGGACCTCGCGGTAAGACTTGGGCATGGCGGAACCCTCTCGGCTCGCCGCTCCATGACCCACAGGACTGCCCAGCTCCGGGCACCACAGACAGCGGCTCGGCCCGGGTCTCAGGCTCCAGAGCAGCCCTGAGTGTTTCCAAGCAAACGCCGCGCCCCACCTTGAACTCCGGCTGCCTGGCCACCATCACAGGCATGTGTCCCACCAGGAGCGGGTGCGTGTCCCTCTTGGTCTGACTCCCATCGTCGTCCACACAGAACCAGCCCAGATGGTTGTCCTCCTCTGCGGTGAGAGAGCACAGCCCAGGTGAGCGCCAGAGCCGAGCGCAAGTCCCTGCATGTGCTGACGTCGCGGGCGCAAGCGCAAAGGACATGAGCACAGACCGGTTTCACTACTGCAGTGATGGCCACCTGCGCTCTGAGGAGCTGGGAAAGGCAGCTAACGGCAGCTTGTTTTCTCAGCCTGTCCCCTGTGCCGAGACCGGGCCCATTCCAGGCTGGTCAAGTTGCTCTGAAGCCGCTCAGTCATTCAGGGAGAGAGATGGAGCCCAGCCAGGCCTCCTTCCGGGACGAGCACAGCCAAGGCAGGCTCCCGCACAACTGAAGGCCTTCCCTGCCGCTGACCACTGACCACGAGAGGACCCACACCCGACCCCTGCCGCTGCTCTGTGTCATTCCCAGGAAATGCTTCAGACTGCGTGCGGAGGCTGTCACAAATGTGCGCATGCGTGCACACGTGCACACACCACCCCAGGAGAGCTGTGTAAATCACACACGTGCGGATCGAGGAAAAGGCACCCAGGACCAGGAGCACGACATCAGGTCACACCCAGACCCTGCACGCTCTACGGCAGCCAGGTGGCGCACACTGGGGTGCCCTCTGAGCCACCGCAGAGCCTGGCAGGCCTGACCCTCACACTCACCATTCCTGTGCTCATCACAGAGCTATCCTGACTCCATGGGAGCCCTGGCTTGGTTCCCACAGGCCCTGGATTGCATACAAACTTCTCACAAGTCGCTAGTGCTAGGCTTAGTATCCCCATTCTGAAACCTCCTCCCAGATGACGGCAGGGACCCCACCCTCGCGGGGCGCCTCCTCTCGGCCCTGCCTGGAGCCTGCCCAACCCACTGGGATCCTGCAGCTCGTCTTACCCAGGGCGAGCTTGGCCATCTGCAGGTTGCTGGTCCAGGCCTCTTTGATGGCAGGGGTGAATGTGTTGAACACGGCTGTGAAGAAAGTAGGCCGCCCAGACCTGCCGGAAATAACAGACGAGTGAGTTCTGATGTGACAGGGCTGCCAAACCGAGAAAATACTAAACACACACTCTGATAAGGGACCATTTTCTTCCCAGCTTTGGCCAAGAAGGTTTCATTTTGAAGTCACTCACTTGTCCTGCTTCCCAGGCAGCTGTAACTGAATTCTGCAGCGGTCGGCAGCTCTGATTTCATCTTCTTTCTTCAAAATCAGGCTCTGTAAGCCTGAGGTCCAGTCATGGGCTACCGACTGGTTTAAGTTCTACAAAGAAAACGGAGATGCATGCTTTTAAATGTTTAAAAATACCGAGAGGAGAAAAGGCAAAGCTGTAATTGTAGCACAAAAATCCAGGCAGACAGCTGTGCTCGTATTCAACTGTGAAAAAGCCAAGGCCGGGGCCAACCACAGTGTGCACGGCCGAGGCGAGCTGCAGTGTCTGCCAAGTGGAGAGAATGGACTGACACGTCCCACCTCCCCCAGCAGGACGGGCGGTCAGGTGGGCCCATCCTCCCTGACGCAGCAAGCTCAGCCCACTCAGAGGTCCAGGCTGAAACAGGGTCCCATGCACAGGGCGGCCCTTACCTGGTAGTTCCCTCTGAGGCTCCCTATCAGCTGGGCGATCTGGCCAACGACGTTCAGGTCATGTAGCAGGTTCTGCAGATCGTGGTAAAGCTGTCCCGGCCCCAGGTAAGTTTTGTCTACCGAGTAAGCAAAAAAAGGAACACATGAATGCAACACCACGGTTTCTAACCTTTTGGAAATAACTGTAGACTTACAGAGGGCCCGAAGCCCGCACCCCGCACCCGTGCGAGGCCCCCAGCCGCCTCCTGATCCGCGAGTCCCAAGGCCCGGAGTGGCCGCCTGCTGGGGAGGACGAGGCCAGACGAAGGCCCAGGGAGTACGCGGCGGCCCGCTCAGAGGTCTGAAGCAGCTGCTGCCCGAGCTGGGCATCGCCCGCCCCCGTCTTCCTGTGCGTAGCTGCGAGTAAGTTCTGGAGCACAGGTCACATCCTGCAATTGAACGGGGCTGTCTTTTGGGAATGAGGAATTATTCTTGACGGAAGCATTTGAAAAGAAAAATCTGTACCATGGCCTCAGCAGTACTTAGTTCTGTTCCCACTACAGCCTCGCGTTTTGCCCTTCTACAAGCAGATAGTGGCAGTGGTTCTGAGTCTGAGCCTGGAAAAGGGAAAGGCCGGAAGACTGCAAAGTCTCACACTATGGGAAGCAAATCAGCTACAAATGAGAAAAAAAGAGAAAAAAGAAAGAAGTGCAACAGAGTGAAGCAAATGAGCTGAGGAATCTTGCTTTTAAGAAGACTCTCCAGAAATCCTCTCATGCCATTTGAAAGGCTCATCAGGACCTTCCACTGTCAAAGCCCATGCAGAAGGATTCACGAGAAGAAAACTGGCAAGAATGGAGACAAAGAGATGAACAGCTGACATCTGAAACGTCCGAAGCTGATCTTGAGAAGGCATCATTGCTAAGTAAATTAGAATATGAAGAGCACAAAAAGGAGTATGAAAATACTGAAAATGCTTCAACTCATTCAAAGGTCATGCCTAAAAGAGATAAAAGAATCATCAAGGAAGAGATAAACCTCTCACAGTATCACTAAAAGATTTCCAATCTGAAGATCACATTCGTAAAAAGACTGAGGAATTGAGTTCTTCTCAGACTGTAGACTTATAGAAAAATCACTAAGTATCCCAAGTTCCCAGCCTCCCCAGAGTAATATCCTCACCCAGAACTGACAGTTAATCTGAGCCAAATTTCCAGCAGTTGGGTCACCCAACATCAGAGTTCCCAGCGATCTCTCCTAAATTTAGTTTAAAGAGAACAGAAATGGTTCGTCTGTGCCGAGACTCGGTCCACACCGCCCGACGGCATGGGGGGCTAGGGTCGGAGCAGGAGCCACGGCTCAGACACAGCCCCCCCTGACCAGGAATCTGCCCACTCACACACGGGCAGAGATGAAGGCCTGATTTCAACCCATGTGCCACAGTGCCACCTCCTTTCTATTTCCACGTCAACAAAGTGAGCCTGGGCTCACGCAGCCAGCCAGGGGAGTAGCGGTGCCTTGGTGCCCGGGTACTTCCTGCCCTGGCCCTGTGCCCCTACACGGGGTACGAGCCACGAGGGCCCAGCGGGCTCTGATACTGCTGTGGCCATGCTGAATTCTTACCAACTCTGCGCAAAGGGCCTGCGTGTTCATCCTGCACCATGCCCTGCAGGTGCTCGTACGTCCTCCAGCATATGCGTGTACCCACCCTACCATTTCCTAAATCCATGGATCCCAAAACACTCACCCTCAACCCTCAACTGAGAAGCTACCCTACAGCCATCTGTCATTCTGCAGGAACCTAAGCTGAAGACCTGAGTATAAGGGCACCTATGTGCATGGTGGGACCGACTTTCAGCACTTGTCTGGACAAACGGACACATCGGGAAGGTCCACCGAAAAGTGGTAAATCTGTTCCACTACTGATACATGCCTATCACCATTATTTTGCCTTGCAGTATGGTAATAACTCAGAGTATTTTTGTCTAATACACATATTTTATTCATTTGTCAACATTTTTTTGCAGTGTGGGGATCTAATCTAGGACCTTGTGCATGTGATGCAATTCTCTACCACTGAACTGCATCCCCAGCCCCATCTGTCAACTTCTGAGGATAAATGGTACATATGTATCCTTATAGTAAAATTGTAAGTGCCACACTAGCTTCATTAACTAATCAGCACCTACTTGACATTATTGCTAAAATTACCATTCAATAAAACTGAACCTTCTCTTCCGAGCATGCAGAACTACCAACTGTAGCCCATGTGTACCTTAGCACCCCGGCAGTCTACACCCTCCAACACAGCTCTGTCCACGCCAGAAAGGCCCGCAGTGTCCCTGAGATTCACCCCCACTCAGTGCTGGCAGCCACTAGCTTGTTCTCCACCACTGTGTTCTCCTTAGGGCACCTCACATCTGCTTTAACACATGAAGAGCAAACGTATCTTGGCACAGGCATCCTGCGTGCAATGTGCCTGTCAGGAGACTCCTCAGGTATGGATGCCAAGTGTCCAACCCGATCACAATCTTGTCCCGTGGGCAGGAATACCAGAACACGAGGGGCACACCGCACAGAGGGCAGGGCACACCTCCACCTGCAGAAGGACATGAGGAGTTTCCCATGCCCCATCTTTAAAGCATGATGTGGATGAGTCAGATGATACCCCAACCTCTAGTGACTGTCTCTGAATTGGGGGATCTGATACCCGTGTTTGAATCTGGGCGAGCCATGTGGTGAAACAGAAAACACTCCAATGCTCAAACCAGGTCTTGGAGATGCCAGCTCCACACCGGCACCCTGGGGTCATCGGGACACAGGCTTCCACATTGTCGGGACTTCCTGAAACACCTGGGCCTTGTCCAGATCTGCTTCCTCAGCCACAAAAAGGGACAGCACCACCTTCCTGCACACCTTACAGTACTGCTTTGAGGATCAAATGAAATAAGGCCTGGGAAGCAGCTGCCAAACCAACACGTGCATCATGTCTCGCTCCACACAACGTGAGGGGCAGCACACCTTATCACTCACCAACCTCCCCAGCCCTGACCACATTCAGGCTCTTCCTCTGTTGACTGCCACTGGCCCAGCCAGTACTTCCTATACCTGTTTCCTTTACCATCAAAGCACAGCCCACCATGTTCCTTTCCTCCAGCAAAGGAACTGGATCTGGTTCCCATGTGTCTAAAGGAAATGGTGATGTGTGGGATGGGTCGGTCAGCTCTCCTGTAGCTGAGATACAACACCTGACACAACTCAAAGGGGAGAGATTTACTTTGGCTCACAGCTTCAGTGGGCTTAGTCTGTGGCTGGCTGCTCCACGGCACAAATGGCATGGTGGAAGGCATGGCAGAGCAAAGCTGTTCACAGCATGCAGCCAGGAAGCAGAGGGACAGGGGAAGAGCCGCGGAGGGAGATGCACCCTTCCAGGTCAGCACCCAGTGAGCGCCTTCTCTGACCAGGCCCCACTTCCCAATTGTGCAGATACGAACTCATCCAGGCACGATGAGTACAGGACCCCAAGAGCCAATCACTTCTACATACACGAGGCTTTGGGGACATTTCAGATCTAAGCCAGAACAGGTCATGTTTTAAGTGAGGGGAATGAAGCATCCTAAATCTTCAGGTGCAACTCATGGAAACTGAGGCTGCCCCTGGTGGAGCAGTTTCCCCCAGGCCAGGCAGCAGGCACACAAGTCCGGTACTGTCCTGGCCTCATTCGGCTAATGTGCATATGTTTCAGAGGAAAGGAAGCAAATGTTTGGCCTGTGTAACTTTCCCACTCCTGCGAACAAATCCCATGAGAGAGCTGCACACGCGGTAGCAAGTGTGCACACACCTGTGTGGCAGCAATGGCTGTACATGTGTTCCTGAGCACACGATGGAGCCGAGGAGTGGACACAGAGCCAATTCTGCAGCAAGGGCTTTGGGTTTCTAGTGTGAAAGCCGTCTTTACGTGCAGAGCTGAGGCCGGCCCAACTTTCCCTGAACTGAAAAGGACAGCAGCGAAGTGAAAGAACACAGTGACAGCTTCCTAGAGCTCCAGTGGTGTGGGCGGTGTGGTGGGAGGAAGGCAGGCCTGGGCCTGGGCCCCTCGGCCGCAGCCCACCAAAGGATGCCTCCCGTGCTTGGGCTGCCAGTGCTGAAAGGCCCGAAGCCACAGACGGCTGCCCCACCAGGCCCCTCTGTCCTGGGAGAGGGTAGGGATGGGCGAGAAGCTGGGCAGGAGAGGGACCACACTGGCCACAGGAGGAGGACCTGGCAGGCGTGGGCAGTAGACAGGCTGCAGGGTCCTCCGCAGCGAGGCCACAGGCAGACTGGCCAGCTGGTAACAGCAAGGAGTGCTGCATGACACAGCAACTGGTTACCAACAAGGAAGCAGGCCAGGAAGCGACCTTGGGAACTAACATCAAGATGAGAGTAACAACACATCGCAAATGTCACATCCTTGAAATGGCTGAGCAGATCCCAGGATTTGCTCACCACGCAAGAGCAAGGGAATACACATGTCAGCTAGCTGAAGGGGCCGATCCACAACATACACACATTTCAACACATCAGACTATGTACCATGTATATAATTATCTTTGTGCTGAAAAGTAAACATTTTAAAAGACTATACATATGGTATCACCCTGTCCCTCCCAGCAGGTGGCAGACCCCTCCATACTGAGGCCAAGAGGGGCATCTACCCCCAGTGTGGGGAGGGACAGGTGCCCCTCGGGCCTGAGGCGCAGACACCTGGGGACCACACACCCCACACACGAGGCGTGGGGCAGGAGCACCTCGCAAAGCAGGTGTGGCAGAAACGCGCCCCGGGCATGAGCAGGTTTCAACATTGCCTCCAGTCTACAGGAGAACTGTTTTATTTTTATTTTCTGGCCAAAATTTATTGATCAAAAGAATCAGCAAATCAGAATTTTTGCTGGAGCTAATTTCTAGCCGCCTGGTTGCAAATTCCCAGGGTTTTCAGTGCCATGAGTAAAGCTCTCCATAACCAGCCTCTCAGACTTCCTCAATGCTGCCTGTTTCCGTGGAAACCCTGCAACTGGCGGGAAATGCAGCCTGTGGGCTGAATGGAATCTTGGGGTACAAACACGGCAACAGCAAGGGTACCTACAAACCCTCAGCAAGTCTGGAAGGTCTCCTGACTGCCCAGAGAAGGCAGAGGTGGGAGGAGGCAGCTTGGAAGGCTGAGTAGGGAACACTCAGCTCCCAGGGAGGCAGGGACGCAGGGCGCAGGGCGGGGAGCGGGCTGGCTGAGTCACTGCAGCTCCCACGCAGCCTGCAGAGCAGCCGCCAGCCCTGGCTCTGCACTTTGGAGCTGCAGGCTCCCTCATCTGCTACTCAGCTCCTCCAGCAGGCTCCTCTGTGCTCCAAGGCACCTGGGCCTGTGGTCCCCACCCCCAGTTCCCAGGAAGCCAGGAAGCAATGCCAGCAAGGAACCACCCTCTGGGGACGAAGGGGCCAATGTCACAGCCCCCGCAGCTAGAAGCAGTCACCGTGGGAGTCTCAGTTTGTGGTGCGTGGCGCTGCTGGGTGAGCAGAGGAGGGCCGCCAGCAGAGACGCCAGATGCTGTGAGGCCTGCCCGCCCGAGCAGGCCCCTCCAGCAGAGCGGAGCTTCTCTCCAGATGCAGCTGAAGCCAGAGCGATTAAGAGGCAAAACATCCAAAGCCCAGCAGGGCAGGCTCTGCCCCGTGCGGGGCCCCTGGAGTGTGATGGGGAAGACAGGCTCTTGGGTGCAAGTGCGAAGGTGGCCGCTGCCTGGGCTCCAGTCAGCCCAGGAGGAGGAGCCTGTGCGGCCGGCTGAGAGCCGCTGAGCCGATGGCTACACAGGGCAGGGAGCGGTCCAGGATCATCTTTGCGTGTGAATGTCCTGACTACCCAGCACCATTTGGCAAGGAAGTTTTGGTCAAGATTCCAAAGTGCAGGCAACAAGCAAAAATAGACAAATGGGATTACATCAGGCCAAGACGCTTCTGCACAGAGGAAACAACCAACAGAGTGAAAAGACAGCCTACAGAACAGGAGAAAATGTTTAAAAATGATCATTTGGGTCAGGGATTGAGCTCAGTGGTTCTGGCGCTTGCCCCGCAAGCGCGAGGTCCTGAGCTCAATCCCTGGTACAAAAAAAATGGTTCATCTGATAAAGGATTAGTATCCAGCATATATAAAGAGCTCAGAAGCAGAGCAACCAAATAATCCAATTAAAAGCAGGCAAATACTCTGAACAGACATTTCTCAACAAAGGACATACAAAGGGCCAACAAGTACTGCACATGAAAAACACTCAACATGGCTAATGATGACCAGGGAAAGGAAAATGAGATGCCTGCTCCCCAAGCTGGAATGGCTATAGCCAAAATGACAGGAAGCAGCAACGCTGTTAGAATGCAGAGGACAGAGAACTCGACATGCTGTGGTGGGAACCCCAGTGAGCACAGGGAGAGCGGCCATGAGAGCCACAGTCCCCCCCAGGTATACAACTAAGGGACCTGCCCTCAGCCCAGATGCCCATGTCCCTACTCCCCGACACACAGCAGCCAAGACTAGGACCAGCCGAGGTGCCTGCAGCAGATGAGAGGACAAAGCGTGGAAGACACAGGACAAGGACCCTGCAGCCACAGCAAGGTGGCGTCCTGTTGCCCGCAGCCAAATGGGTGACCTGGAGGACACTGTGCTAAAGGAGCTGAGTCAGACGCAGAAAGACAAGCGGCATGTGTCACGTGCGCACGGTGACCCTGGAGGCTGAGATGGGTGGGGGCTGGAAGCCTCCAAGCCCAGTTCAACAGTAACAACACGCCCTGTGCTCCAAGGCCCCGCGGGATGACCCTGGTGCATTTCACGAGCAGTGCAAAGGATGACAAGGAGCAGTGCTCAACAGCACATATTCTACTGTGCTCTCAGATACACACTGCGCCCTGGACACACGTGCATTACTATGCCTCAGTCAAAAGTGGAAACACGGGAGGTAGAAATGCTGACCACCTTGACCCGATCGGTACATCCCACGTGTACGCATCACCTCATCACGCTGTAGTCCACAAATCCATACAAGCAAAATATCAATTAATGATGAAAGCCAGGGCCTTGCCAGTGTTCACATCAGAACAGAAGCCAGGCTGTGAGGTGACAGGAAGCCAAGTGAGGCTGCTGGCTCCACAGCCTCGGGTCACGATTCACAATGGGGCCCTAGGCTCCCTCTCTGATTCCGACTCAGACTCAGCAGCCACAAGGGGACTATGAGGCTCTGTGGTTAGCACTGCTGACCCAGGGAAGGACCAGGCTGGCAGTTCCAAGGCAGAACCCACTGAGCAAGGAGGCTGGTAAGCAGGGCACAGCTGGGCTTTGGCCATCACCACCAACTCTGTTATCAAGAACCTCATTAACCAGGCAGGGCAGACACTGCTATGACAATTCCCGAGCACTACAGAGTCCCCCGGTTACCCTGGTATCTGTTGGGGCCACTGTGCCCCCTGGGCTGGGCAGGCCGCAGACACAGCGGGGCAGACGGTACCCACGTGGCATGCACTAAGGCTGCCCTGCCGGGACTGTGTGGTGCTGATGACTCATCCACTGGACAGCCCCAGATGGCCGCCAGGGGGCAGAGAGAGGCCCCTCGCTCCCCAAGACGACCGGCAAACCTCATCTGGGCACGTGCTCCAACCAGAGCCCGTGCCCCTCAACCCGTCCCTTGGTCCCCTAATAAAAATCCCACAGTCTAAGTGGGAAGGTCTTCGAGCTTCCTGGGGCCCCTTCCTCCACTTCCCAGAAGTAAGAATCTCTCCTTACAACTCACTCCGACACCTGGAACTATCAGAGGGTGAACCCGGGGCCAGGACACCCACCCCACCTCATGGGCTGTGACCAGGCTTGTCCCTGCTCACCCCTGGGCCTTTCTCCATGGCGACACACAGCTACTGCTTCAACAGTGTCCTTGCCACACGACACACAAGGTCCCTGCCCTGCCAACATGACCTTGGCTGGTGTCAGCCCCTGGGCTGGGGTAGGGGCAGCAGCTCCAGACAAAGAGTCACAGTCTCACCCCAGCTGGAGACGACAGAGTCACCGTGGCCAACCTGTCTGACACGCCCGAGGCGGGCAGGCTCTGGGTTTGGGCACAGTGCACACCCGTGGACTTTACTGCCCACATTCCTGTCCACTCCTGAGGAAGACGTGGTCGGAACTGCGCCACTGAACACAGGCCGCAGGCGCAGCCTCCAGGGGAACAGGCCGTGTCACTCCCTCTGTGGCCCAGCGTGCGAGCTGATCCGGGAGCCCGTGGGGCAGATGCAGGGCCACTCTGCTCCCCTTCTTCACGGCAGGGACAGCTGGGCACGGGCACGAGGCTCAGCCTGAAGTCCCTGCGGCTCTATCCGGTCTCCCTGCCTCGCTGGCTCTGGGCTTCCTCCCTAGCACACCGAGTTTGTGACAGTAGAAAATGTTTTTTAAATGCCAAAATGTAGAGAAAACAACACATGGACACATTTTTACCCACAGCCCAGAATGCACAGATGTTAATGCTCTGCTATATTTGCTTCCAATGCCATTTTTACCCAAAGGAACAAAATGTTAAGGTGCACATTACCCCGCCACACCTGTTCCTTCTCCCAGCACCCTGAAACCAGGCTGCAGCACTCCGGTGCATTCGGGGTCCTTTAACAGCCGGGGCACCGGTCGTATGAGGGGCTGCCCGTGAGCACGAGCGAAGTCGGCTGCTCCAGCCCACGGAAACGGCCGCTGCCGGAGAGATGGTCCCTGGGGACCTGAGCCTGTCTCGAGAGCATGGCTCAGAAGGGCCTGTGTGGGGCGGGGCACTGGACCCCCTGCAGAGTTCCCCACGCAGGCGGCTGCAAGAGCATGGGAAACCGATCCCTTACACACGCCCACAGGCACTACCTCACGGAGGGAGCGAGTCGGAGGGCAGTGCTCCGCTGCAGTCTCCCACTGCATCTGCCAGTCAGCCCTGGGGCTCAGCAGCCAGCCACGTGACCCTCGGGAGCCACTGCGAACGAGCGGCTGCCCGCTGCCGCCATGACCGGAAGGAGACACAGGCTGGGGAGCAGGCGGGCCCGCTGAGGTCACAGAAGGCCCTGGCGGCAGGGCTGGGCCCCTCTCCCCTCCGCCCTCTCCCTCGGCCCCTACTGACAGCACCTTGCAGCCGAGGGCTCATCTGTGTGTGCAGCGTGACTGGAGGGTACGGAGACCTGCCAGGAGCAGACAGCATCCGGGACCCGCCCCTGGAAACCCTCCTCCTACACGGAGCACGGAGAACGGGCAACACGTGCCGAGGACACAGAGGCGCCTCCTCACGGCCACACGGCCACTGCGGGCTGCGGGGCCAGGGGACTGCCCCAGGAAGTCAGCGGACTCTTCTGAGTCAGTCTGAAAATGCACAAATTACCTTCAGGGGCTCTGGAAGCCAAAACCAAGCCGGGGCCCAGGGCTCCGAGGTCAGCAGCGTGCAGGCAGTGTGCAAGCCTCGCGCTAGCCGCAAAGCTTGACATCCAAGTCAAGGAGAACGAGGCTGGAGCGGGGCGCCCTGGAGCAGCCCCTCGCTGCTCTCCCTGGCAGAGCGGCCCCTGGTTTCCTCAGCAGCAGTTGCTAGGCAGCAACATGCACACCGCACCTCCAACACCAAACCACAGAGGAAGGCGACAGGGAGTGGCTCGAACAGCAGGAAGGTCCTGGGAGCGTCGGGAGAACAGGAACTTCCAGCTGCTTCTCAGGATGCCTCAGTGATGGCGAATGCAGGGAAATGAAGGAGCAGGCCGTGGCTAACGTGGGCTGTCTGCACACCTCGGAAGGCGCGGACACCCGGCGACCCTGGGACCCTGGGATTCCAGGCATACAGGGTACTCATCACTGTTACTTTGTTCTTCTTCAGCATCACTCACGAAGTCCAGGGTAGCCTGGCACTCGCTACGGAGCACGGGCTGACCTTGACCCTCCCGCCTCAGCCTCCCTGAGGCTGGGATGACAGGTGTGCACCACCACGCCTGTCTTCTGATCACGGTGCAGTGTTGACGGCATCCACACTGCTTTGCTTTTCTTCGCCACAGAGGCACCACTGTTATCTTTTTTTAAATCTTTAATAAGATTTATTGTGATAAATTGTTTTGTATAGAAATGTATATGCCTTTGCTAAGAACAGTGGCACTTAATTTTAAGTAAATGTTATTTTTAAAAGAGCCATTTTCAAAAACTAAGTGATTGCATAATTTTATCAAATGTCTCTTCACCTGGCCCTGAGATAAGGACTACCCCAATGTTGGCAGTCCTCTGCCAGATCCACGCACCTTCCCTACACAGACACCCATAAATTGGCCCAGTGAGGAGAGCAAACAAAGATTCAGGGAATCCAGAGAATGTTTAAATCACCTATCAAAAACACAAAAACAAAACCAATCTGCACAGCGGCCAGGCTGGCACCCTTTTCTTAGGGGGAATGGGTGGGCACGTTTTCCCTAGCCTTCCACCCCTTAGGAGAAGTATTCATGTACCCAGCCCCACACGGGTCCACGTCTTACTCCCCTGAGCACTGCATCCCTTGCCGAGCGCGTCCTAAACGCACTCAGACCTCTCTCTGCCGTGTCCTAGGCAGGGAATCACAGAGCCAGCTAGAGCAGGGCACGTCAAATCCAGGACACTCACAGACCCAGCCCAGTGAGGCCAGTGCTCCGCCCACCCGACACCAAGGTCTCAGCTCTGCCTTCCAAAACACAGAATGAGCACATCTTATCTAATCTGTTGGAAGACTTTTTCAATCCAGCAAGCATTTAAAGACCACCTTCTCCGCCCCTCCACCCCTTTTCACAACTCACAGCCAAACCAAGAGGGTTGAAGGTCACGAGACCTTCACAGCTCAGGTGCACCGGTCCCCAGCTGGTGGCCATCACAGAGTCCCATGGGCCCCACCTGGCTGGGTACGGTCAGAGTGCAGCTGCTGCCTGGGCCCTGCTCTGCACAGCCCCAACCCCAGCCCCACCCAGGAGGGTGCCCTGCAGCAGCAGGCGGCATCACTGCAGAGGCAGACCACAGCCCCGGGCCAGGACCGGGCATGCCTGCCCGCCTGCCTGTGCCCATCCAGCCAACCAACCACAGAGAAAGCAGGGGCCCACGGGGTGGGGACACGGCCAGCGGGCCAGTGTGTGGGCAGTGCCGTGCCTCGTGGCCAGAGCACCAGGAGGGAGCCAGGGTCTGCCCTGGCGCACGGCTTTGGAGAGGTTCTGGTTCCATCCAGGGCTGGCTGGCCCCACTGGCACCCCGCTGTGCTGAGCAGACACATCAATCACATCAATCACATCACGGCAGGAGGCAGGAGGCAGGGCAAGCGATGCTGCTCACCTCCTGGCAGCCAGGAAGTGGAAGAGGGCAAAGAACCAGACACGGAGGGGCAGGAGACCAGGTGCAGTCCTCAAGGCCACCCCGTGACCCACTCCCTTCCGAAAGGCCCCTCCTGGGCCATCAAGTCACCATTCCATAGTGGGTTCATCCAGGGCGAGGTCAGAGCCCTGGGCTCAGGCCCATCCACAATCAGGCCATCCATATCACGCGCCTTGGGGCCCTCATCACCCCAACCATGCCCCGCACCCCACCAGAGAGCACAGCCCGTGTCCACCAAACCAAGGTGACTGGGGGCAGCCGGAGACCCCACCTGAGCCCAGAGGAAGGGCCACAGCCCATCCAGCTGGAGGCCCAGGGCGGCTCCGTGCGCATACTGCAGAGGCCCAGCCAAAGCCCGCACTCGAGCCCCGACAAGGCCACACAAATGCCAAGGCATGGACAAGAGAGGTGCACAAGTCGGGGAAACAGACACCACCACAGGAAGTCAGTCCCTAAACCAAACCTCTGTTAACAGCATCCGAAAGGAAGCTCTATGGACCGAGCACCATGCCCTTCTAGAAGTTCAGCGGACCACAAGGAAACACAGGCCACAACTGGAAAACAACACATGAGCCCAATGGGAAGTTCAACAAAACAGAAGCCATGAGAACAGAAAACAAAACAAAACCCAAAAAACCAGGCGTCCTAGAGCTGAAGAACACAATGACAAAGTTTAATACAGCGTTTCAACCAAAGACTTAACAGACTGAAGAATCAACCTCATCTGATATTCCCCCAGCCAGAGGAGCAAAGAGAAGAGTGAAACAAAGCCTACAGGATGTAGTGGACCCACCCCCAGCCGGCAAAGCCATGGACCCAAGTGGACAGCTTGGGTGTGGCAGAGCACAGAGAGATAGAGGGACAGGAAGCATATTTTAAAAATTAATGGATGAAAACTCCCTAAATTTGGGGAGAAAGCGTTGATGCCATGCCCGCCATCCTAGTACTCAGGCGGGTGAGGCAGGAAGGCCAATATGAGTTTGAGGCCAGCCTGGACTACAGCTGGGGGTGGTGGCGCACGCCTGTAATCCCAGCTCTCGGAGGCTGAGGCAGGAAGATCACCATGAAGTTGAGGCCAGCCTGGACTACAGAGTGAGCTCAAGGGCACCCTGAACTACATAGCAAGACCCTGTCTCAAAAAAACCAAAAGTGTACACTGAGACACCTACCAGGCTGTTGAAAGGCAAAGACAGAATTTTGGAGGCAGAAAGAGAAACAACTTGTCAAATGCAAGGATGCACCCATAATATGAGGAGATTTCCCAACAGAGACTCTGCAAGCCAGGAGACAGGGGTGACACACACTGCGTCTTTAGTTGCGCCGTTGTGGCAGCTTCAATGTCCTGAATCGACTCAAAATGCTGGCCTTTCCAGGAGTCTCACGGTGCCAGATCTGGCGAAGAAGGTGGATGAGGACCAGTGCTGTGTTTTCACAAGCCTGCTCTTCCCCGGCCGGCACGAGGCGGAAGCATGACTGTATCTTTGATCACATCTCCTAAAGACTCTCACAAAAGAAAACCCCAGAAGCGCTTCCGAAGCAGTGAGAACCATGAGGCAAGTGTACTGAAGGGAGGGTGTCACTGTGGGGTGGGGTCATGGCACCGTGTCCTTATGGTGACACACTTTCATGGTACAAACACTCACTGCATTTTTCACTTACATCTCATGTATTCCAAACTGGCAGAATCATGCCCAGCAAAGGTGTCCTTCAGAAAGAAAGACGTCCTCAGACCAGCACAAGCTGAAGGAGTTTATCATCCCTGGATCTGCCTCCCACAAACGCAAAGGGCGTTAGTTCTTCAGCAGAACTGGCAAGAGAGGAGGGCGAAGGGTGGGAAGATGCCTGAAGGACAGAGGGGCAAAGGGGCATGGGAGGCACCCCGGGCCACGCAACGATGAAGGAGCCGCTCACCAACAAGACACAGCTGCACACAGGCACACCCCCACAGAGCGAGAGCTGAGAGAGCTAAAAGGGGAACAGCAGAGTGCACGCCTCCAAGGAGACGGTGACGCTGGGCAGACCACCCACACAGAAAGCTGGCAGTGGACCCCACAGGCACACGCAGAGTTCTGCCTACCACACACCAGGCTCGTATGCCTCTGCAGTGTACGGGGGAAGTGGGGACTCTCCAGGAGAGGCCAAGTCTCCAAAATCTTATCGGGGACCTTCCCCAAACACAATGGTATGAAATTAGAAACCAACAGCAAGAGAAGCATTGGAAAGTTTATAAATACGTAGAAATTGAACAGCACACTCCTCAACGAGCAATGGGTCAAGGAAGAATGTCAAGAGGGAGAGGAGAGCCAGGCGCGGGGCACACGTCTGTAACCCCAGCACTTGGGGGCTCTGGCGCAAGGAGGTCACGAGTTCAAGCCCAGCCTGGGCGCCCGGGCAACTTAGCAACTTAGCAGGGGCTCTGGGTTCGAGGCCCGTGTGTGTCCCCGCATAGAAAGACAAAGGGGATAAAACATGCCTCAGGACAAATACACCACAACACACGACATGTGGCAAAAGCAGTTCTATGAGTAAAGTTTATAATCACTTTAATTAAGAAAAAAAGAGACATCGCTAATAAACAACCCAACTTTGCAACGCAAAGACAAAGAGAAAGTACACCCAAAGTTAGGAGAAAGACGAAAATGAGAAAGATTAGCAGAAATGCAGGGAGTGGCAAAGCCAGAGAGCGCCCTGGAGAGGATGCAGGTAGATCCTCCCAGGTCCAGGCCCAGGCCCGCTGCGGGACACTCTTGGGGGACACAGTGGGTGTCATCACCGCATTCCCACAGCAGCTGAGGTACAGAATTGACCCGAGCACCCACTGACAGGTTAGTGGGCAAGGACAATGTGATACGCAAGTACACATGCACACAGACACACACACACACTACCCAGCCCCAGAAAAGAAGGGAGCCCTCCCGGCTGTGACGAGGTGGGTGAGTCCACTACGTGAAGTGACAGAGGCCACTCAGAGAAGGCCGACCTGCAGCCCCACTTGGAGGTGAACTGCGGGAAAAGAACCGGGGGCGGTCCCCACAGGCGGGCGTGCTGAGGGGTCGGCAGAGGTGTAAGTCACAGGGCACAAGCGCTTAGTCAGGCAAGATGAGCGAGCATGTCCTGGGATCCAATCTGCAGCATGGCAACGAGCGTACGCTTGAAATTCACTGAGACAGTAGATCTTAAACGTCTCACCAACAAAAAGTAAAACCAGACAAATCAAAACCAATATAAACCAAAACTTCAAGATGGTCCACGTGCCAACCAACTCAGCGGTGTAATCACGTCTCAGCACGGACAGGTACCAGCTGCATCACACTGCACAACTGAACTTGGTTTTTTGGTACCGGGGAGCGAACTCTTTGGGCTTGCAAGGCAGGCGGTGGAACCACTGAGCTAAATCCCCGGCCCACAACTGTACCTGTTAAATAACCTCAAGAAGTTGGAGGGAAATAACACCCACAAGGCCTAGCACTCAAATCATCCTTTTCTTTAAAGACAGTAGCAACAGGCCATTGTGAAACCACAGCTGAAGACTTCACGGATGGCACATCGGTTGGAGGACGGCACCAGTCTCCTCCAGTTTATGTCCCTATGGGTGGAACTGGATCCCAGGGAGAAACCAAACGACCACAGCCCCAGACCAGAGGGACTGTCCGCCACCCGGACTGGCCTCGGCTCCCTGAGCCCCAGCTCCTCCAGGAGCTCCCAGGCCAGGCAGCAATCGGCCGGCCCAGCCCAGCAGCCACCTGCCTTGGGCACTCGGGTGGCGCGCCAGGCAGGACACCGTCTCCATCTGCTGAGCCCTCGCCTTCTCAGCATCTAGTCTTACAGCTGTCTTCTCTGAGAACACTGTCTCCTTCCGAGCTGCCAACGTACTTTGTCTTTGCTTCTATTACGGGACGTGTCACGGTGTGTAGCATTTGTGTGTTCATGTCTGTCCGCTTCCACACTAAGCTGGAGAACGCCTAGTCCCTGTTCATCTGATTCATCTGGGGCCACAGCACACAGCACTGGGTGGGCACAGGCCTTTGATCCATGGATAGCTGGAAAGACTCTACTTAAGGAAAAGGGGACACTGACTGGTAACTGCGTTTTTCTTTTCATTCATCTGACATTTACTGAGCACCTGCTAGGATATAAAGCCAGAGGGCAAACCACAAAGACCAGCAAAATCAGAGAGGAACTAATTCAGACCAAGCTTTTCTATACCTACCTTCATTCTCAGAACAAAGACACAATAATACACCACACGTGCCCATCACCAAACATGGCACCCAACCCTCGTACCAGGAAGAAACACAGAGCAGGTATGCTACAGCCAAGGCAGATCCCAACCCAGCCAATGCAGCTGAGCAAATCTCCAGTGAAGGCAGAACTAAGGCTGTGCTGTTGAGGGCAGCGTACAAGATGTCCTGTGAAAAACGGCCTCGCTGAGGCCAGATCGTGCCTTCGCGTGGACCTGCAATCACATGCCTGCTACCAGGTTCCAAGTGCTGCACAGCTCAGGACACAGTGGCCAAGTTCTCCTGGATGCTGAAGGAGAAAGCAACCACGCTCCACTCACAGTGAGAGCAAGGCGGGCTTGGAGCCAATCCCACTGCAGCCGGTGGAAACCTCAAGGACACCCCGGCCCAGGCACAGCAGAAGTCAGGTTCAGCGCAGCTGACTGAACCGCTGCCACCTGACTCTAGTCATACTCTCAGTGAGCTCAGTTTTCCATAAATAAAAGAGCAAGAAATGTAAGAAATGCAAGCACAAGGTCCCTGAGTTCGATCCCTGGTAACAACAGCAACAAAAAGATTGCTAGCATCATAAACCACACAGTCATCTTTGTTCCGAAAACAAAGACGAAGATCACTTGCAAATGATTTACAAGCACTTTTAAGACCTTTGAACAGATACGCAATTTCCCCCGAACAGAATTTTAATGAACTGTGTCACATGGAAAATCCCCCTGTCCTCTTCTTTCCTCCACCTGCCTCTCACCCAGGCTTTTGTACGTTGGTCGCTGAAAATCCAGGTCATTTGGCACTTTGATTAGTTGACGGGGTTAAAGGTGCACATGACCTTAAACTGGAGTTCGGTTTAGTTGCCAGAAATTCACAACGTTAATGACGGTAATATCATGCTCACAAAGAATTAGCCTACTAGGCTGGGGTTTAGCTCAGTGGTTCTGCTGCCTGTCCCGCAAGTGCAAGAACCTGAGTTTGATCCCAGGTACCAAAAAAAAGAATTAGCCTACTAAGCAAGTTACCAAACTAAATGGTTGGTTATTAACCTCAGGAGAATAAACAAGTAAGAACTTTCATAAAATTAGACCTAATAATCATTACATCCTGCTCCTGAAAATCCAGGTGAATGTACACATTCAACCAGAAAGACTAACGTTTTCAAAGTTGCTTTCCTGCTTCTGAACAGGTCAGAAACAAATTAATCTGAAAGGCTGATCCCATTTAATATATGATGTTTATTTAAAGTTCTCCTTCACCATAGTCCAGTTACTCCTCAGTTCCCTTTGTGAAGCTCACAGAAGTACTAGCTTAGAAGAACCTGGGAACTCATCAGCTGCAGACGTGCCACAGAGTGGAGTCTGCGTGTCTGCAGCCTGCGATTCCTGCTGCCGTGATGGGTGCTGGAGAGTGGTGACCCGGTCCTCGAGAGCTGGAACGCAGCCCGGGAGCTGAGCTGGGGGACCTCACTCACTTCAGAAGTCTGTCTTCCCAACAGATGTCCTAAGATCCGCAGTCTATTTGGCCACCGAAGTCAGCACAAAACAAGGGCCCCGGTGCACTATGGGACAGACTCCCCCATTAGCCTCAGGAGTGAGGCATCAGGGCCAGCCCCACCGAGCCCATGACATGGCTCTCGGGAGTGCCAGTAGACATGTCACTTACATGGCTTGGCGTTAGCAGACACAGCCAGGCTCTCAGGCGGGTGCACGGCGGGGTGCCGGCTGTGCTCCCCTATGCCGGGGCCATTGCTGTACTCCATCACTTCCACGTGGCCCAGGGGAACACTCCACTTGAGCAGGTACCGCTGGCTGGCTCCCACGTGGCTCTCCTGTGAGGGGCTGAAACCGCCCAAACATTATTTCCGGAACAGAAACATGACCACAACATGGCACTGTAGGAAGGAACTCTCTGATCCTGGGATCACATGAACACATGACCATGTCATAACACCGCAGGAGAGAACTCTCATCAGACTTCCTTCCTTCTGGACAGCTACAGCTGGCTTGGTCCTGGGGGCCCCATCGAAGGGAGAGTGAAACCCTTCCCAGGAGGACACAGCGGCCACGTCCTGGGAGGCTGGTGGTTCCTGCGGCAGATGGACGGGAAGGTGCCGAGCTGCACGCTCGCTCTGGGGTAACCTGGCCCTGGAAGCTCAGGTGTCTGGGGAACGGCACTAATGGGAAAAGTATTTTCCCTGGGTAGTGACCCTGCCTGCTGCACAGGTGTTAACCCTGAGCTCCTTCCGTACCTCACGCGGTTACATTATCACCTTTGGGACAGAACTAAGGCACTGTACTCCGTGATTAAAGTACTTATTGAAAATGTAAAAATTAAACCAGAAAACGTGACCTAAATACTTTCTTCTTTTACCATAACATTGAGCAGATACACATCTCCAAAGCTGGATATCACCAGATTATTTCTGCACACAGGCACTGGGAGTGACAGAGACACAGGGACACGAGGCTATCACAGGAGCCAGTTCTATAACAGCTAGGCCGAAGCCATGATCAAACCAACAGGATTCTTCACTGAAGGGGGGGCCTCATATCATGATAATGGCGTTTTTCAGGCTGATTTTGTAGCTGCTGAGAAATGCCCAGGACCCTGAGGAACAGCAGGGAGTCTCGCTGCACACCCCCGCTCCGTCCCCACGAGGACGTGGCCAGGTACCGGGATCACCACCATCACCGGAGCTTTGGCAATCACCGTTCCTGTTTTACAGGCCAGGAGCCTGAGGCCTACAAAGAAGGTGGTTTTCAAAGCTGTAGGACGGCGGAGCTGAACTTTGGGCTGGGGAGTCTGCCATGGCACAGGCTGTGGTGTCCAGTGCACCTCCTCTCTGCTGGGACTCTGTGGCAGCGACAGGAGGATGTGACTGGCAGGGCACTGGCGAGCCCTCCCGAGCTCTGGGAGCAGAGGGTCCGGCTGTGGCGTCACCCAGTCTCCGCTGTTCAGACGCCCACGGACCAGCTCAGGCTCCCAAACAGGGCCTGGCCGGGCCTGGCCCCGACTCCCAGGGGCACAGGAGGGCCGCACGCAGGCGTGTTATGCAGCGGGCACCGACAGTGTTAGCTCTCGCCTCGAGCCAGACCCCCTACTGCAGGGCTCCGCACGCCTGCGCAGGGAACAGCCCCGACGTCCACAGTCGGGAGCAAAGGAAGGGAGCAGCGCTACCTGTCTTCCGGGTTTACACCGAGCGTATCAGCCAACGCGTTCACCGACGCAGCTCAGTAGCCTGGAGAGCCTCCGAGAACCACAGGAGGCCTGGAGGTGGCCGACAAGCTCCAGACAAGCTCCAGCCTCTTCGGAAGAGGGCGCGCGCACAACTCCACCCGCAGGGACCCATCGGGACACAGGCGGCTCGGCCTGCGCGAGGGCCTTTGGCCCCGGCACGCACGCACGCAGGTACGCTCAGCAGCCGCAGCTCTTACCGGAAGCTGACGGTGGCGCACATGAGCACGTCGTTCAGCATGAGCAGCCGGCGCTCCTTGGTCTTGGTGATCTCGCCCTTGTCGTTGTACACTGTCTCTATCACGTCGTCAGAGCGGATGAGGCGTCGGCTCCCGCTGCAGAGGAGCTGAGTGCAGAACGCTGAGGTTACAACTGCACCCGCCCAAAGAGAACAGTCGAGGCCGGTGCTCACAGAGGCGGTTTTCAGCACCAGGTAACCCATGTCCTCCTGCCACTCCTCAAGGAGGGTTGTGTGGGTTCTGAACCTTTTCTTGTCCAACTTTTTTGAGACAGTCTCACTATGCAGCCCAGGCTGGCCTTGAACTCACAGCGATCCTCCTGCCTCAGCCTCCCAAGTGCTGGGATTGCAGGCATGCGCCACCACGCCTGGCTAGGACGGGACTTCTTAAACTAAACGTTTTATAGACTTTGGTGCTCACCATCATGCTGACCAGTGACGGGTCCCAGGCCAGACACTGGCTCCCCTCGCCTTCCGCCTCCTTCCTCCATCGCTCACCCAGTCTCGCTGCCCTCCAGCCCCACCTGCCCCACACCTACGAGCAGCGGAAGAGATTATTCAACCTGTGACTGAGTTTCCAGTGTGAAGGCAGCATCTCAAACCCCTGCTCGTCTGCCCCTCTGTTCCCTGAGCTAAGGAGAACTCAGAGTCCTCTGGGAAGACACGGCATGCAGTCGTGTCTAACCATGGGGCCAACAGGAAACCGCAGCGCCCCAGCCACCGTGTGACCGCCTGGCTCTGCCATCAGTGCCAACGCAGCCTGGCAGCCTATGCAACCCTCCTCCCTGCAGCACACGTGCAGACGGGTGAGAGCCACAGGAGGAGGCTCTTCTGCATCCAGAAAACCAGCGGCCACAGTTCCACCCTCCAAAATTCCCACACATCATCTGGAGAATCCCAGCAACTACTGCTTAAGTTGTATTTTTTAAAGCTGCCACAGTTAAATTATTGAATGTCATGACCAAGAAGGAAATCGCCACGAGAATAAAATGTGACTTTAGCAGCCATGAATATCACACATAATTACTTAACATGGCACATGTAAGTCGACACCTCCTGAAGCAGATACAGAACAGCCACACGTGATCAGCGTGTGGCACAGGAGACTGAAACACGCATGGCCTGTGAGCAGCCCTCTGTGCTCTGCAGCACCCTCTCATGACCACACGGGAGCCAGCACAGGACAGTGGGCTGAAGTGCAGCTAAAACGGATGCTCTTGGCCATGCCTGTAATCCCAGCACTCAGGAGGCTGAGCGAGGCAGGAGGATCGAAAGTTCAAGTCCACCCTAGGCAACTTCACAAGACTGTCTCACAGTAAAACAAAAATAAAAAGGGTTGGGGATGTAGTTCAGTGCAAAGTCCCTGGGTTCAACCCCCAGTACTGGAAAAAGAGTTGGCCTTAACCTTTGAGGAGTCTATGAATCTATGAAGCCCTCTGCAAAGGACTGCACAGCCCTCCAATCCCATCAGCCGCCTGCAGTGCCCAGCAGCCTCGCTAGAACCTCGGGCTGGAGGGCTCATTCCAAGTGGTTAGGAAGCAGTGGCTGAAACAACACTGGCTTATTAGGAGAAAGAAAAGGCAATTCAGCAAGGGTTGGAAAAACCTCTCTCCACCTTGTTTAGGTATCTTTCGTTGATGGCTTTTGCGATGTGTTTGATTTCACAGCGCTGATCGGCATCTCTTTTCCTTTCGTTTAACTTCTCTGCCAAGGTTTCCAGCTCTGTCAGCGCCATCTGAAGGGGCAGCCTGTCGGGGTGTCCTCGGGGGGTGTTCTTCAGCATGTCCTGGGAGTGAGAGGCACAACGGGGTGCTGACCACTCGCACGCCCCAGCTGCAGCCCAGGAGAGCAGGCGGGCGGCGTCAACTGCTGCCAGGACCATGGTTGGCACGAGGGTGGCAGCGGCTGAGCCACCCCTGGGCTGAGTACCCAGCAGCCCAAGAGCAAGCTCCTCCCCCAAGGGGCACTGCACACAGCAGTGTGTCAGAGCCAGACCACGGCACCACACATGGAGGAGCTGCGTTTGCAAACACCAGTGTCCAGCAGGGCCCACGGGGAGTGTATGTCCTCTGCCCGGCAGAGCTCCATGCTGTGCCGCCCCGAAAGGGCCCTGGCTCCCCAGGGGACCTTCTCTGCTCTGCCCTAAAGACGGAGGCCACAAGTGCACCAGTCTTTCCCGGAAGTACACGCCGGGTCTCACTGGGAATTCTCAGCCCCTCACACACTTCCTTGGGGTTCAGCTCCTGAGGGATCTGTGGAGGGTGAGCTTTGATGTCTGTTCTAATTGCTCTGGGGCCCATGAACCACACCCAGCATGACCTGAACTCAAGAGACATGTGCACTGCCTGCTCCACGACCAATCAGCCACCCCGTCTGTCTCCCTCCCCGGGCGTCCTCCCCACACTAGTGAATCAGGCCAGCCAAGAACCCTACCGAAGGACAGAAGTGTCCTTTCCTTCAGATAAAAAACTAGAGGTGGTGAAGCAGAGCAGAGGGTGCATGGAGACAGGACTGCCGACGTGGAAGCCTCCCGCGGCAGCCCACCAGCTGGGGACGTGAGAGGAAGTCCCTGGAGGGAGGAGCAGCGCTACCAGGCGGATCACGCAGCCTTGTGCTGGTGTGCAGGAGGCCTGCACCCCCACCCTGACTGAGCCTACCCAGAGAGCCTCACACCTGGCTCCACCCCAGCTGAGAGGTGAGGAGGGCTGCACCAGAAGCCCAAAGGGCAGAGGCAGCTCCTGCCACTTTAGGAGAAGGCGGTGCCCAGAACGTCCAAGTGTGGGCAGGAGCCACAAGTGTGGCAGGGACACAGCAGCTGGCTCCCCAGGGGTGTAGTGGACACTGCTGGTAATCCGGGCCCACTCAACAGGGGCCTTGCAAGACAGCCGCAACAGCTGTTGCCCAGGGGGAGAGGCCAGCAAGGCCTCTGCAGCGAGAGAGGAGTCAGCGCCTGGCTTCAGAGCTTCAAAGCCAGGCTGGCTTTCCTGTGCACAGCTGTAGCTTTAAGCTGCAGCCATGCTCATTTACTGCCTGAAAACCCACTGCTCCTGAGTCATGCTGAGTGTACTCTGCCTGTGCTCTGTAAACAACCTGTTTAGGATGTGATTTTCCAACACTTAAGCCCCCTCAGAGATCCACTCCTAGAGAGACCCTTTCTAAATATCCCACTCAGTGACAAGGCTCCATGGCCTCTCCTCTCTGAGGGAGCTCTGCAGCCTCGGGTCAGGGGTCAGACAGTGGCTCTGACACTCGGCTCTCACTTCTCAAGCGACCCTTCTGGTAAAGCTACAGCCAGCACAGACACTGGCTGCTCTGGCAAGTCTGGCAAAGCAAGCAGGAAAGCTCTGGGGAGGGATTCACACCCTAGATGCTACCCTAGAACCCTGTGACCTGTAGGACGTCAACTCCAGCACCGACCGGAGAGCAGGAGCATGGACCCCAACCCTCGTGGAGGACGTGCAGGGTGCAGACCTCAGTGGAGGAAGGACTGCAGGTGTGGTGCACACAGCAGGGGCCCAGGTCAGCAGGGAGCCTGAGGAGGGATGTACCTGTGGCCACCTCACGGCCAGACCTCAGCAGGTGAGGAGCTGCCCTTGGTTCCAACCGTTTTCCAGACGTGATGCTTTGCACACTACTCAAGTGCAGACGTGGTGCCGTGTGGCACGGTGTGTGCACTGGGGACCAAGGTGAGTCGTTCACAGTGGTCTGGAGCCCACCTGAATGCCCCGAGGTGTTCTGTGGGGGCGGATGCCAGGCCTAGCACCAAGCAAGCCTCACAGAAGCCATGTGCTCTGGGAGATGACGCCGTGGCAGCGCAGGACACCACGTGACAAACACACCGCCCTGCATGGCACGGGCAGGGGCAGCCATGCAGGGGCTGGAAGGGGCAGGGGGACTCCGCCTCCCTCTCAGTTTCCTGTGAGCCTGAAACGGATCTAAAAATACATATTCACAAAACAGGGAGGCCAAGTCTTTTTCCATCCATGTCTGAAGACCAGGAAAGCAAGAGGCATCATGGGAAGCCACTGGGCAGGGCAACACCGGGCCGGGAAGGACTGGTGCTGCGTGAATTGTAAAGAGCAGGAAGTGAGAGCCATCTTCGCCACCTGGTCGGCACACAGGCCTTGTGCTGCCAGCGCTCTCGCCTGGGACAGTGACGCTGGCTGAAGAAGACAGGCACGGTCTGAATCCTCCTCCCTCAGAACCCAACGTGGCCCGCATCCTGCAGGGGTGTCAGCAGCTCAGCCGCTCAGCTCGGTGGTGCATCTCGGGAGGGAAGGCCGCCCGGGGAAGCAAGGTCTCCAGCCTGCTGAGTAACACACACTCCTCTGTGCATCCGTGCCTGGCAGTCGTGTCAGGTTCCATCCACGAAACAGAACCGAGCTTCAGCACCTCGGCACCCAGGGCCAGAGCGTGACAGAGAGCAGCTGGGGCTGGGGCAGAGCCGACACTTGGGCACAGAGCTCCGCTGGGCTGGCTGTGCCACAGCATCCAGGGAGGGACAGCAAAAGCGGCATCATTTGGTGAATCTGCCCCTGGCTTCCCACACCTGCCCAACCCCCAGGCACAAAGGAGCTTACCGCTTCCCCTCGTGACTCTGAACCACCACTGGCCTGTCAGGGAAGGGGCCACCACCTGCGAGGCCTGTGTGACCGTGCCCTGCCAGCCTGTGCAGGCACCGAGGGAACTGGCCAGGGCACTTGGGCAGCCTCTGGATGAGGCCTGTGCTCTTCCCAGGGGGACAGACTCGGGCCTCACCTGGAGCAGGAGGATGAACTGCGGGAATCGCTGGATGGGCTTCATCATCAGGCTGCAGAGCGTGACACGGTCGGGACTCGCCTCCTGGCTCTGCTGTGGGAAAGGAGGCTTACTCGCCGCGGCAGGCTGGATACCGTCCTCAGCTCATGGACAGGAAACGTCACCAGGTGTGGGAGACGCTTCCTCTGGCCCCACGGCCTGCCCCACGGCGGGGCCACAGCTTGCTAGCGGGGAGTTCCCAGTGTCCGGGAACCTGTCCTGCCACCTCTTCTGCTGCTCTCTGAGCCTCCCAGACATCACCAGCCTGCTGAGTGGCCTGGCCACGGGCCCCCAGGGCTGTGGGGTGGTCCTGACCCTGGGGGGCACAGTGCAGCGATAGCAGGGCATGGCTCAGCCGCTGGCACTGGGGGCTGCATGGGCACCACACCCTCAGCGAGGCGCTAACAAACCCTCTGAGGAAGTAAATGCCCCACTGGCTCGTGCTCTCTGGTGATGGCTGAAGCACAGAGAACCGTTTCTCCCCAGGCCGGGGCTGGGATTTAATCACTGTGGAGCCTCAGTGGGCCAGGAGCAGCAGGGACCACTGTGGTAATAAGAAAGGGAGGGAAAACATCCTGGCCAAACTGCTGCTGGCAGGATCCACCCTGTGCTCCCCACCCCAGGCTGCAGAGGTTTCTAAGAACACAGCCCGGCCAGAGAATACACTCTGCTCCCAGCCTTCATGACGCAAATGAACTCTGAGCCGGGTGGCTGGTCCCCCAAGGGGGGTTAATCTGGTGCAGGCAGCAGCTCCTCCTGTGCCTCTCAGGCTGCCACTGCCACACCAAGTGGCCTCTGGCTCTCTCTGTGACTCCTGGAGGACAAAGGTCCACCCTGGGCTCCTACTCCAGGGCTTCCGAGGGCCAAGGGTCTAGGGTCAAGGATCGCCTCTCCAGGCCTCTGGTTGCTGCTCTGACTGAGGAGCCCACTTTCCAACCCGACCCTAGATGCTAGGCTTCTGTTATTCCCAGTTCGGTGCCAGGACAGGCAGCCCGAGGCCACTCTGGGGACAGACCCTTTCTTGCTCTCTGTCCATTCACCTCTCCATACACTTTTAAGGATGGACGAAGAAAAGCTACTCTCAAAAGGCTTCAATAGGGCTTAAAATTCATCTGCATTCGCAGCAGACACCAGTGTGAGGGCTCTGGTCATCGTACTGAGATTGCTCTGAAGAACATCACCATGTGCTAGAGGCGCAAGTTGGCGCGGCCTCAGTGTGAGGTGCTCTGACCTGGAACTCACTATACGAGGGTGTTAAAAACAACCAGAAGCTGTGATTACCTTTAAAAACTCGAGAAAAGTGGGCTTTGTGGCACACGTCTTCTTGAGGATGGCCACTGCGGTGCCGAAGTTGTTCACATACTCACTGTACGCATCCAGCACCATGGACTTGGAAAACTGAACAGAGACAGAGAAGAAAGTGACCCAGAGTCCACACACCCCTCAAGCTAACTCTGAGGATCTGAAACTTGCCCCAGCGGGACATCTCTGTACCATGCCTCCTCCCAGGGTTGGCTCCCGGGACTGCAGGGACTTCTGCCCTCCTGCAAGCTTGCTGGGGCTCTGTCGTGCAGCCAGTATATTGTGGCTGCCACTGACAAGTCATGCTTTCACCTAGTCTTGTTTTTTTTTTTTTTTAAGAGTTTTTCCATTCTAAAACATGTTTCTAACCAGATGTGGTGGCACATCCCTGTGATCCCCACACTCTGTGAACCTGGAGCCTGGAGGACTGTAAGTTTAAGCCCAGCCCAGGCAACCTGATAAGACCCTGTCTCACAATAAAAAATAAAAAGGGATAGCTCACTCAGTGCAAAGGCCCTAGGTTCCATCCCCAGTACCACACAGGCACAAAAATAAAGTTTCCAAGGTAACTGTGAAGCTAATGTATAGCATAGGTAGGAAATGTAAAAAGCAAATAACCAGTATTTCCTTTTTTGTTTGTCGTGAGAATCCATGAAGGATATCATGCAAACATCTTAGTAAAGAACCTTGTTTCCTCATTATCTTCAAAGCAGCCTGCACACTGAGATCCTTCATCAAGCACACAAATTATATAGAACCAAGGTTTCACTGTTTTCATTATCAGAGCATTTATTTAAGTACATCAATACTTAAAAAAAAATCCAAGCTTATACCCCTCAATGGCATTATCCTAAACAACTACAGAAACCAATGTGTGTTAGCCACAAGCTTCTGCACTTTGGCAGAAATCTAACCCTTTTGCAACATGTACAGTTCACAGGGGGAGCAGAGATGAAATGGCTCAGAACTGCTGACACAGAAACTTGGCGTGGCTGTTTCCAGGCATCTGCTTCTCCTGCCAGGAAGCGTTAAGGCAAGCTGTCCCAACACTGAATTCCTGTGTGCCCGTGCAGGGCCGGAGCGAGGGCCACACAACAATGATGGAAACATCTGGGTATTTCCCACCCTTTTCTATTGTTCCTATACATGGAGAACTCTGCATTCAGAAAGTGAGACTAGGCCTGGAAGCCAGGACCTGGCCCAAGGGGCTGATATGACAATTTCGTAGTATCATAAGCAAGCAGGGCCCTTGTTTAGCAAGAAAAGCATTACCAGGTTGTCTAATGTTGCTTCTAAGACCTGACAAAGTGTGCACCTATAGATCTTTCCTGACACATCTTTGTCCTCATCCCCGCAAGTGTCCCTCGACTTCCCTGGAAAGTGGCCCTAAGCCCAGTGGAGGCCACACAGCAGTGCTAAACATCAGCCCGAGGGCAAAGACAACAGGCACACGGAGCCAGGGACCACCGGGAGCCCCAGCTGAGTTACCGAAGCCACGAAGACATCGCCGATGGTTTCCACGGCGTCCCACTCAGCCACACGGCTGGCCAGTGCGATCTGGAACATGGAGTGGCACTGCAAGATCTCCTTGACACGGTAGAACACCATCTTCAGCTTCCTCTCACTCAGGACCCGGGGCTCCATCTCAGACAGCGGCTTCTCGTATTGCTGGGCCAGACATGTTAAAGGGAGGTAAAAGAATATGCAAGGATCCGTTCGGGTAAGTGAAATTTATTTCAAAACAAATCACATGGCTTTTGATGCCAATACACAGCCAAAATTCTTCAAGACTTTCCAAATTTGCATGTTTTATGCTCATAATATATGTGCATGTAAAACCTATAACAAAATTATGTATGTATAAAAACATTAACAAACATGTACATATCATATAACATGACAGTTAGGTACCTCCAAAATCCTCTTAAGAGCATCTACGTAGTTTTTTTCACTTTCAACAATGGAACCCAGAATATATCTTCTTACAACCTGTTTGAAATTTCAAGATACCCTGTTAGAAAACTGCTTCAGGATAGCTACAAATAAAATTTACTTCTGTATTGAAGATTGTTGATAAAAAGGGTTTTTTTTCTAAATAGTAGGTAAAGGAAACCTGCAGAAGCCTTTAAAATATCTTAAAAGGTCTATGTAAGTAGCCGTACAGGTACAAAACATATTTCCCAAGTTAACACAATTATATTATCTTTTAAACCTCAAATTACAAACTATAACTAAGCCAATAAAAAATTATTGCACTAAAAACAAACTCATTTACAGAATAATGAACTGAATTAACTAACTGAATTTCAGGTTCCCAACACTAAATTACATACCTCACGTGTATGTTCAGTATAAAAAGTTCCAGTCTTGTTCAAAGAAGACTATTAGCAGTCATCTAAAATTATTCCATAATTATGGAGAAACAGAAAGCTTGTGGAAGGTGAAGGAATACATTTATTTTTTATTCGTTTGCAAAGAGCCAGCTATGAGGCTAAAAATGTAGGTGGTTAAATTCATGATAAAAACCCTACAGAAAATTGGAATAGAAGGTCTTTATCTTAACCTGATAAAGGCTATCTATGAAAAACCAACAGCCAGCATCATACTAAATGTTAAAAAACTGAAAACTTTCACACTAAAATCAGCAACAAGACAAGGATGCCCACTATCACCACTCCTGTTCAATATAGTTCTGGAATCATTAGCCACAGCAACTAGACAAGAGAAAGAAATAAAAGGAATAAAGATAGGAAACGAAGAAGTTAAACTGTCACTATTTGCAGATGACACGATACTCTACATAGAAGACCAAAAAAACTCTGCCAAAAGACTTCTAGACTTAATTGACAGATTCAGTAGAGCAGCTGGATACAAGGTCAACACTCAAAAATCAATAGCCTTCTGGCTGGGGATTTAGCTCAGTGGTTCTGCTGCCTGCCTCGAAAGCGCAAGGTCCCAAGTTCGATCCCCAGTACCAAAAAACAAAACAAAACAATAGCCTTTTTGTACACACATAACAGACTTACTGAGAGAGAAATTAGGGAAACAATTCCTTTCACAATAACATCCAAAAAAATGAAATATCTAGGAATCAATCTAACAAAGGAAGGAAAAGACCTCTACATTGAAAACTACAGAACTCTGAAAAAAGAGATCAAAGAGAATACAAGAAAATGGAAAGACATCCCTTGCTCCTGGGTAGAAAGAACCAACATAGTAAAAATGGCCATACTTCCAAAACTGCTATATGGATGGAATCCCAATTGAAATCCCAACAGTATATTTCACAGAATAGAGAAAACAATCCAAAAATTCATTTGGAACCAGAAGAGACCTAGAATGGCAAAAGCATTTCTAAGCAACAAAGACATGACAAGGGGTACCACAATCCCCAATATGAAACTATACTACAAAGCCACTGTGACAAAAACAGCCTGGTACTGGCAAAGAAACAGACCTGAGGATCAGTGGAATAAATTAGAAGATGCAGAAACAACTCCAGACATACTCAGCTACCTCATCTTCGACAAAGGAGCCAAACACCCTCACTGGAGGAAAGATAGCCTATCTAATAAATGGTGTTGGAAAAACTAGATTTCAACCTGCCAAAGATTAAAACTAGACCCATATCTATCACCATGCACTAAACTAAGATCAAAATGGCTTAAAGGTGTAAATAGTAAAAGAGAAACACTAAACTTCCTGGAAGATAAGTTAGGTAGAACTCTCAATGACATTGGCACAGGAAAAGACTTTATGAACATAACCTCAGTGGCACGGGAACTTGCACAAAGAATCAACAACTGGGATCTCATCTTATTAAAAAGCTTCTGCACTGCAAGAGAAATAACCAACAGAGCTAAGCGACAACCTACAATGTGGGAAAAAAATTTTACCAGCTGTTCCTCAAAGGACTACCATCTAGAATATATAAAGAACTTAAAAAAACAGAACCCCCCCCAAATATAAAGACCCAATTCAAAAAAGGGCATCTGAAATGAACAGACATTTCTCAGACAAAGAAGTAAAAGCAGCAAACAAACATGAAAAAATGTTCAACATCACAGGTCATTCGAGAGATGCAGATGAAAGCAACACTGAGATTCCACCTCACCCCAGAAAGAATGGCTGCTACCAAGAAATCAACCAATAACAAATGCTGGTGGGGCTGTGGGGAAAGAGGAACCCTGCTCCACTGCTGGTGGGAGTGCAGACTGGTGCAACCACTGTGGAAATCAGTATGGAGATATCCCAAAGAACTAGGGCTAGAGGTCCCATTTGACCCAGCTATTCCCCTACTGGGGATCTTCCCCAAAGAATGAAAAGAATCATACCACAGTGATATATGTACACCCATGTTTATAGTGGCACAGTTTGTAATGGCTAAAGCTGGGAGACAGCCCAAGTGCCCACCAACTGGAAACTGGATAAAGATGTGGTTTTTAAAATAAAATGGAGTACTACTCGGCTGTAAAGAACGAGAAACTACAGACATTTATAGCTAAATGGATGGACCTTGAGGTGATGCTCTTAAGTGAAATAAATAGGACACACGTGTAAATACAGAATAGTTTCTCTGGTGTGAAAAACTGTAAGTGTAAATAAGGATCAAAATGTATAACTGATAATGTGAAATAGGAAGAAAAGGTGTAAAGGAGTAGAGGAAGTGGGAGGGGTAGGGGAAAGGAAAGAAGGGAATGGAAAAAATATGAGAAAAGGGAAAAATGGAAACAAAGTCTTTGTAAATAGGGAGGGAGGGAGGGGGTGAAGGGAGGGCAAGGGAAGGGGAAAAATAGGAACGAAGATCCATCATGTAAAGGTGCAAGTTCCCAGTGATGAGTGTAACTGTACTGTATACCTAAATGGACCAATAAACTTAATGGGAAAAAAATGTAGGTGGTTAGAACGCTCATGTCATTTACGGTGCAAAAAGATCTCTGCACCTGATATGTCTGCATTTCAGACTCACGTTATTTCCTGCGTTTGTTTTCCTTGCCTACACACAGGAAGCACAGACCTGCGGCTTGGACACTTACACACACAGGCACACACCCTTCTAGGGAATTGGCAGCCAACTGATACCACTGGGAGACATTGCAGTGCCACCTAGTGGGCAAAGTGAGCATTTTCCTCGAGTCCATTCCCACAGTTACGCAACGCAGAGTCCAGGGCAACAAGATTTAGGGAACATTCACGAGTCATTATTCTCTTTACAAAAAAAGATTACACATTCAAGCCACAAAAGACAAAAAGGAACCCTTCCAGGATATCTAAAGAAATTGATGTCTTTAAAAAGTACAAACACCCAGCTATGGCTGGGACTAGCAAAGAACACACAGGACTGGAGCTCAAGTCTTGGCTCCCCAAGCTCTGTGGCCATTTGCGTGACCCTGACCGTGGCTGGTTCAAAGGATGGGTGGGCCAAGTTCCGCCACCACTGTAAAGTGACCCCTGATCCTCAAGTCTGGGCCACCATTCCTTCCAAAACTCAGATTTCCAGGTACAATCCCACAGCTCCCGAGTCACACTGCTTGAGGGTCAGACCTATGAATTTATAGACAGTTCTGAGGTGACAAGAGCATATTAGGTTCAAGGTCCTAAAATCAGAATAAGGTAATTTAAAACCCTAAATCGATCGCCTAGATTTCACAGTTACTGCAGGTGACGTCAGTCCTTTGAGGCAGTTAGGGTCAACACAGCAAACAGCAGTCCCAGAGCTGAGCAGGGCACGACAGGCTCCACTGTCGCTAACATCCCCCTGAGAACCACAAACCCAAGGTCATAGAGGACAATTAGCTGAAAAACGTTTTTCTGTGAAAAAAGCCAAAGGATGAAACAGGAGCCAGCCCCTGGGAGGGAAGTAAATGGTTTGAAGGTGCGGGTCTGCTGGAGAAAGCAGGACAGGAAAAGAGAGCAGCAGCACTGTGTGAGCCAGGGGAGGCTCCAAAGGCTCCCGGGTCGGCCCTGCTTCTGACCCACGAGCGGGGGCCCACGGGTGGCAGGCGGGACCCTGTGTCCTCAGGAAGCAGGACATTTTTTCAAGTGAACGACAACTTAAGAAGTAAGCAGGGCTTTCTTTCACCATCCCAAAATAGGGCATGAAAACAACATTCAAATGCAGTCTTAACCTACGTTACCTTCTTTCCAATTTAGAAGGAAAAAAGATTTCAAAAGCATCAACACCAGTTTAACTTTTAAAGACAAAACTCCCATAGAACACAGTTGCCAGTAACAAAAAATAATCGATGTGAATCATGACTGTGAGAGAGCAAGCTGAGTGGAAAAATACAGAAATCCTAAATACTGATACATTTTTGAACTCAAGAGTCTGGCTTTGGCCTCTTTAGGGTTGACAGGGTTATGAGAAAACACAAAGCCTTTCATATACACATTATTTCCCTGGATCCTCAAGATAAGAGGAAAAGTAAAAAAACCCTAAGTCATCAACACCACCATTTTACACAGGGGAAACTGGGAGTTAAACATACTAAGTCCCTAACTTGACCATGTGACAAACTTAATCCCAGTGAAAGGCCTGTGGGATAGATCAGGTCTGCAGGACTCCTTGCTGTAGAGCCATGTCCACACTACAATCTGAAAAACCAGAGAAACACCGCAGGCTCACTGTCTCTCACAGGCTAGAGGCGTTGTGCGTGTGTCAACACACTCAGGCTAAAATATCCGTCAGCGTTCCTGCCGGGAAGATACCTAGAGCTGCAGACTGTCTCCGGCACAACACGATGCCCTGCTAGCTCCTCGCAGGCGCCACGTCCTCCCCGCTGTGTCCCCACAGAGCATCTGCTCTCCTCAGCCTCCCCCACATGGCCCCACACTGCTCTCCACCGGGCCCTCACACACCCACCGCCATGCCGCTTCTGCGGTGCTCCACACCCTTCTGTGCTGTCCTTCGGAGGCACTCTCTCCCCTCACACCCACCGGTCAGGAACGCTAGGCCGGCTGTCTCCCCACAGACCCCGCCCCTGTACCCTTCCCTCAGTTCCTAAGGCACTATTCAGCCTCCACTCACTGATCCCGCAGGCCACCCACTGTCTCTTCTCAGACCCTGAAGGCTGCCGAGTCTCCTCACACCCCGTTTGCACATCGGACTCACCCGCTCCTCACAGACTGCAGACACCGACTCACTGTCCCTCACACATGCTCCTTCAAGCATCCAGCTTGCTCATTTGTAAAACCTACAGTGGCTTCCAGGGGCTACAAGGGCTGCAAGAGGTAGACCAGGCCTGAGCATGTGCTGGGCGAGAGCACTTACAAATCTCCTTCTCCCGGGGGCTCATCTGTACCTCATCACCTCCCATGCATTGTCCTGCTCACCACCAACAAATTCACTCCTTCCTCCTTTTCCTCAAGCATTTAACTCCCTTGGTTCCCCCTTCCATTCTAATGCAACATGCAACGTAGCTTGCGATTTGGGCCTAACCAAACAGTAACAGCTCCTAGGTAAACTCTGCACCATTTAGCGCTTCTGTTTTTCTTTCACTTGTGCATGGCCTGTAACAACTTATGTATCGCCTACATATTTATATCTTTATCATGTCTATTTATCCATCCACCCCTCACCTACCACTGACATCCATCTGTCTGTCCCCTACCTCAAGCTCCATGATTTGCACCATGCTGCTGTGTGGAAAGTCACTCAGAGCCCCCTGAATGGCTCACCCTTTGCCTTATGCCCACAGATTCTGTGATACTGTTCTTATTTCTTAAATCTTCCTTGTACCCAAAGATAATCAAATGGAAACCACTGCTTTTCCCCTTTGTTACCTTTGGTCAGATTTTAAGAAATGCATATATTCAGACAATTTCATTAATTAGTAAACGTCTACTATTTAAACCTCAATCTGAGCCAACATACTTTGTACACACCTATACGCTGGCTCTCAGTAAAAGCATCATATGAATTTGAGCTAGTATAAATGACCATGAGAAAAAAATGCGCATTCCACACATTTCTCACAACTATTCTGGGGTGACAGCCGAAATATTTCAGGCCCAGAATGGCCTTTGCTGAGGCCACAGCTAAGACCAGGGTCCCTGAGCCCCTCAGCTGTGCCTGTACCACAGAGCAGACAGCAGAGAGCTGGCTAGGGGTAGGCTGTGGGGCAGCAGACACTGCTGCCGGGCTGCGAAGGCCAAGGGCGTCGCCAGGAGCGCTGGGTGCTGCTGCCAGTCCTACCTGCTGCTGAGACAGTCCCTCAGGCATCGGCGTCAACACTGCCTCCGGGTGCCTGCAGTCCACGTCAATGAACAAGCTCTGCTCCTCTTCCAGACAGGATCTGTGGTCTTAGAACAGGCCAGGACTCGTAAGTGTCACACCAAACCCACCTGTCCGTGACTCATGTGCATGCAGCACAGCACAGTGAAATGAGTTGTTGGGCAAATCTTTTGTGTAGAATTCCATTTTACATGCTTACTTCACACTCAGCTCTGATTAAATTGAAATTTCAACAAACCCAATCAATTATCCTTCCCACAGGGCTAATGTGCCAATAACTGACAATTTCAATACAGAGTCTCAGCTTGGAAGGCAGAGGAGTCAGGTGAACAGCCAGACAGCAGCATGGTGGGTGCTCTCCCTCCCTCCCGCCCCGTGCACTGGGCCTGGACACCAAGGACTGCAGAGCACAGCTGATAGCCAGGGAAGACTCCGGCGGGACTCTGCATTTCTTGACTGTCCATCCTCGCCTCTCACGGGAACCCTGAACAGGCAGTTTTCCAAAAATCAAGACATCTAAACCGAAACTAAATTCATTCTTAAAGCCAAACTCAGCTGGGTACAGTGGCACACACCTGCAATCCCAGCACTCTGGAACGCTGGGGCAGGAGGGTCACAAGTTCCAGCCCAGCCTGGGTGGCTTAGGGAGACCCTGTCTCAAAATAAAAACTGAAATGCTGGCACCTGCCTCGCAAGCGCAAGGTCCCAAGTTCGATCCCTGGTACTAAAAAGAATCCCCCCAAAAATCAGGGCTGGGGATGTAGCATGGGGTGGAGGCCCTGGGTTCTCAAAATAACCAGAGACCACTAAGGACTCCAGAAGAACAAGGTGCTTGCAGGTCACGGAACTGTTCTCATCTGAAGACCCTGAACCCTGCCCAAGATGTGAGCTGCCAGCTTTGAAAGTCACGGGGGGGAGACTGGATACTGGGGTGTGGCTGGGCACACTCAGGCCTGACAACACCACTTCCCTCAGGAGGGGGCCAGGGACAGCTCACCCCAGAGACCCCCGGAGAGGAGGAGATCGCAGTGCTGGCCGGCCCTGGGGCAGCACCTGGGGCAGCACCTGGGGCATTGCTGAGCTGCTCCCAGGACTCCCGGCCCAGCACCTGGATGGGAAGGCAGTGCTCTGGGGGGTGGGGGGTAAGACAGGGACCCAGAGTCTGGCCCAGACCCCTGCGTGGACCAGAGCAGGGCTCGCTGCGTCAGAACGCACACACCATCCCCAACCACAGAGGCCTGTCTGCAATGCCTGGTGTTCCTCTGGCTGGACACTGAAGGCCCAGGTCAGTTTTAGCCCCAGTGGCAGAGGGCGTTCCTACGCCACTCCATGAGGAAGCAGCAAGTGTGCAGTGCTTCCCTGCACCTGTGTGTGTGCGTCTGTGTGTACACGTATGTGTCTTACTGGAGACTGAACCTAGCACATCCAAAATAAGCTACGTTCCCAGCCCGTCTGCATTTTCTATTTTGGGACAAGGTCTTGCTAAGGCGCCAAGTTTCCCAGGCTGAGCTCAGGCCTGTGACCTCCTGCCTCAGCCTACCTGCACACTGGGGTGACAGGCGTGCATGCCCACACCTGGCTAGTGTCTGTCTAAGCCTACACGTACGTCAGCAAACGCTGAGCGCAGGTGCCCTTGAGAGGCGTCAGATGCAGGACGCGTGCTCACAGACCCGATGGAGCACCCTGTCTGTCCTGCGGCTCTGAGGAGCTCCCACCCCAGGTCCCCACAGCGCTGGCCCAAGCCTTCGGCCCGCACACGCTGGGCCTGGACACAGCCCTTGGTATGCCAGAGCCGCCAGGCCACAGCCCTGTCCCCATGAGGTCCAGGAAGCCCGCACGCTGTCACCACAGGTTTCTGGAACGGGAACATCTGCAGACCACGGCCAGCGTAGCCACTGTGTGGTCCAGGGCCCCCTGGGCGCCCGTGGGATCCAGGGAGGGCCTGGGACGAGGCTGCCGAGAGGAGACAGCAGAGAGCTGGCTGCCTGCGAGCAACTTTCCTCCCCTGCACCTGTGTGACCACGCCCCTTCACGTCGTCCCACCCCGCCAAGAACCAGGACCAGCGCAGGCAACTCGGCCGGACCTGGGGAGACGAAGGACTTGGTCCTGATGAAGGAGCGGCCCCTCTTCACGGCGGCCTTGGTGCGCTCCAGCCCGTCCCTGGTGCCCTCCTTGGCCGCCTTCATGAGCTTCTGCATCTGCAAGAGGGAGACGCCTGAGAAGCGGCCCCAGCCCGGACCCCTCAACTGCATCTGTTATTTTAAAAGAACACTGTCAAGCAGTCTGAGCTTCAAACATCACCTGACACTGGCTTTTTCCTGTAGGAGAGCTTGGTTAGCGTATGTGTGGCTGTCAGCTACTTTTCATCTTGTTTTTAAATAAAAGGAAAGCAAAGTCTAAAACTGAAGCCCTTCCTACACACTGCGAGGAGTCTCGAGTCTCCTGCTCTGTCCAAGTCATCTTTATTTTCTCTGCAGTCACTCACAGGCAGGAGAGCTCTGTGGCAGCCGCAGTTCAAACGGGCACGGACGTGAGACGGGCCATGGCTGCACGGCACAAGAGCAGCTCAGGCCTCTCGTCCGCCTCCTCGCAGGGCCCTTCCCGACCGGCCTGGCGCAGGCCTCACTGCCATCTGGAGAGCCCTTCCTGCGCTCGTCAGCAGCCCCGGCCTAGGCAGCGGGGCACACGTGGGGCAGCCCATCTGCCGAGGGCCACAGCTGGCTGACCGTGGCTCCGCCAGCCAGCGCTGGGATTTGTCAGGGCTGATGGCAGCGCCTGGGCCTTCCTTCGAAGGCAGGGTTGGCCTCACTTCCTCTTCTGCAGAAGCCTAACATCTGAGCATCGGCTGGGACCCTGCATGCTCCCTTCAGAGAGCACCGGAGGGACCTGGCTCCGCCTGCCTCTCAGGTGCCCCAGGGCCGCTCACATTAGGGAACTAAATCCCCACCCCTGTACCCTCCAGCACCCAGCTTCCCTTTCCAGGGTTGCCTGACCACTCCTACATTCAGTCACAAACTTCAAAGCCACAGCTGCTTGCCTGCCTCCTCCAGCGCTTGACCCACACGCACCCGCGTAGGGCCAATATGTGCATGTCCAGCCCGGCCCGGCCCAAGCCCACTGCTTCCTGGCTTCAGGCCTGGCTGCCATCCCTCAGTGCACGCCTGCCCCCCTGAGACTCGGAGCACCACAGAGCAGACAGGGCCCTTGCGGCAGCCACAGAGCCGCAGGTGGAGCCCCACCCTGGGTCCCAGGGCCGAGCTGCCCACCCCAGCCCTGAGCAACCGCCCGGCCCGCTGCTCACACGGCACAGGGCCCACAGCACCCGAGTCCTAAAGCAGGCCTTGTCACTGCCGTGCTGGGAGCCAGCCTGGAGTACCACGCAGGAGGGCGGGAGCGGGGAGCGGGATCCCAGCAGACACCTACTTCCCGAAGGCACAAAGGCCGGGCTGCAGTGGGAACTACTTGACAGCGCCCTTTCAAACACCCGCAGGGACCAAGCATCACGCTTCAAATCCAGCAGTTCTCAAAATTTTGGCCCAGGAGCCCCGGGGCCACCTCTGAGAACCACACCACCTTGCACTCCTGCCTGCACGTTAGCTGCTGCACCCCCATGGCTCGCACTGTGCTGGCCACCAAGTCTCTCATGCTTTCCTCACAGCGTGCCTTTAAGCGGCTTAGGTCATGAGAGCTTCGGCACAGAGAGACAGCGTCATTCGAAGCAGGCCCAGCCAGACCCAGACCCCCGCTATGTGGGGCCATGGCCGGCCCTGACACCTCCTGAGGGACACACGAGCTGCACATGACGGCATCAGAGGGCTGCGAGCTGTGCTGTCTGGGTACCCGGACACAGCCAGCACCCATGCAAGGCCAGGCTGATGCGCAGGGCGGGGTCTCCTGGACCATCCCTCTGGCCCACTGCCATCTTAGAAACACAGGCACAGCCGAAGTCCCGGGCTCCTGGGCACTCTCGTGTCCACCAGGAGGACAGGCTAAACACAGTGAATAAAAACTCAAGACTGCTGCTGAGACGACTCAGCAATTCAGCTTTATCTGAGTAGTTTTTAACATCTGTCACCTTAACCTAGGAAGTGCGAACCTGCCGCTCTTCTGTCTCAACCCTGCCTGACCCACGAGGCCCCAGTCCACCTCCACTCCAACTCAAGCAGTACGTGTGCTCGGGCCCTGTCAGGACTCGGCATGCACAGCGGGAGTCCTGCCAGCCTCCTGGGACACACACCTCTGCGCTTCTCCAGCAGGGTGGCTGAGGAGCCCGACGCCCTCACTGGCATGGCTGGAAGCTCCGCTGGGATCCCAGGTCCACCGAAGCCAAAGCGACCACAGCATCCACCCTCGACCTGAGATGGTCTGCCTGCTCCTGAACACTCACCTGCTGGCTGACTCTGACGGCCTCAGCATAAGTCTGGGTATCTGACTCGGCTGCACCAAGCCAAATCCTTCCTTCTCGTGAGCTCTGCCAACTATGATGGCAGCTTCGCTCACTTGCAAAATGAGGTGAGTAATCCTGGCCATGGAAAGACCTGAGTTCCTGGACAAATCCTGTCCACAACCCAGAGTCGTGGGGTGTCCACTGCAAGCTGGAAGGCTGTTCCCGACTTCCATGAAATGGTTCAGGGAACAGAATTCTAAACAGCCACATGTGGCAGCTAGGGGAGAATGCAGGCTCCGGTTACGGGAGTCCCTGTGGGGCCAGACTACGGCCAACCGTCACATGGGGAGGGCCGGCCACACCACCCACACCAGGGCTCACTCTTCAGGGCTCCCAGCCCTCCTCTGACCCTAACTTCAAAGAAACCCAAAGTACAAACAATGTAAGAGCAAAATGAAGGACAGAGAAAAGGCAACGCTGAGGCAGATCTTCCGCAGAAGGGGAGGGAACCAAGGAACAGAGGGGCAGAGGCAGAGGTGCTGTGTGCCTGTGCCAACCCCCCCATGAACGTCACTGTTAGGCACTGCAAACATGGGCTAATAAAAAGTTTTTAATTAGAGTTTCAGGGCAGTTTAGGAGCTTTGCTCTTTTCTGTCATTCTCAACACTCCCTGTGATTCCAACTTCCTGCTCATGGGGAGAGGCTGGCTCTCAGCACATTTCAGGGAAGCACAGTTCCAGGGCATACATAGGCTCAGCCTGCCCTGCATGCCCCGGGGATCCTGTGTGAGGGCTCAGCCTGCCCCGTGTGTCCTGGGGACTCTGAGTGAGGGCTCACTCTAGGAACTGGGCCGACCCCAGGAGGAGCCACACAAATGTCACCTGCTCTCTCAAGGGCTCCAGATGCTGAGCTTGCCTCTTTTCCTGAGAGTTTAAGGTCCGTCCTCCTCTGCCTAAGCAACATGAAATGACAAAACACTGTCTCCTTTGCTAATGCCTGACGTTTTCCCCAAACTACACATCAACATCTTCAGAAACAAGCAGGTAAGTGTTAGGCTCCACAGCTCTGTGCACAGGTGGAGGAGGACACAGCCCCAGCTTCTGCAGGCCGCACACCTACTTGCTTCCTGTGGCTGCTGCGCAGGAAGGGCCGGGGAACGCCGCTCCTGCACTCCGAGTCACTCTGCTCTTCGTAGCTCTCAAATTCACTGGAGCTCCACCCATACTCCACAGAGCTGTTTCCACCTTGCTCTCCATTCTCAACGTCATCATAAAGCATTCCATCTGAGTGTACAAATTCCAAGATGAAATTAACATTCAAACGCAGAGGTTGCTCACCCATTTGCTGTTTCACCTCATGCGTAGCTGGGGCAGAAGCGCATCCGGGTAATTCAGAGGAGCCCTGTGGCCAAGCGCGGCACACTGCAGGGCTTCCGAGTCCCCCTCCATGCGCAGCACGGTGCCATCCACATCCTAAGGACCACTGGCCGGTCCGAACCCACCTGTTACACCACACACTGCTGGAAGGAAGAGCGGCTTTCCCTGAGGGGCTGTGTCACCGAGGTGAGACAGGGAGCCGGCAGGCGGACAGCGGGACACAGCCAGGTAATGGACAGATGGCAAGAGATGAGTGGACGGTGACCAGCCCAGACATGCGAGATACAAAGTGCTAACACAGAGAAGCCCACTTCCGGCAACTGTAAATTTCCTTCTGTGCTGAAACCTGTGTAATACAACGTATTACACATTGTAATAGTGTAATATTACACTATTACAATGTGTAATACCCCGCTAGTGTAAATGGTTTTGTCACATTGGCCAGAATGCTGAGGAACACATCGTACTTATGCCACCAAAGGGTGACAAAGGTCTTTATTAAGTAAAAGGTCTTTGTTTGAAGCCCCAAGGTGAGCTGCACCTCAGTCATCTCAGGATCCATGCCCTGAAATGTGGACTGGGTGAAGCTGCCTGACTCCGGCCTCTGTGGTGAGCAGAGGCCTGAGGCCCACACACCAAGGCCCTGGGGGCGGAGGGCGAAAGACAGCGCTGGTTGCCGGGAAATGTGCAGCACAGCAACAGCACACACAGGAGTCTCTGTCCCCAGTTTGTGGCCTGGAAACAGGACGTTTGGAGGCCGAAAATGCCACTCCTCCAACTCCTAGAGAACTGGTGGCTTCTCATTTCCACCGCCAACCACACGACCCAGCTTACTGGGGTCAAAGACTTCTTGAGAATCATTTCTGCTTAATTACCATTTAAAGACAAAGACGGCACAACGTTGATGAAAGACAGCGTTTCCGTGCCTGCAGACAGACCCACCTTCCTTTACGCGGTTAGCGCACACATCCTCAGCCGCTCAGGATCTGAGGGCCCTGAACACCACACATGGAGAGCACGAGAAAGCAAACACGCATTTAGCTGGAAATGAGAAATTAGATGAGGCTGTGCTGCAGCACCAGCTCCATGTGCTTCAAATCACCATAGCCCTGCATCTCTCCAGAATCGATTACTTCTTTCTGAACACAGGGCACATCCTCCGGGTTTCTGAGCAACAGCTCTGAGGAGTGAAGGCTGTAGGTCAGGGTGGCAGGGGCCCAGCCAGCGAGGGAGGGGCCTTCAGCAGGGCCGAGCCTCACCCACCCGGAGCAGCTCAGGTGAGCAGGGAGAGGGCCCCACTGGATGAGAGCCCACAGGCCGGGAAGAGCGCTGGTGCCCGCTGTGGTGCACTGCGGTCCTGGCCCAGGACTGAGGCAGGTGCATCCCTGGGAGCCAGAAGACATCAGCTGCTCAGCAGCCCAGGGCCAGCAGGAGCAGCAGAGTGGAGGGCACGCGCTCCAGCGGGCTGCAGAGAGCAGACCCTGTGCCAGCCTTCAGGGAAGTTCCCACTGATCTCGGGGGACTGTCCACAGCCTCAACAGGATTTCTGGGACCATCCCTGGGCACCGTGACCCGTTTCCCACTCGCCTAGCAACGAGAGAGGGAGGCGCTTCCTCCCAGGACAGCCACGGTCTCCCTGCTGTGCCATCTTTTGTGTGTGTGTGATGTTCATTATGTTTAATTCTTATGATGAAGACAGCATTGTGCTTTATGCAAGAATGGAAACCTCAAAATAATTACCATAAAGCTTCTAGGAGTTACAGGAGAATAAGTAAGGATGGTCCACAGATACTAAGATGAAATCCACAACGTTGGAATTATAAATGTTTAGAGCAGCCCAGACTAGAAGACAAGCCCAACCACCATCTGAAGAATGCAATATGATGTGGTCCAACGTATCCTTAAAGCTTTGTCCAAACCTCAGTCTGAATAGTGGGGACTGATCTTTAGTCCAGCCAGCAGTAACTGACTGTGCAATTTTCCGGTGTGTTTATTGTACAGACTATGTACATTCTAGGAGGTTCTTTTAGTGCTACACTGTAGTACTTTTTTGCCCCAGCAATTTGCGGCCATGCAAATTCCACAAAGTCGTGAGAACAGGCCATGCTCCTCCGACACGATTAAACATGTCATCTGCAATCACTGCGCTGAAGTCTAAAGAAGACTCCAAGCATCTTGGTATCGATTGGTTATGATGTTCCAACAAAAATTATTCCGTAAGTCTAAGAATTTAAATCTTCCATTAAGCACTAAGTTCCAGTAGGCAATGGCCATGTCTAGATCTAATCCTTTTTGCCCTGGATTCTTTGCAAAATTAAAAGTAAACTGGTAAAAATTCTTACATCGTCCCGGTTCTTTCAATTCTTGTTCCACCTTGAGTATCTGAGCCTTTAGCTTTTTCCATGCTGGCTCATCCTAATTCTGTCACGCCGTCCATGAACTCCTGTGTGGGGAACTCACACTGTGCTGCTGCTTTGAATGTCCATGCAATGAGCAAAACACTAATGCTGGCCGGACCGAGTGCCAGGTCATCACAGAACTGCTGTATACCATCTATTCCAATTTTATTTTCATCTCGAGGATCTTGTATCTATTGTACAGTTGTTCTAACTTCTTCCTGTCCAACGGTCCTTTTACACTCTCTCATATACACAGTTCAGGATTTTGGAAAAAATTATCTGTTGCAACATCTAACATCCAGTCATTTTGAGAAAGACAACTTACTGCAGTTTTTTCACTAGATCATGTGAAGATCGTAAACTTGTCGAACTTTATCCTTCTGTGATGATTTCCACTTGTTCGTGCTGGTGTCCTCCAGGCCTCAGCCCTCCTCCTCAGGCTCCACAATGAATGGGTGGTGGCAGTGGCTCCTCTCAGGGCTCACAGGGTTCCCGCTCCTGTGCAATGCGGGTGGCCCTGGCGCGGCCGAGGCGGCTGCCCGGGCCTTGGGAGGCGGAGGGACGGGGGCCTGGGGCTTCCCCGGGCGTGCCTGGTGTGCCATCTTCAAGGGCACACAAGCCCAGCCAGGACCAAGGTCACCCCGGCAGGCGGCTCTCTGCGAGACTTCTGGGGGTACACTGACCTGAGACCTTCAGTGGCTGAGCGGCTGGGTCAGAGGCCCGGAAAGGTGCTTCACAGCGAGGGGAGTGAGCCGGGCTCGCTCACCGTCTGGGCCGTGCACATGTACTGTGGTCCTCGGGTGGCGGTCTGCCTCCTCGCCAGCTCACAAGACAGCTTCCGTGCCAGCAGCTGCCAGTGCCAGAAGACCTGTGCAAGGGACAGCTATGATTTTAACTCTTCTTCCCATGTGCCATGTTCGAGGTACATTTTAGGAACGCCTCCTTCAACAGCTGAGAGCACGCCCTCCAGTTATGAGCTTTTAGCCCTGAATGGCCCCCTTCGTGTTTCCCGAGCACCTTCTGAGGGGAGCGTCTGAGTGTGGGGAGCCACCAGCAAGGTCCCTGTGTCCAAGGGTCCTCGGCTCGCTTGTGCTCCGCAGAGATGCTGCCACCTGCTGAGCCTGTCTGGGGGTCTGCCTCTCCCCTGGGTGAGGGTTTACACACCCAGGCTGCGTCAGATCCGAGTGACAGGGCACGCCCTGCCCACTCCCAGATGAGCAGTGGGGGCTCCTGACCCCCAGGAGCACTTGGGGTCCCAGGCTGCTCTGCCAACCAGCCAAGCAACCAGTCCAGCGTCCTGGTGATCAGAATGTTACTCCTGTTCTGCCCATGCTCAGCTGATCATGGGAGGAAAGGCTCAGCCCACTGAAGCACTTAGTCACACGAAGTCCGGTTCTCAGGAATCCACGCAGCAGCCGCGGGCTCCTGCTCACCAGTCCTCCACTCCTCTCCCCACTCTGCTTCTCGCTCTCCCTGTAACATCACCGCGGTGTCTGTCTCTGCAGCTTTGGTACCCCGACATTTCCACTGCTGTTACCGTGGTTCCTCCTTCCCTCTCCTGGGTTTGCTTTGCTGTCCTTTACGTAGGTGAGTTGGAGCAAGGCACTCTCTTCATTTTCATATGCCATTAGATCTATAACTTTACTATTTTAAGTGCATCTCAAGTTTTTAGATTCATCACATCAAAATATTTTCTGATTTCCATTGTGCTTATCCCTGATGACAGGTTATATAGTAGTGATCTTTAATTTCCAAATATTTGCTTTCTATCAATTTCATAAGACTGTGACAGGTAATAAGACCCAAATAACAATTATTTGGCATTTGTTAATCTTTGCTTTGAGGCCTACAACGGAATTATAGAAATATTCCTGGTGTTTGGGGGAATGTACATTTGGAAACTATTGGTTTTAAGTTTTTACCGTGTCCTTTAATACCACAGACTAATCTACATTAATTGTGCATCCAGCGTTCACTAGTAGTGGAAACAGCTCTGCTAGCATCTCCTACTTAAATCACGAACTTGTAGTCCCTGTTTCTGATTCCACCTTCGCCTTCGGGAACTTGTCTTCTGCCTCTGAGCCCCGCCCTGACTCTGCACCTCACCTGATCCACTGCCAGCTGTATCAGCACTTCCTGGTCGGACTCAGCCTGCGTCTCTGGTCCCACCCATCCACTCCACACTGTGTCTGAGTCCACCTGGCCCAAGAGTGCAGGGCCAGCTCTCTATTCTGCCCATCTGAGAATCACACTGACTGGGAACTGGGCCCAATTTAAACCTCCTAAGTATCAGTACATTTGGACTTATTCTACAATCTTTTCTTTCTTTTTGCTATTCTCTTTTAATTTCTAGCTCTCAATCAGGTTGAGTTTTGCTCTACTGGTTTAGGAGTTAACCTGTTTCTAGGCCCTTAGTAACTGATCATAAAATATACCCTTGGCCAGTCATAAAAATCCCAAAACAAAAGATCCCAAGCCTCTCTGCCTGTTACAGCTTGTGTTCAGAGCCCCCCAAAGCCTCATGTGGATGAGGTGGGACTTTCTTCTTCAGAGGTAATTGAGTCTGGAATGTGTGATGCTGGGGTTAAGGGCGTGCGGTTACTAAACCACTAGTGTGAGCGATTAGTTTGGCACTGCCTTAATCCCAGTAGACTGAATAAGATAACAGGGGCAGAAAGAAGCAGTTAAACTCTCTCGTTACCTTTGCTGCCCTGTGTGTGCCATGCTGCTTCTCCTCTGTGAGGCCTGTTTGCCACCCTGCCTCAGAGCCAGCCGATGATAGACTGAAGCCTCTACGAACTGGAGCTAAATAATCCCCTTCTCTTTTAGCTTTGGGTGTCCAGTATTTTGTCTCAGAGACGAGAGAGAAGTATGACACATGGCCTTCCTGCAAACCCAGGCTGAATGAACACCAGCCGCAGCCCAGCCCCGAGCACATCCATGCCGCAGCTGCTGTCCAAGCCCATGACGTCTGGTTTGTCCACAACCTCACAAGTGATCTGCTCACCATTCTCCATCGCTTCACAGTACTTCCTCTGGGCACAGGATCATTTCCTGCAAAGCTTGATAACTATTCCTGTAATCTCTACCTGCCTTCTTTTCCTGCAGGGCTGCCCGAAGCTGGGCACAGAGACCAGGGCCGAGCCGCCACTTCTGTCTGCACCCTGGAGACTCCGCCCTGTGACTGTGACGCTGCTCCTCAGAGGCCTGGGGTCCTCAGGGTGGCGCTTCCCTCGGTGTCCTGCTCTCTGGGCTTCTGTCAAGGTTTCCCTGGATTTGGCACCTGATTGGTGCAGCTGACACTGCACGGGGCTTGCATTTCTACATGCTGAGAACGTTATGTGTCTTCCTGAACTTCTGGAAGGTTCTTGGTAACAGACTCGGAGTATCATCTTGGGCTGGATCTCTACAATTTCGTGTTTACGTTTTATTACACATCTGCTGGTACTTCTTGGCCGCCATGTTTCTTTCCTCTTTGTTCCTAGTTTCTCTTTCACTCTTTCTGCTTCAAGTGTTGTAACACACACACACACACACACACAAACACACACACACACCCGTTCCGAGCCACTCCCTCTTCAAGGTCTGAAACGTGGACTCAGCACACAAGCTGGGCCTGGGGATGGGCACCACAGGGGGAGCCTGGAAACAAAACCCTAAAGCTCAGCTCTGGCTTCTGACGAAAACAAACCTGGCTCGGAGTCTGAGTTTTCCCTGGGGACATCGTCATAAATGGCTTCTTCCGGGTCTGCAAGGAAAGGGAAGAAACTTTAAAAACTGGCTGGAACGGGCCTGGGATTTAGCTCAGTGGTTCCTGCGCCTGCCTCAAAAGCGCAGGGTCCCAAGTTCAACCCCGGTACCAAAAAAAAAATTGACTAGAACCAACCAAGTGCAACTTCACTTTTCCGGGACTCCTCTGCTGCAAGCTACTCTCAGGAAACTACCGTGGAAGGGCGGCTAGTGGCTGTTTCCAAGGCCCGGTGTCATCTCAGGGATGAGAGACTCAGATCTCAGGGAATGAGTTGTTGCCATCAAAGACTTTATGGCTTCCATGCTGATTTATTCCAGACTCTCATTTACCCACCTCTTATGGCTGTCTTATAAGCATTTTTTTTTCAGTACTGGGGGTTGAGCCCAGGGTCTCCCAAATGCTAGGCAAGTGCTCTACTGCTGAGATAAACCCCCAGTCCTTTTTAAATGTTTTTATTTTGAGGGGGTCTTGCTGGGTTGTCCAACCTGGGCTCCAATTTGGGATCCGCCTGTCTCAGCCTCCCAAGCAGCTGGGATTACAGGCCTGTGCCACCACAACTGACTCTTAGAAACATTTCTAAGTTTATGAGGCTAAAGTGTCCTGATGCACAAGAAAACACAAAAGGTGATGTAGAGTTTCAGGAATGAAACTACGGCATAAAATGGGAAGCCATCAAATAAGGCGATGGCCCTGCAGTGTCACCCCCTGGAGACTCAGCCTGTATTTCGGGGAACCCAGGTCTCTGAGAAAGTATATGCTTTTTAAGAAGAAGGGTGGCACCAGCCAAATGATGTACACAATTCAAGATGACCATATCGGAGTAGCAATGAGCTTGCCACTGACCGGAGCGTGTGTCCATCTCATCCTCTGACCTTGTGGTTCCCCCAAACACCCGTTCACGGCTGCCCCTCTCCAACTACAGTGTGTGACTGTACTGGAAACCACAGCTGAAGGCTCACCATGCAGACAGCAGGGAACTCAGGAAGGTGACGCCGAACAGGACCCCAAGTCCAGCCACCGCAACCCCACCCCTGGGAGTGTGGACCCTGCAGCCCAAGATCACTTGCCCTCCTGTGCCAGGGCTGAGCACTGCATAGACCTCGCTTCTGAGCACAGTCCTCTGAGTCCCTGAACGAAAACGGAACCTGGAGAAATGGGGATGGATTCTGTTCTGGAAATAAAGCTGCTGGCTGAGAGCTGGCTGAGAGCTGGCTGAGAGGCACCTTGCGGCGCGGCCTGACGGCCTCTGGTGCCATCAAGTCCCGGCAGCGGCTCTGTCTGAACATGGTTCTCACCAAAGCAGCACAAGCCATAGGGTGAGGGGATTCGAGACCACTGCGGCCGCTGCCCGTTTGTGGACAATTTCACAGGCACCAGGTACAGTAACAAGAAGGGCATCGTCAGAAAGGAATCTTCACTTCTCCTTAAAAATTAAAACAAATGGATCTGGCTGACAATGTCCCAGCCTCTTACATGACAGCAGATCCAAGACTGGCGTGCTGGCAGTGGGCTGGCTGGACACCCACCCCAGGCAAGGCCCTGCGGTGCTGCGGGCCACAGGCTTCAGGTCACAGCCTTAGCTCCCAGATGGCGAAGGCCAGAACCAAATCCGCACCCAGAAGCAATCAGGAAGGGGCAGGACGCAGAGGGGTGTGATCATCTGAGGGAAGTGAAGCCCAGTTCTGGGAAGCCCCTGGCAGACAGCTTCTGCTAATCTTCCTGCAGGCGTGGGCGGCTCTTTAGTATCCTAAGTGAATGAAGCTGGGTGCCTCAGAGCACACCTGGAATCCCAGTGCTCAGGAAGCTGAATCGACTGACTGAGGCCCTGTCCCAATGTAAAAATAAAGAGCTGAGGATGTAGCTCAGCATGAAAGCCATGGGTCCAACCCTCAGTAAACGAAGGTCTGAGCAAGCTTCTGATCTGACCCCGACGGGACACGGCGCACAGCCATCAGCTGCGACACCTGCGCCAGCCACAGGGACCCGGGCTCCGGGGCAGGGCACTCACTTTCCATCCACGCTGTGTTGGCCGGGTCCACAGCCCACCGCGCAAGGGCGCTGTCTTCCCTGCTGCTTTGATCACCGCTGGAAGCAAACACACCAAGAAGTCAGAGAGCAGGGACCAGGCCCTGCCGTGGGGCTCAGTGCCCAAAGCGCAGTGTGCGCCACGGCGTCTGCTGCCTGTCTTCCCACAGAGGACTCAGGAATCCCAAGTCCAAATCAGCACTCAAGCACATCGGTGCTCTCTCAGCAAGGCGTCCAAGGGGCGCCCGCCACAGGAACCCAGGGGAAACCGGAAACGGCGCCCGCTCAGAAAGGCCCTGCCCCTCTATTGCCTGCACAAGGCTGCACCTCCCCACACAGGCGGTGGGAGAGGATCACAGACAGCCCGCGTCACAGGGGACGGCCACGGGGCCCAGTGGGGACCTGGATTCTGACCAATATCTGGTGCCAAAGAAGGACTGGATCAGACTCACCGGAGAACCACGGTCGCCTGTGAAGGCGTGGGGCTGACCAAAGGCCTGTGGCTTGTGGCACGCACGCGGCATGAACGGGCCCTGGACACAGGGTCCTGCACTGTGTGTTTCATGGCAGTGAAGCATGTGGAAGGTGAAACAGATTCACGGGAAGGAAGGAGAAGGGGGCAGTGAACCTCTGAACACCCAAGGGGAACGCTCTGAGGGACTCACACCCAAGCGCTTTCCGGAGCGGGAGGGGGCAGTCCCTGCGCCAGGGGCCAGCCAAGAATCCGTCACAATCAGAGTTAATTTAAAACCTATGAACCATTTGTTTCTGGGATTTCACTGAGTGTGGATGGGGCTGTGGCATCTCCAGGGACCCGCCGGGTCCACACTGTGGTGGTGTGGGCAGTCGGGAAACAGCTGGCTGAGGACCGGCCACACCAACAAGGTGGGACTCCAGTGCTGCGTGAGCCTGGAACGGTGCCTGAGCCAAAAGCTCCTTGACAAAAGTAGAGCTGTAGGAAATACGAATGGTTTTTAGAAACATTCTCCAATGCTTCCGTGTGCGTGAAAATGTCATACTTTCGCAAATCTCGGTGCTTGACTGAGTTCACTGCGTCTTATAACCTTTTCTTTCAAAGACCCTCAGTGTTTCACGGACACATTTCCCACCGCTGAGGACAACAGGCCACCGACTTTCCCTACGCACAGAGCCGCGGTTTCTAACAAAGGGCCCCAGTGGCTCTGCCTCTGCCTGGGACCTATTCCCGTATTTGCATGGGAGCCCGTGTCAGCAGCAACCTCTCCCGGGACATCCCCTTTGTCTTCTGGAGGGTCTTGTGTATGGGACACGCTGCTCACCAATGCCAAACAGAAAGACACGAGCAGGTGTGAGACCAGGCCGACAACAGGCTGTTCAGAGGGGCACACAGCGGCCGCCCGCTCACTTCCTGTCACCCCCAGCCTATGGCACACAGGGCACCTGGTGATGGGACAGAGGAGCAGCTCTGGAGTCCCTCAGGCAGGACAGGGCCAGGGCCAGCGAGGAGGACGGAGGGATCGACAGCCCAGTGCTCCGCCATGCGGCAAGGAGTCTACACACAGCAAAAAGACACAGGCTTGAGTACACACAGAAAATGAACACAGTACCTGAGCAGAGGGTCCTCGGAGCTCAGGGAGTGGGACTGGTGGTCACCCACAACTTCCGGGGCTTCTGCTGGGAAAGACAAGAACCACATTGTTTTGTGCCTGACAGAAACATTTGTGCACTTGATTTTTATCCTTAAAGTGATTTCGCATTTCCCTTTCTCATCAACAATGGGCTTCTGTTAACATAAAGATGATTTACCAACACATTTAAATTTCCTTCTTTCTCAGATAAAATGACTAGGACTGTAATGAACTGTGAAATCCCAAGGTCTTATGAAACAGAAATAAAATGCGCAGACATGCAGCTAACTGAGGCTCATGCGTTCCCTTTCCACAGAATTTCCCACAACCTGATCCACGGCACACGTCTACCTGGTGACTCACACTGTCTCCCCAGGAGAAAGAGCGGACAGCCCCTGGCACACCCCTCCCACCCTCACACCCTCACAGAGGCTCGTGCTCCCAACGCTCATGCTCACGCACACATTGCCTCAACGCCCTCACTCTGCACCCACTCACACCCATGCCCTTGCACGGCGTCACATTCACTCGTTCTCACATGTGGCCTCACACACACCCTGACATACATGCACGTTCACACTTGCCCTCATGCTGGCAGTTCACTCACACGTGCACACACAGGCCCTCAATACACAAGCATGCTCACTTACATGCATGCTCACATACACGTGCTCAAGCTCTCACAGTGGTGTCCTGGGGTCTGACTGTGTGTCCTCCAGCTGTTGGTGACAAAGGCTGCCCCACAGGCTCCACACACACCCTAGACAGGTGGACAGCCGTGGACTCAGTCTTGGAGCAGGAGTGGGCTCAGCAGGGGCCTCGGGCCTCCTGAGTGAGTGGTGTGGACAGGAGACGATGCTGTCACAGGGACTTGCCGGTTGGCTCAGGGTCAGGAACCCTTTGGGATGTAGCAGAGGCTGCTCAGCCACTGGCTGGACACATGGACCCCACACCCAGCCCTCCCACCACGCGGGGACTTGCACGAGTGAGCAACAGCCTAGCCTGCCCGGCACAGGGTAGCGGACTCGGTGCGCTGCTTGCAAGCCTCCTGGGCTGCCACACAGCTGGCAGCACCGAGCACAGGGGAGCTGGGCTGGCCCTGCCTCAATGCCCAGGTCTGGGTCTGGCACTCGCCCTTCTGGGTGGGGTGGGCGGGGCACTGGGAGCACATTCAGGAGGACCAGGCAGCCTGCGCGCTGTGACCGCTTCGACCCACAGCAGCACTGCCTTGGCCGCTCCTCAGGGGAGCCCGAGAGAGCTCGGTGCACCCCTCCTCAGGGTCTAGGACAGACCCAGGCTGTTCCTGGCACCGGGTGGACAGCAGTGTTTATCACCAGAGTTTGTTACTGGCTAAATTCTTTCAAAATCACGCTGAATTATTTTCAAAGTAAGTTAATGTAAATGATATTCAATTACTTAAAGTGACCAGATAATTCAGAGCTAAGCACAGGGCTCTAAGATGCGCCACCCGCTCCAGGGCAGGGGCTCCGCACCCCACTGACTCCCTCCTTGCCCAGAGTGGCCTGGGGGCCTTGGCAAGACCTGAGGACCACGAGAAACTGCAGTGGGAAAATAACTGTCTTCAAACATTGACGGTTCTCAGTGTTCAAAATCAGTGATTTCCTCAAAGACGGCTCTTTCCTACTGTTAACGAGAAAGAAAAAAACCTTTCCTGAAATTTCCACACAATCGCAATTGCACCCTCCATCCAGGCCATTCCCGAGCAGCTCTCAGAGGTGCAGGCTCAACACAGACTCCTCGGTGTCCGGGAAACACGGGGACACAGGCGGGTGGGAGGACGTGCTCCAGCCAGGTGCGCCTGACCTGCAGAGCTTCGCAGTGCTCCAGGCCCTCCACCCAGGCCCGCGGCCCAGCCCGGCAACGGCGACCCCAGGTGAGCTCAGCGCACACAGCCATGCCGAGCCAGTGACCATGATGAGTTGTGGCCAACAGCCCAGCCACACAGAGGCCCTGGCATGAGCACAGACTGGCCCACACCCCCCGGAGCTGAGGGCTGGGCAGCGCTGCAGCAGGCACCCCGGCCTCCCTGCTCCCACCCGCTCCCTGCCCAGCGCCCTGATGCCCTCACGCCGCCCGATGCCCTTCTGGGCCCGCACTCCAGACAGAAGCATCAGGAGCAGGGTGAGCCATTCAAGGCCTCTGTGCCCCGCCCCGCCCCGGGTGCCCTCTGTCCCAGGAGGCAAAGCTCTGGCTACGGCCACTGCAGGAGCCCGGTCAGTGGATCAGCGGGCGACCTCAGGACACAATGGTAGCAGAGGTGTGGGCTTGCTGAGCTGCTGGGGCTGCATGCGGCAAAGGTCACCGTGTTCTCCCTCGTGATCCCAGAACTTTGCAGACGTGAACTGAGCTTCTCCCTAAGTGCACCCCGTCAAGGAGGAGAGCAGCAAGGGCTCAGGTCCCCCATGGGGCGCATGAGACCCGGGGAGATGCTGCGTACCTTCCTCATCCACAGACTCGGTGCGGATGATGACAGGGCTTGAGTAGGCAGGCAGCAGCATGGGCAGGCTGGAGGGGACAGCGTAGCCACAGGGAACCGGCACCAAATACCCGCTGGGCACGTGCGGACCCACACCGTCCTCCTCAGTGGCTGGGTCTGGGGGTGGCAGTGCATCCTCCTGCAGGGGCGTGATGTCGATGACAGAGTACGGGTTCACCTTTGGGACCAAGAGCTTGGCAGGTTCTGCCACTTCGAAGGCTTCTGCTCCGGGTCCCTTGTCACCTCCTGGAGGACAGGACAGTCAGCCACACGGTGGAGAGGGCCAGGCAAGGGCCAAGCAAGGACCGGGCAGCCCTCACCCTCTGGAGAGGGACCCGGCATTCCCAGACTGTTGCAGGGGCCACAGGGCACACTGCAGAGTGGGGCCAGTGGCACCTGGGCACACATGAGACCCTGCCTGGTGGTTCTCAGAGACACAAGCTGGGAAACCCCACCAAGTCTGCCCGGGACAGAGAAGCTCGGGCTGGCCCAGGTCAAAGCCCCATGCCCTTCCCAGCTGGCCCAGCCACGGCACCTGTCCATGCAGCACAGCGACAGGGCAGAGGGCTCCTATCAGAAAGGGTCTACACGGTTGCCCGCAATGTAGAACCACATGGCGAAGAGACTGCTAACTGCGAGCCCAGTACTGCACGGAGTCAGAAACTCAGCCACTCCATGGAGAAGCCGCGCTGCGCCACGCCACGGGGACTCACCCTCCTCGGGGGATGCGCTGGCAGGACCCTGGGCTGCACCCCCTCCTGCACCCCAGGCGCCCGGCTGGGGCGGGGCTTGGCGGTCTGCTTCAGGGACTTCATCCCCACTGTCAAAGTCGAACTGCTCTCCCTCTTCAGCCTCTTTGTTACTGGTGTCATATTTCACTTCGTTTTCTAAAGTTTAAGACAACATCAGTTACAATGCGGCATTTGTTCCAGGCACCAGGTCTGCACCTTCAGCCCAGGCAGAGGGCTGGGGAGGGCTAGGGGTGGGGCTCGTTCTGGGACATAGGAGAGGACAGGAGGAAAAGGGAGAGAGAGAAGACCCCTCTGATTCACACTTTAAACAGGTCTAGCAGGGACCTGGAGGTCAATTAGGAAACCACTGACTCAGAAGAGCTGAGCCAGCTGCGGCCTGGGGAGCCTGGGGAGCCTGGGGAGCCCCCGCCCCACACCGGCTGGGCCTGTTGCCTGTGACCTTCCCCCAGGTCGGAGTGCACAGCAAAGGTGACTCAGGGTGCGCTGGGCCTCGTCCAAGGCCCCAGGTGTGAGGGATCCCAGCACCGCTCGGGGCAGAAGCCCTCAGTCTCCACCCCCCACTGCATACCTACGCACAGGTGGACTTTTCCCCCGATTGCAAGGAATTTTTTAAAATAAATTTTGTTATCCCACTCCCCCCTCAAACCCCCTTCCCTCCCTATATAAAGCTTTGTTTCCATTTTTAATTCTATTTTCACTTTTTTTCTTGTTCCCTATCCTATTTGAACATTTTCTTCCCAGTTCCCAACATCCATTATACATCTCAGTCCTTACTTCAACCTTCAGTTTCTCACACCTGAGAAACAGTGTATTTACACATGCGTGTCCTATTTATTTCACTTAAGAGTATTGCCTCAATGTGCATCCACTTAGCTATAAATGTCTCTAGCTTCTCGTTCTTTATGGCTGAGTAGTACTCCATTTTATTAAAAAACCACATCTTCTTTATCCAGGTTCCAGTTGATGGGCATTTGGGCTGTTTCCAAGTTTTAGCTATTACGAACTGTGCTGCTGTGAACATGGGCGCACATATATCGCTGTGGTATGATGCTTTTAATTCTTTTGGGAAGATACCTAGCAGGGGAATAGCTGGGTCAAATGGGACCTCTAGCCCTAGTTCTTTGAGGTATCTCCATACTGATTTCCACAGTGGTTGCACCAGTCTGCACTCCCACCAGCAGTGGAGCAGGGTTCCTTTTTCCCCACAGCCCTGCCAGCATTTGTTATTGGTTGATTTCTTGATAGCAGCCATTCTTTCTAGAGTGAGGTGGAATCTCAGTGTTGTTTTCATTTGCATCTCACAAATGACCAGTGATGTTACACATTTTTTCATATGTTTATTTGCTTTTTATAATTCTTCATCTGAGAAGTGTCTGTTCATTTCAGATGCCCATTTTGCACAAGCAGACTTTAAAAGTCTTTCTTAATGCAGAATTTTAAAAGAAAAATGTCAGCAGACTGTATGTTTTAAGAACCAGAACACTGTATTTGCTGTAATCTCAAATCATTAAGTCATTTTCTTTAATTTTTTTCAAGAAAAATAATAGTACGCATCCTGCAATTAGAACGTTCAGAAACAGCGTTAGAACCCTCTGAGTCTCAAGCACAGGATATTACATATAAAAATACTAAGTAGACTACGTTCACAAGTGTTTTGGTTTAAGAAACCCAATGCCCTCCCTGCTTTTCTCTGAGGTAAGCTGACATTACACAGGGGACAGGGTGCAGGCCCGCAGCGCAGCATGGCATCCTGACCTCGGCAGTGTGCCCGGCGTTCAGAGGTGGAAGGAGACGGAGCCAGGGGCTGCTGCCCAGCGACTGTGCTGCTCCAGGAGGAGGCGCAGGGTGCGGCCGGAAGGGCTGCTCTGGCCTCCTTCCCTGCTTCTCGGCCGCCACGCTAAGGGTGGTTTTCCTTCCTGAGCTTCATCCTGCTGCTTCTGCCTCGCAGCCGGGTGGCTGTGGACCACCCTGAGCCAGTGCAAACCTGGCCCCCTCAGCCCGCAGGTGTTGGGCATTCTGCCTGGTGACGGAGCGCTGCCGGGACTAAAACGGCACCGAACCCACTGAACCATGGCTGAGACACGCAGCTGTTGCCACAGTGCCTGTGAGGAAAGCCAGTACCTGTCGTCAGGGGCTTTGAGCAAGCCGCTGCCACTTTCCAGTCCTGACCAACAGCCACACCCAGCTGTCAGCCAGGAAGGGGCCTCTGCCCCACGACGGAGCTGCGACCCATGCCTGCCAGGACAGCAGGTGGGGTCTCACCCTGGTCTGCCCAGGGACGGGACAGCTGCTCTGAGAGCACAGGAGCTAGGACTGGCTCAGGACAGAGGACAGACAAAGCCTGTGGCCGTGGGAGGAGGGACATGGCAGGTGCCAGGGGCTGTGGGTCCCACGGGCTCCCATTCAGAGCCGGGCTGTGACGCTTCTTCCCCAACACTGCAACAGTCTCCTCAGTGTGACAGGGCCCCAGTGGCTTCTCCCAGAGCAACAGGAGGCGCACAGCCAGCTGAGGAGCAGGCCACGCTGCACGGCGAGACCTCTGAGCCCCGAGGAGCAGAAGCAGCACAGAGCTCCCTCTGCCCGGGGTGCCGTGGCCCGGCCAGCCCCCCTTGGCCCTTCCTACTGGCGCTCCTGTCTCTACTACTCATCACCCTGGGTCACTGAGGGTGTCTCCTGGTCACTGAGGGTGTCTCCTGGTCCCTGACGTAGTCTGAGGATGGCTTCACCTTCAGCTGCCCTCCTGGGACCCAGGCATAACCAGGCCAGGGTGTCCACACAGCAGGCAGCGCAGGACGGACCCACAGTGAAGGTTGGGCTCTCTGGCCCATGCCACGGGAATCCTCAGACCTGCTTGTTGCTGGCACAGAGTCCCCAACGCTGCCCCAGGCCCAGATGGCATCCAGCAGCCACCCTGAGTCGCATGGCCCTTTCCTGTGGACACCAGGAAACCCTGGGACACGGACAGCCCACACGGGACCTGCAGAGTGCACACTCTTTCGGCAGTGACCTAACTGTGTACCTGGTGGTCCCCAGTCACAGTCTGGACCACTGAGCAGATGACGCACTCCGAGTGCCTCGCAGCAGCGGTCAGCACCCTCCTTTCTCCTGGGACACCCTCACTGCCTCACCAGGGCCAACAGCTCGGGCACTGGGTGTGTGGAGCCCCAGGCCCCAGCACCCCGAAGGGACACCCTACCCTACCTGCAGGAGCTGCGGTGAGCCGAGGTGCCTCTCCCGGGTCCATGTTCGGGCCGCAGCCTCTGCACAGTGCCTGGTCAGGAACTGCTGCCCGTCACGTCCGAAGTGGGCACCGCCACCCGCGGCTCAGCGTGTGGCGGCCTGCAGAAGGAAAGGCGTACGTGTTACTCGGCACTGCGGTCACTGCGAACCTCCCGGAAATGACACTGGGATGCCTGCTCGGCACCCGCCGGCTGAGGGTCGCCTCGCCCAGCCCCCCCCTCCTGTCTTTGCTCCCTTCCCACGGGGGCCTGGGGCAGAAAGCAGCGTCCTTCAGCGGAAGCCCCACAGCTGTGAAGGACATGTGCTGGAGGAGGAGCCTCGCTGACCACTTTCTCAGCTGCCGTCGCGTAAACAGAGACACAGCTCCCGATCAGCATCTCCACACGCCTGGTCCTTTCTCCTGGCACGTCCTTCCCCGCAGTGTCACAAAAGCCAAATGTGAGAAAAGCTGTTGACACCAGCAGCTCACAACCATGCCGTCCTGCTAGCTTGCCCCAGCCCCTCCTGTACCCTGCTTAGATACCCACGCATCCCCTCGTTCCTGCCCTGGGCCACCAACACCACCCGGCACCAGCCCAGCTTCCACCAGACAGCCAGGGGAATTTCCCAATTTTCCCAGCTGCACCTGCTCCATCAGGTGCATGTGGATGCGGCACCTGTGAGTTCTGCAAATTCAGGTGAGCTGGCAGCTACGCGGAGCCCTTGCTCACTGGACACCGAGGGCTCCGGCAGCCCACCTCGTGCCCACCAGGTAAGAGCCTCCACCCACTCTGCCCTGGGCACCCCCTGGAGCTCCTCTGGTGCTGCCAGGCCCTGCATCCCTGTCACATACTTGGGGCAGGGGACAGCTGCTCAGACACCATGCCCAGAGCTGCATGTCCTCCCTGCAAGCACCATGCGCTTGACTCCTGGGTTCGTGCTATTTAACCAAGACACAAACACAATGATGCACGGGCACACACGGGGTTGCCTGAGCAGTGTGAGCCCCGCACACAATGACTGTCTCACTAGTTCACAGCACAATCCCACGACACAGGGAAAATGTAACTCCCAACCTGCTAGATGTCAGATGTTCTGAATTCGTGTCCCCCAAAATCAAAGAATGAATTCTAAGGAACAACAGGGGTTAAGAGCAGAATAAATTTAATGAGAGAGTCGGGAGACAGGAGGGGACCTGAAAGTGGGTTGGCACTGAGGCCACTTCTCTAAGAATGTTTTACAGAGAAAAACCACGAGGGTACAAATTCAAGGACTGAGTACACCGTGGGTCAAACCATAATCAACCAGTAAGATCACAAGCACAACCACGCAGGTAGTATTGATCCAACAGGGACGTGGGCCACGCAGAAAGGGAGCATCGAAGGAACAAAGGTATCTTTGGGAAGGGAGGGTCTGATGCTCTGGTCATCACCCGGGAGACTGATGCCTGTCTACACTTCCTGGACCAGGGGATGCCCGTTACTGTGGAAATGCACGTTACTGCTTCTCCCTTAGGTGGCCTGCAGGCCTGGCCACTGCATCAGTATCTTGAGGCCTGGCCTTCTTCAGATGCACCTCCAGCCACAATTCTGATGTCTGCATTTTTTCTGCAGACTTCCCTGAGAGCCCAGCCCTTCTCTGACTGTACATGAATTTCTATCTAGTTTAGCTGCCTAAAACACCACCATGGTGCCGAGAAGTGTGTCCTGTCGCCCTCCCGAATGGACAACCACCCCTGGAGGCTCAGGAGACCCCAGGCGGGGGTCTGACGAGTGGAAGCGCTGACCACGTGTCCCTGTGTGCACGCTGTGGGTGGGCCATCTGTGCAGGTGGTCAAACTGCACAGATGTCCAGCTGTCACGAGCGGCAGGGGCAGTAGCAGCCATTGCCTGCACAGTTCTGATGAGGCACCTGGAGTTGGAAGGGCCAGCGCTTCAGGATGAGCAAGGAGTCTGTCCTGCACCCTCCTGTCCCCCAGAATCCCGAGGCTCCATTTCCCATCCAGGTCAGGGCTGCAGCACTGAGGCAGGGAGTGACTTGGGACAGCTCACAGAGCTGTGGAGGGGGAGGCCCAGGAGAGGCTATGGACACGCAGGGACAGTGGCCCCCTCAGGTCGCAGGAGGCCACAGGGATGACCAGGCAGGACAGGCCCATGCAAGGCTGCTCAGGGCCACTCCCCGAGCATCTGTGCTCACAGATGGGGAGTGCTGTCCCCTCTGCGCTGATCCCAGGGAGAACAATGAAGGCACAGGGTGTAACACTGCAGCCAGGCAGCTCCCTGTGGTCAGCACAACAGCAAAGGTAGCAAACAAATGTAGCAGCAAGTGTCCCACCAGGAGAGGAGCAGGGTCAGGCCCAGGGACGCCTCCCCATGGCCTCGAAGGGTGCCAAGCCTCGAGGGTCAGGACCGTTGGGGGCCATCAACAATGCCTGCAGCTCTGTGCTCCCAAGAAACTCAAAGGTAGAAGGCTGAACAGGTGTGCCCAGCACGGGGCAGGGCGGCTCCCCCCACCACTGGCCAGCAATGGGGCCAGGAAACTGAGGCTGGGCAGTGCCACCAGGAGGAACAGAGGCCCTGCAGCCAGTGATGCCCGGGGACTTCAGAGGAGAGGTCGGTCCCTGCACTCTGTGAATGAGCTGAGGCTCCCTGCTGAAGGTGAGGACACCAAGGCCGGACGGTCACCCTCCTGCGAGCTGAGTGGTCATGCTACCGCCTGGACATGCGTCTGACCGGCACGCAGCCCGGCCCGGGGCTCACGGCAGGGGTGGGAAGGCCACCTGTTCTCACACCGTGCTGCCTAGCTCTGGGACAAGAGTCCTGCTGTCCCTCACCTTCTGGCCAGTGAGGAGGTAGACAGGGCTCCCTCACAGACCCACTGTCCTCAGGACCCCGCGGCAGCCCCCAGGAGCACAGCTCTGAGGTCCAGGGCCATTCACGCAGGCTGGCTGCAGCTGGAGGGTCCTGCTGCAAGCAGTGTCACACTGCAACGTGTCCTTCTAAGGCCAAGCACCAATGGGAGGCTGCCACAGACACCCTCATCCTGCGGCTCCCGATGCCTGCAGGCCGAGCTTCACCTCCTCCTGCCCTGTCCCCACACTGACCCTGACCCAGGCGGGGCTCAGACACTCCCCTCCCTGGGAGCTCACCCCCGGCTGTCCTCAGCCACAGGGCACTGCTGGACCCTGGGACTGGCAGCCACGTTCACAATGCCACTGCCCTGCCCTGCCCTGCCCACGGTCACCTCCAATGTGAGCATCTGGGAGTCACGCTGTGCGATGCGCACCTGCCCTGTGGCCAACAGAAGTGACGTGTCGGGCTGGGGGAGCCCGGGACGTGGACTCAGTGGGACCACTCGGAGCTCCCCTTGCATGTCCTGCACACACGGTCCTCATCCTCCAGGTGGTGGTGCAGGCCCACAGCATCCCCCGGGGCAGTGTTCAGAGGGGCTCAGGGGTGGCAGGATGGAAAAGGCACTGACCTGACGCAGAGGGCGGTTCTGGAGAAGGTGGGGCGCAGGGAAGGGCGTGGTCATCATCGGTGACCCTGGGACCTGTCTGGCCCCAGCCCTCCCTCTGCCTCTCCCTTGCTGTCCCCGAAGGCTGCAGTGCCGTGAGCCCGTGAGCCTTTCCTTCTGCCCTGACACCTCTGCCTCAGGCAGGCCTGGCAGCAGTGGAGATGTCGGCCGGGGACTGAAGCCCCTGGAGCTGTGAGCTGGAGGAGCCTCTCCTCCTCCCTCAGGATCAGCCACGGCAGGAACAGCTAAGGATATACACTACGGCAACAGGAGCCCAGGGACAGCTGTGGCCTCTCTCACCCCATAGCCTGGCTGCAGGAAGGTCCCACCCTGCCTCCGCCCCGCACGCTGAGCGGTGTCTGCGGTGGGGACAGGGACTGGGCCCCTAGAGGAAGTCTGCACAAGGCTGGTGGCCGCTTCTTTCTTTTTTCCTAAGGTTTAATTTTAACTAATAAATTTTATTTATTTATTTATTTTGGTACCAGGGATCGAACTCGGGTCCTTGCGCTTGCCCGGCAGGCGGTGAAACCACTAAGCTAAATCCCCAGCCTTAACTAATAAATTTTAAATGATGAATATAATGCCGATCCAAGTCTTTGCTTATTTGTAACGCACAAACTATATTTTGCAACTTGTAGGTGAAATACATTCTTTTCACCATTTGATAGTTTTCACCCTTATTTATGGTCTCTCTTTAATTTTTTCCCCTTGAGTCCTTTTTCTTCAATAGTTTAACAAGTCACTTTTGGATTGGCTAAAGAGCAATCCTAGCACGATAATGTTTCAGCTTGCAAAGAACACCCTTGTTGAGTTGGTAGAACTCCACCAGCTGGATTAGATCTGTAAATCCGGTGTGGCCATCATCCAGAGTGTGGAACATCTCACCCTCGTCTTCTGCTGGTATAATTTGAAAGTGCTTTATTTTTTGTCCATGATTCATTGACAGTACGAAAGTCCTGGGGTTACTCTGACTATCCCGTACCAAGAAAACTCCATCCGTGAGTCCTTGCTGAATAATCAGTCTCTGAGCCTCATTTCTAGAAATTCTGTGGTGCAACCATGGCTGATACCGATGGATAGCCATGTTTGCTGCTGAGCTCTGTGGGGAGGCCGTGGGGCTACCATGGATCCCCAGGCGTAAACATCCTTTTTGCCTCCAGGCGAGTACTTCTTCAACAGCAACTGAAAGGGCTTCAGTGGGACTCCATCACTCTGCTTTTCTGACCTGAGAAGTCCATTGCTGCCAGGGAATTCTGATATACTTCTCGTGGGTGATACACTGAGAACTGCAGCCACTTCTGCCTTGATATGGATGCATACGATTCTGGTACAGCTGCATGCCATTCTTAAGCAATCTAACTGCAGTCACCCAGCACATCCTACTCTGCTCTTCATCTGCACAGAGCACTTTCGGGTCTTGGGGCCCTCCTGCTGTGCTAGGCTTAAAGCAGAATCCATAGCTAGTTGGTGCTCTGTGTTTTGTTTTGTTTTGTTTTGTTTTGCCTGCCAGGGACACATAAACACCACTACTGCCAAGTTTGCTGAAAAACTGTAAATGCCATGGTTCCTTCGATGTCCCCTTAGTAGAAAAATAAAAACCAGATCTTCTCAGAAGGAAGTAAATTTTTCCCAGGACTTCTTTTGCGGCTCTTTTCCATGTAAGAAGCCACGGATTTCAGGGTAAGTACTTGGACTTATAAACATCTGCAGATGGGGGGTGTTGGGGATATCTCACCATTGGTTTCAGTTGCAAAAAGACACTGTGTGCTCTGGAATAAAATACACTGAGTTTTTAAAGCATTCTTATTTGGCATAAATTTTCCTAACGTACAGCTTATTTTCTTCTTCCTTTCCCCACTTAGACAGCACTTCAATAATCAGCTCGTGATCTTCTATTGTTCTTTCTCCACCAAATGAGGCAGGTGCTCAGAGTGTGCAGCTGTGGTCACCGATGTAATGCTCCTTCAGGATCAGCAGCTGGTGAACATCCCGGGCAGTTATGTCACTGGGTACCTCTAAAGCCCTGCTGGTTTCATCTTTACAATAGATTTTAATCCCGCTGTTCCCTTGATTTTGCTTTGGGAAACAGCCCTGCTGACAGCACCGACCTAAATGGAGGACAGCATAGCTCAGGAAAAGGGTTTGGAACAGACGGCATTTCCAGAACATCCAGAGCTTTCCTTTTTCTCCTGGGCGCAGCGCTGCCGCGGGGCACGTCTAGAGCAGGCAGCCTGGGGCCAGCGGCAGGTCCCACCCAGTCGCCCTGCCCGTGGCGTCTGCCCATCGTGCAGAAGTGGTCACGGTCGCCCTGCGGGGTCTCGGCGTTACGGGCAGGCTGGAGAGAAGGAAGAAAGAGCCCAGGTAGTCGGAGCGAGGTGCCGGCTCTGTGGGTGCCTGGCATCCACTCCGTAACGCTGGTCAGTCACAGCCCGGGGCTCGGGGCCAGCTCCCCGACGCCCACCCTCCCAGCTCCACGCCCGAGGGGTCTCCACGAGGTCGTGCCAGTGTGCGGACACCCTGCCCCAGTCCCCGCCAGCAGAGGCCGGCGGCAGGCAGGCAGTGCCCAGTCCTCCAGGACAGAGGGCCTGGCCAGGGTGCCAGTGGGGTCCCCGGGCTCGGGACTGGGGGTGGGGCGGCCGTCCCCAGTTGCGTGCAGCCGCGTGCAGCACAGAGACTGCACTTCCCACCCGAGGGTCCAACACACCCACCCACAGGACCCCGAGGCACAGCACCTGCGGCTCTGGACTTGGGCCCCCAAATCGCCCACCCTCGGGTCTCCCTGCAAGTGGGTCCCCAAATCCCACACAGCCGCGATGTCCCGAGCAGAGTGTGGAGCCCACCCTCTGCCTGCCCGAGTGGCCCGCGGGTCTGGATCGACTGTGAGACACTCAGAGTGGCCACTCCACTGGGACCCAGAGAGGGGACTGGTGTGGGGTCCCGGGACTCGGCACCGCCCAGCGCCCAGCGCCCAGCGGGGAGGAGGGCTGGGGTCAGGGGAGGGGCTGTCGCAGCGCCCCCCCCAGGTCTCCCGACCCTCGCCGCACATGAGGGCGGGCCTGGAGCCGCCTCTGCCCCCCCTGTATCTCCATGCCAGCTGCCTCCTCTCTGTCTCTGACCTGTCTCCTCACTTTCCGTGTCTCTGTCTCCTTCTGCATCTCTTCCTGACCAGGGTGGACCTGGTGGGGCCGGGTGTGTGCGACCCTCGACACAACTCGCAGTGCAGCTGCACCAGGTCCCCTCCCACCCCCCTCCATGCCACCGTCAGGCAGGGCCCCGAGCGCTGCTCCTGTGGTGTCAGCCCATCCCAAACCCTCTCAGGAGTTTGTCCTCGTGGGGCTGAGCCCTGGGTCACTTTCTTGTCCCCTGCCCAAAGGACACAGGTCCTCCCCAGCTGGGCACCTAGCACAAGCTGCAGGGTAGTGCCCACCCCACTGCGAGGCTCCACAGGGCACCAGGGCCAAGGGCCGCTCAGGACCCGACCCCCTGCCACTCCCCACACCAGCAGCCAGTCTTTCCCGCCCCATGGGGGACAGGGACAGCCCAAGGCCACATCCCGCATCCAGCCCAGCGCCTGGGTCTTCTGACAACAGTGCCTGACTCTCCTGTGCTGCCTGCTCTTCTGGTCTGGGAGCCGCATTCTTGGCTTCCCTCCCCTCCGGCTCCTGGCCCTTCCTCCTGCGTGATGGCGCACTGTGCCCCAGACAGCCTGAGCAGCCTGCCTTATGCCCAGGCTGTGCACTTCCATGCACGCACCCGGGTCACGCTCACCCCAGCAGATCCTGGGTGTGACTTCCAATGGCAGGCAGCTGACCGGTGCCCGTCCTCACCCCGACAGGCCTGGAGCTGCCACAGTGCCCGGGTTCCCCGCCATCCTGGCCTCCTCCGAACAGAACCCATGCTGGAGCCTGTGAGGCGTGGCAGGCCAGCTCCCCGCACCAGGGGCCCTCCGGGCGTCCCTCACACCTCCTGCCCGGGCAGCAGAGGCCAAGGACCGGTCCCCCACTGCGCTCTGCTCGAGGGATCCTCGGAGGCCCTAGCAGCCGCCCTCTGGGGCCCTCCCATGTGCCGCTCCCACCCAACACTCAGCCTAGCCGGGTCAGCCCCTCCCCTGTGCCCACACCTGTCCTGTTCCTACTTTTCTTCCACCACACGTCACCTTCAAGCACCCTAGAAAGCCCAGCACGGTGGCGCATGCCCGGAATCCCAGCACCAGAGGAGGCTGGGGCAGGAGGACTGCAACTTCGACCCAGCCCACGGAGCTCAGCGACTGAGCAAGGCCCTGTCTCAAAAGGAAAAATCAAAAGGAGAGCACGATCTGGGGATGCAGCTCAGCACAAAGGCCTTGGGCTCAGTCCCTAATACCGAAAAAAGGTTCCATAAATTCTACTTGTTTGCCATCTCTCCTAGTCTGAGGACGTCGCCCGAAGGGCAAGGTCTCCAGGCCCAGGGCAGCCGCACGGAGGGCTATCGTCTTCCACTCACAATGCCCGTGGCGTTTTCTCCTTCCTAAAAAGGAGAGCACCTGAAGGGTACACGAGAACAAAGTGGCAACACTTGCAGGGAGCTGCTAGGCCTTGGTGCGCAAGCGCAAAGCCGCAGGAAAGGCGCCCATGAAGGACTCCGCCCGCTGGAGCCCAGAGCGAGCCAGCCATCTGTGCAGGTCCTGGGGCGGGGAGCTGGGTGGGCACAAGCACTCCTTTCCTTCCTGTCCATCTAAAAGGTCATGGCCCACACTAGGCAGAGGCGCTCGGCCTGCTGGACAGCACGGCCTGCCGAGCTGCCTCCTCCTCAGGCCAGGATTAACAGAGACGGCAAATCCTAGAAACCCTAAATCTGCCCTCCTCCTGACACCACCTGTGATTAGCTACCATCTCCAGCTGAGCACCGCACCTTTCATTCTTTCCTATGAAGTCATCAGAACCGTGCAAGTCTAAACACTGCTGCAGGACAGAGGGAGGCACCCGCTGCACACTCTCCCACCTCTGAACCAGGCCATGCCACTCTCTGGGCATCAAGTCCCTCTGCAATGCCGGACAGACCTCAGCCCACTGGAGAGCCGCCCACGGAGCAAGAGCATCCACGGAGCAACTCTGTACTGACCTGCAGAAGTGCTTCTGCCATTGAACTGGGGCCCACGCGAGCCACCCCGCCAGCTGGCCCCACGGACCTGCTGAGCCCAGGGCTGGAGAACAAGGCCTGAATCAACCTCCTTATCGCTTCTGCAGCAAAGTGGGGAGGGGCAGGGCCACAGCTGAGCCCTCAGTGGGAGAAAGCAGCTGGCCCGGTCCACACAGGCCCCCGCATGGCTCGGTGCCACCTGCCGGCCTACGCACTCTGGGAAAAACAGACCCAAAGGTGCTCGCAGGAGCTCCAGGCCTCCAAGGCGCAAGCGCCATCAGCTCCGGAATCCCTGGCTCCCATCTGGACTGACTGCTCAGCATTCAAGCTACTTTGGAGCCACCTTTGCAGGGAACCAGCCCACCGCCTGGACTTGCTGGAACCCACTGCCCATCCTCTCCAAACCCAGGTCTCCACCTCCGCTCCGCTCTGCTCTGCTGCCCCAAGGGCCACTGAGCAGGCCTCCACAACCTGAGCTCTTCAAATCCGTTTCCTCAGGTTCCTTAAGGAAAATCAGAAGCCAACCTGCAATCACTACCCTGCTTTTCTTTCAGAAAATAAAAGCAAAAACTAAAACGTTAGGGGCCGGGGATTTAGCTCAGTGGTTTCGCCGCCTGACCCGAGTTCTATCCCCAGTACCAAAAAACCCAAAAAAACAAAAAGAAAAAACTAAAATGTTAAGTGTTTATACCACATTTTTATAAAAATGAAAGTCCCGGACTGGGTGCCACTCAGCAGTACAGCACTTGCGAGTGTGCACAAGGCCCTGGTTCCAGCCCCAGCACCACCAGGACGTGTGTACACAAGGTAGGTATGCCGGTCTCTGTGCCAAGTTTTACTTGCACAATAAGAGGTATAAAGGATGTAAGTGATACACAGCATAAATACACAACTTATACAACCATCTAAAACGCACACACACACACACACACACGTACGTACGTTAAGACACACACATCTAAAAGCCCCGTCAGCTCCCAGTCACCCACACATGAGAGAACACACGGGCTCACAGTGCCGCGCTGACCCTGGGGTCAGCCCAGGGCTGCGTCTCTAGCACTGAAGAAAAAAGCTATTTTGTACAATTTTGAATTCTACCTCCTGCTTATTGTCCAGGACTGTGACAATAACCGCTCTGTGCGGAGACTGCTCCACTGAGAACAGCGCTGATACAAACGGCTCTTTGACCCAAAGTGACCGCCCGGTGTAACGTCCGCACTGGCACTGAAGCCAGCCCAACTTTCCAACAACAGCCATGTTCTATAAAGCAGGTGCTCAAAGGGTATAACAGAGCAAGCGAGCAGCAGCGAGTGTGAAACCAGAACTCCGGGAGGCTGAGGCAGGAGGGTCCTGCGTTTGAGCCCCGCCAGAGTAAATTATGGAGACCCTGTCTGAAACAGAAACTTTCAAAAGGGCTGGAGATGCAGCTCAAGGTGAAGGCTCTGGGTTCAATCCCAGCCTCCGGCCACCCCCCAAAATCATCCGGCAGGGAAAAGCCCCCGCGTGACAGACTCCCCAGGACAAAAGCGGCTCTCGCACCCATCTCGAGGGCACTCTGGTCGCGACAGCCACAGCAAGAGCTCGCCCGCTGCGCGGAGCTCCTGAAGAGTCCCCCTCCAGGAGAGGAACGGGGGGAACACCGCGTCCGCCTGCTCTCTGGTAGCCGGGCATCCTGCTCAGGATCTGACTCAGATTTTTAGAAGCAAAACGCAGGGTCCCGCGGAGGGAAAGCGGGCCTGCTGATGGGGCTCAGCCTACGGCGGATCCGCCCAACTCAGGGAGGGTGGGCCAGTCGAGGACTCCAGCCCGCCGGCCCACCAAGGCGGATATGACCCTCCTGGGCAACTCTCGCGGGGTGCGGGCTGACCCAGCCCCCCCCCCGCTGTGCCCTGCACAAAGCTCAGCGCGCCCACCGGGGCCTGCGCCGCGGAGTCCCCAGGGGTCAGGGCGCGGCGGAGGGCGGCGCCGCCCATCGCTCTGTGAGTGCCAGGGAGACCTTCTGGGGAGACCCTCTGGGGACACCCCCTGAGGACACCCCCTGGGGCTGGGGTGCCGCCGGGGATGGGATGGGCGGACACCGCCGGGGTGGGAGGACGCCGACCTGGGGAGCCGCCCCGGGGCTGAGGGGCCTCCCTAACGTTGGGGGGACACCCGCCGAGGCTGGGGCCGCCCTCGAAGTTGGAGGCTGCCCGCTCTGTGAGCTGCGGGCCCGCGCGTCTCCAGACCCCAGGGGGCTCAGCGACCTCAGGGACAGACAGAAGTGCAACTTTTACAGCAAGCACGAAAGCCAGCCGGCGTCAGCCGGGGTCTCCGGGAGCCTTCGGCCGCACTCACCGTGCACCCGGGTCCGCGTCCCCCGTCGTCCCCCGTCGTTCCGCGTCCCCCCGCGTCCCCCCGCGTCCCCCCGCGTCGCCTGCCCGCCCCGACTTCGCGGAGCTTCGGCCCCGCCCCGGCTGGGTGACCATCCCGCCCTCCGAGCCGTGATTGGCCTCGCCGGGCCGTGCCGGGCTCCCATTGGCCTACGCGCCTGCCCGCTTCTCGGCCGCGCCCCGCCCACGCGCCCGAGCATTCCTTCGAGGCCACGTGGCCGCCCCCCCCCGACACGCCCCACGCCCGTCCGCCCGTCCGGCTGCGCACGCGTCAGAGGGCACTCGCGGGGCAGGGGCGTAAGGGGTCCCCGACTCCCGGCCTCGTCCTCCGGGGGGGGAGAGTCCGTCCGGCCCCTGCTTCCCAGGCCCCGCCTGCTCCCGGCTTCTCTCCCTGGCCCGACCCCGCTAACCGCGCTCTGCCCTGGGCCCTGGGGCCCCGAAGCGCCACACTGCGGGGTCCTGCAGGTGATTTGTCTGTCGGAGTCGACCGTGGGCAGGCGTCTAGGGGTTATCCTAGCTCCTGCTACAGGAAGAAACGGACACAAACACATTTTTTTTTTGGTACTGGGGATCGAACTCAGGTCCTTGCGCTTGCGCAGCAGGCGGCGAAACCACTGAGCTAAATCCCCGGCCCCACAAACACATTTTTTAATCGAAGGACCGGTGAAGAACGTCAGATGCTTGGCCGGTCCGGTCGCCCGCAAAGGCCTTCAGCGTGCAGGTCCCTGCACCTTCTCAGCAGACTGGCTGGTCACAGAAGCCAGCTGCGTTGGGAGTCAGAAGTGGCAGGCCCATGTGGGGGCCAGAGCTTTTCGCATATTGAACTCACGAAATTAAAGTGAACCTGAGTGCCCTTAAAGCTCTGTGCTCTGCAGTGTCATGTCTTACAAAGTGAGACTGGACAACCATAACATAAAGACTGGAATGGTTGGGAATCAGATGACAGTAGTAAGGTGATCTTTTAGCACTGGTGACATTGAGTAATTTTGTAGGAATGGCTGAGTTATTTGTAGATGCTGGTGGGACCCATTTTACAGCACACTATGAAATACTATAGCATGAATGGATTGAAAAAGGGATCTCAGCACGTGGGATCAGAAAACTTGTTTCAGATTTCTGTTCCTAGGGTTCTTTGACACCTTGTCCAAGCCTTCTGCACAGCTGAACAGTCACAGCCCCCAGGGGTGAAGCAGTCGACTTCGACAGTGCTGCCTACCACACAGCACCTCTGATGCTTTCTGACCACGTAGACCAAGGTCAGAGGGAAGGCATAGTGTGTGCTGCCTGTCAGCAGCTGCTATGCCCAGGCCGGGAGCCATGGCGCGAGGCAAGGCCTGCTCGGGCTGCATCCTGTGGGGTCCAACCCGGCACACTGCAGACACAGCACCTCTGAAGGCCCCGAGGTGGGGAAGTCCGGATTTTCCATTATGATTCCCTCTGTGACCCGTGGGCTATTTAGGGAATTAGGGTTCATTATCAAATATTTAGGGATTTTCTGCTTTTCCTTTTATTATAAATAAAGTTTAGTTCCTCTGTGGCCTAAGAATATGCTCTATATGATTTCAGCCTTTTCAAGTCTGTTGGGCCCCATGTTGTCTCTTTTGGTAAATGGTCTTCGTGCAGTCACTGAGTAGCAGTCGGTATCCACCAAGAGGTGGCCATGCAACGAGTGTCTGAAACGCTGGCCCCATTGGACACTGAGAGTGTTTACAGCCTGCCGACAGCCTGTTCTCTGCAGCATCCACCACACATCTAACCAAGCTGCAAAGCAAGAAAAAAAAGACAAGAATCAAGAGGTGGGAAATGGATTATTCACAGATAATATGGTTGTGTATGTAGGAAACACAAAGTGATCTACAATTGAACTATTACAATTAAAAATGGAATTCAGGGGCCAAGGATTTAGCTCAGTAGTTCTACCACCTGCCTTGCAAGCACAAGGTCCCGAGTTCATTCCCCAGTACCAAAAAGAAATGGAATTCAGGAGTTTGAGATGGATCGTAGACATAGCTGTCAAAGTAAACTATAAAATTTCTGGAAGAAAATATAAAGAAAAGATCTTGGTGATTTTCAGATGGGCCACAAAACACACTGACCATTTGGCTACGATTTAATGTCTTTCATCAAACTGTGAAAGCTCCACTCAGCTCATGACGGTGGTTACGAAATGAAGAGGCAGCCACAGGTTGGAGAGGCCCAGGCAGGACATGGACCTGGCAAAAAGCTCGTCACAGGCTCCTGTGTGTGGCTGTCACATGGCCCCTGCCGAGGGACTGTTTCTCACAGCTGTGGAGGCTGGCAGCCCAGGACACAGTGCATGGAGCCTTTGAGGACCTTCCTGCTGGGTCACCATGTGGGAGGGAGAGGGAGGCAGGGGCCCAAGTGCTGGCGGACAGAGGGGCCTTCGGGGGACTTGATCCTGGGGCAGTGCCCGCTCCACTGCATGAGGCCGACCCTCCCACCCCCGGGACCGATTCGAACCACAGTATAGGAGGAGCTCCTGCACATCGACAGTGAGAAGCTAATCCAATTAAAACGGGACAGGAGATGTACACACTGCTCAGAAGAGGCACCGGTGGCCATGGGGAACTGCAAATGTTGCTCCGTGTTGTTATTTCCGGGAAACCTGTGAGATGCCCCTGCGCCCAGAGGGGAGTGCCTGAGGTGAAGACAGAAGCAGCCGGTGCCACAGGGAGCCGAGACCAGGCCACCTTGCTGTGGCAGGGCCTATGGTACAGCCTCTCAGGCAGGCGCTAGGCAGTGACCATCCAGGGAAGACATTGCAAGAACTCCTCATCTGAAACAGTTCAGCAGTGCAGGGTGGCTCACATAGTTCAGACTGAGAACCACTGGGTTCATCGTAGATGAAGGCCTTAGGAGCGCCTGGTGCTCTCGGGGTGAGGAGGCCAGGGGTCACACTCGGTGCCGTGACGCGTGTGCTGCCCAACACCTGCGTGCACACGGCAGACAGCTGACGAGAGGATGCGCAAGTGTGGCTGACTGAGGTGACAGTGGGTGGGCCTGACTCGGGCTTCTGAGAGGCAGAAGGAAAGCGTCCCCTCTCCCCAGGCCCTGCTGGGCCACCTAAAACCGGGAAGCCACCCTGGCCCCTTCAGTGTCTCCTCTCGTCCTCTTGCCGTGGAGTCTCTGCACCCTCGCCGAGGCCTGCTCCGAGGACTTTGTCTCGGACACGGCCCTGCAGCCCTAATCTCAGACCTCTATGGGTGCTGCGCTGGGCCCAGAAGGCAGGGTCAGCAGAGCCAGGCCCGGGCTGCTGCCTGAGGGCCTCGGTTGGGGCAAGCACGGTGCTGGCAGCCCCGGGACAGTCTTGGTGCCACTGCAGGACTGCAGCTCAGCACCTCTCGGCAGTGTGGGGTGAAGACTCCACCCTGCAGTGCCCTGGTTAGGGGTCGGGTTGGGGGTGGGGGTAGGTAGGTAGGGACTGTGGCTTCCGGGGGTGCACAGGCCTGGGAACCCCAAGGACAGGCTCACTCCAGGCCACTCTCACTGGCCCTGTGCACAAGCTGACGTGGATCCCCCCGGGCCACCACCACAGGGTCCCTGGCTGGCCCATGTCAGGCCTCGAAGCTGGGCCTCTCCCAGCACAGCTGGAGTGGCAAGTGGATGTGCGGGAGCCAACCAGGAGCTTGTCCTCCCCAACACCCTGTCCTCACCTCTGCCCTCCTGGTCCCCCTCCTCCCGGGCTCCGGGAGGGCCACATTTGTCACAGGCACTGGGTGGCTGGTTCCCCTCACTCTGGCTGTCCAGCGCCTGTGGGTGTCCACACGGCTGGTGCCCGGCACTGGCAGCAGGGCCATCCTGGGATGGGACGGGTTGCAGTGGAGCTGGGAGAGCCACCAGGGTACCGCTGGCACTGAGTGTGGGGCTGCAGATGCTCGGTCCTCTCCGGGGCTTCACATGCAACTGTGAAGAACCAGACAAATGTATGGCACAGACACCACCGAGCAGGCGGGTACCTCTGGCATGGGCAGCAGTGCCAGGTGGGCAGGGTCACTGCTGCAGGAAGGACACGTTCCCATGCCTGACCATGGCTCGCTCGGACCTCAGAGGATCACATCCTGGGTCATCACACCCAGCACACCCGGCCACTGAACTCCTCAAACCCATCCCGGAGTCTAGAGAGAGACCTCACGTTCACCCAGGGCCTCCAGGGGCTGAGTGTCCCCGCTGGTGGGCGCTGACCCCTGCACCTCCTGACTGTGCTCTGGGGACCTGGGCCCAAGCATTGCCACTCCTCACCCCCTTTGATGGGCCGAGGCCAAGGAGAACAGTGAGGCAGATTAAAAAACAATAAGGAAGAGAGAGGCAGCTTAGGACTCAGCAAAGACAAGGCCAGTCTCCCCGAAGGTCTCTGCAGGACCTGTAGTGTGGAGGGGGAGGACACATTGTTCCAGCAGGAACAGTGACGTTCTGTTTCCAGAGCTCTGGCAACAGCTAGGCCTGTTTTCTGCTTTGGGGGAGAGCAGAGGGCAGATACTCGGGGAGAGCGAGCAGCTCCGGTGGCCGGGCGCACCTATGGGCAGAGGGGAAGGACAGCTTCCTCGCCCAGGGTGCCTGGCCAGCGCCAAGGAGGGCTTCACCCCCACCCACTGCCCACCCACGTAGCCACGCCTCGGGCACAGCAGCCAAGATGCGCGGCTGCAGCAGGACAGAGGCCAGTGAGGGAGGCGGCGCTACCCTGACGGCCCTGGGGTCAGAGCAGAGGCGACAGAGCCTGTGCCACGTCAGGAGACGCTCGCCCCACAGTGGCCACCACGCCTCGCTGCCCCTCCCGGGCCCGGCTTCTCTGAAGGCACAGTTGTGCACCCACACAGCATCGGTGGCTGCTCGGTGGGCACCAGACCACCTCACCCTTTCAGGCTGGCCCTGAAGGGAGAGCTGAAGGACCACGGGCATCCAGGAGCCTCAAAAAGACCCCAGGGACCCGGGTGGCCTGAGATCGTGCAGCTGGGCGGATAAGGGGGGCGAGGACAAGGAGAGGCGCCCAGCAGAGCCTGACCTCAGCTTCTGGGGAAGCAGGCGGGGGCGGGCACGTTGGTCACCCGACGGGGCACGCAGCACCCGGGCTGGCCCCACAGCAGGCACCCAGGCTGGTGCAGGGCATCCGGCCACCTGCACCCAGGGTCCTCAGAATCACACCCCGGTCCATCACACCCAGCACACCCGGCCAGCGGACCCCTCCAACCTCCCGGCATCTAGAGAGAGACCTCGGGGAGCCGGGGCGCCCCATGCTCACCCAGGGCCTCTGGGGACTGAGTGTCCTCGCTGGTGGGACTGACCCTGCACCCCAGGGCCTTCCCTGGGGCTGAGTTCTCCCCTCACGGGGAGACCACGGCAGCCCTAGGCAAACACTTCCACTCACCGCGAGCGTCAGCACATGTGTCTTTATTTTGGGCAGAAATGTCACAATAAAAATTTCACCAGCCTACTTGAAGAACTACTAAAAATTTCTGACTGTTGTACTCGTTTTACAACATATATATTTCAAAACATAGTATTGTACACCTCAAATGTATAGAATTTTGTCATTCTGTGGAATTAAAATATTTTTAAAATATTTAAATTCTTTCAAGAAAATTATATATTGTACATTGCCCTCCATTGTGTAGTTGTTGCAAAATGTCCACATCTTACTGGGCGTGAAACTGACACACAGGGAAATCCACAAACCATGACTCTAGTAAATCACCACAGCCAGTGGCGTGTGAGCAGCCCTCCCCACGGGGAACCTGCTGGGCCTGCTGGGCCTGCTGGGCCGGAAGCCCACAGCCGCCCCAGGTCCCAGCAAGTGAGCGTCCCGGGGAGGGGCCAGGCAGGGCGCTGCAGGGCAGGGGGCTTCCTCCTTCCTGTCGCTGACTGCAGCTCACCCTTGGCACAAGCCTGCCCGGCGGCTCCCGGCAATCATATTTTATCAAATACTGGGGTGAGAACCACTAGGTAATTTGCTAACTAACCAATCCCAGGCGTCACCTGTGACAAGAACATGAAATGCTGGAGCTGAGAGAGCAACGAAAGGAACAAGACAAAGCAGAAACCCAAGCAGGCTTAGAGGACCCCGGGTAAGCTTGGCACGGTGGACGGCAGCTCCTGCCCTCTTCCCTGCTGAAACCCAGCCCAAGGGCTCGTGTCGTGAAGCAGGTGAGAGGCGCCGGGTGCAGGCCACAGTGGAGTCTGGGGGGACAGGCTGGTGGGGGGCGCCCGGAGGGGCAGAGGGAGGGCGCGCAGCACACTCAGGCCCCAGGGCAGGGAAGATGCTGGAGACAGGCCCAGAAGGGGCCGCATGGGGAGCTGGACCGGGGCGGGGGGGGGGCACATGGGGAGCTGGACGGGGCGGGGCGGGGGGCGCCAGCTGCAGAGTGGACCGCGAGCACAACCACGCCGTGCTGGGGTCCTGGGACTCCCCCCGGGGATGCACACACAAGCCTGTGCGTACACACACAAGCAACTTGCACTGCTGTTTGCACGGTGAGGGAAGAGCTGAGGTCCAGTCCCAGGCAGCGGAACTGGCCCGGCTCACCTGTGAGTCCCCCGAGGACCTCGCCTCCCACTGTCCTGGGAAGGAAACTGTCCAGGCTTTCAGTGCGTTGCTGGCATCGGAGACCCGTGCTTTCCCCGGCCCACAGCACATTAAAGCCCGGTGCTTATCTGGCTGGAGAGGCACCTGCCCATGCCTCCACCTGCCTCCTGAGCCCTGGGGAGTGGAGCGACCCTGGGCAGAGATGCAGCGGCTGTGGGGCCGGGACTTGGAGCTGACGCGGTGTCCCGAGGGGAGGGTTGCATCACAGGGCACAGAGACGAGACGCTGCTCACCGGGGGACGACAGGCCCAGGCTGGGGCCGCTCTACCTCAGGCCTAACTATGGGTACTGTCTGGTGAGCGGGCAGAGCTGGTGTCATACCTGGTCCCAGCCGCCATGGGGTAACTGTGGACGTCCTTACAGGAACAGCAGGAAGTGCCCAGCTGAGGTGAATACCACAGTGTGCAGAATCTCTTGTTCACCTGAGACAGGAGATGGGCAGGCCTCTGGAGACTCGGTGACTGAGGACCTCACCTGGTTCATTACCAAGTTCCTTAGTGATGCTAAGAGCCTCAAAATCCAGTACGCAGGGCTAGGGTGTAGCAGTGGCCTAGCACGCAGGAGGCCCAGGGTGTGATCTCTAGCACAGCTCAGTATGTTAATTAATTAAAAATTTAAAACTCCAGTGCACATGCCAGAAGTCAGGCCTGTGACCTTGGGAAGAGGCAGGTGCCAAGGGCCCGCGTGGGGATGGACATGCCAGCGTGGGCACTGAGCAGCCAGGCAGCACAGGGTGGGAGGCCCCGTGGCCCCAGGTGGCCTGGGCACCAGTACTGCCCACTGCCTGGCTGTGCCTCAGGGCGGGAGAGGGGCTCACTCAACTGCGTCGCAGAAGGCGGTTGTTGGGGGTGGGCAGGAGGCAGGATCTGCCTTATGGTAGGTCAGTTACACCAGGGCTCCCGAGCCTGGGGCTGCACCCTGCACCAGTCCTCGGCCTGTGGGAACGGGCCGTGCAGCAGGTGGACAGAGTGGACAAGCAAAGCTCCATCTCTGTGGACACCATCAACACTGCTCCCCACATGGAGATGGAGCACCCTGCATTCCAGCCAAGCCGCTGGACTCTGTCAGAGGAAAAAAGGGACCACGAAGGACAGAACCAGTGACTGCAGGCCATTGCTTCAGCTGGTGTGTGGGCCTCCCTCTCAGTGGCTCACAGCACCGCCAAAGCTGAGGAGCCCTTCCACAGGTGAAGGTGCCCCAGTTGCTGCTGAGGACCTTGTCATGAACTTGTAGGGCAGGTGCGGTACAACCAGCGGCCCGTGCTCCTCTGTCGGCTAGCACCATGACTAGATGGTGCACCAAGGTACACAGACAGAAGGATGCGTCTACGGAAGCTGGCAACAAGGCATCAACGCTTGCTCTGTATGATTTATTTTTCAGGAGGATGTGCATGAGGGTATGCTATGTGGACCTTTGTTACCAACTAAGACCACCCGAACTGCACTTCACAAACACTGACTTGGTCAGGTGCACAGACCGAGCAAAGAGTGGACGATTTCTGGTTTGACTACTCGGGTCAAAGGCTGCTTCTGAATGTCATCCATGGAGAAGTGCTGGCTAGCTGAAAAATGTCACCTGAACTTAACAGTGTTCTGCAGGATGTGACTATCAAGCACAGTCCAGTGCATGCCCTTAGCTCGGGTCATTCACACAGCCGTGAGAGAAGATGGACACAGAGCACATACGTGTTCTCTTACACACAGTGGTGAGAGGGCTGCGGATCTGAGAGCTGCTCCAGAGATGACTTTTTTTTTGGTACCGGGGATTGAACTCGGGACCTTGTGCTTGCGAGGCAGGCGCCGGAACCGCTGAGCTAAATCCTCGGCCCTCCAGAGACGACTTTTAGAAAGAGTCACCACCGGCAGCACATTTCGGTGATGCAGAATGGGTCACAAATCTTGCTTACCTGTGTGACATATTCAGCCTGCTCAGTGAACTCAACCTCTCACTTCAGGGGGAACAACTGCTGTGCCCAGTCGGCAGACAGTGGCTGCGGCGAAGCCAAGCTGGGATTATGAGCGATGAGTGACACTGGGTCACTGATGTGTGCCAGACATCAGCAGGGACTTTAACAGGACCTAGGCATTCTTTCTCCCAGCTCGGAGACCATGGGCTAACAGCTTTCAAAAGACACCGACCGGAAGGAAGGGTCCGTGGCCCACTTACGAACAAGCTACGTGAGCTGATTTTGTCCGTGCTAGAGGAGAACCCACTGCGTGAGACTGTAAAAGGTGACAACTTCAGATTTCCGTATGTTCTGCGCCAAGTCAAGCTAGCGCATCCTGAGTGTCACAGAAGCACTGACAAGCCTGCTTCCATGTCTGATTCCTGTCCTTGTGAGGCACGGTTTTCTTCAGTGACAGCAACCAGAACGAGCCTACGAAGTAGACTGGAGTTAAACAACACACTCCAGGGGTCACTGTCTCCCAGCACCCCAGAAGGGACCATCTCCTCGCAGGAAAACAAGTCAGGGCTCCCACCGATTCTTCATTATGTACTACAGTGTGCTAATGATGGAAATACAGTGCACAATAACTGGAATGCACCTGACTCATCCTGAAACCATCCCCACCCCAGCCTGTAGATAAATGGACTTCCACGATACTGGTCGCTGGTGCCGAAAGGTTGGGAACTGCTGGCTCAGACCATGGAAGAGGAGCTGTGACTGCAGGCTGCAGGGGTGAGGAGGCCAGGGGTACAGGGGAAGTGGACCCAAGTCACACATTTGCCTGACTGTCAGGGCGTCCAGATGAGTGGCACGGTGTGTGAAAGGCAGTGTGAGGACCCGTGGCATTCCAGAAGCAGGCAGAGAGCCACGAGGGTGACAGGGCGTTCCCAGACACTCCTGGGTCCCCTCCGGCCCGTGCCTGCTTGGCCGAGGCCCTGTGAGAGTTCTGGGTCTCCAGCTCTCCTGTGCCCTGGGTGCTGGGCCAGCCGTGAGCGCTGCACGTGCTCTCCGCAGGAGGAGTGAGAGCGGAGACTTGGGCAGCTGCAGCCCCAGGCGCTGCGTGGCTGTCCTCGAGAGAATCTGGGCGTGCAGTCCGGCTCCGTCCTGGCTCTGACCCGCCGTGCAGCCCCCAGCACCCCCAGCGTGCCATCACTCACACCTGCCTGTGTCCCAGCCCCACCCAGCGCAGCTGATCCCTGCAGCTCCCTGCCCGCAGTGGTGCTGGCCGCCTGAGGGCACGGAGAGCGCCCACACCCTGGCAGAGCTGAGCTTGAGGACCGAGGGTGAGGCCCGAGCTGCAGGGGCGCCCTCACGGGTCTCTTGAGGGTGGGCGCAGTCACACATTCCCGACTGAAGCTGGGAGCCTTTCCCAGTCCCAAGCTCTGCAGACTGCTTTCCCAGAAGCGATCAGGATCGAGCCACCCAGCCACCTCCCCGCTGTGTTTTCTACAAACTGGTGCTGCCTGGCCCCACAGCCTTTCTTGGTGACGCGGTCCCAAGGTTTGGGTGAAGGAACCGTGGAAGAACTGGTGACAGTGAAGGCCTCCTGTGCACCCTGCACACGCATTCCACATGGCCCTCGTGGGAACAGCTGCTCCTGCTGTGCAGTGCACCGGTCAGCCGATGTGTCCACGGTGACAGGCGTTAGTTAGCACCCTTGGGCCACGGATTATGGGAGGGCTCACCTGGAGTGTTTTCCCTGGGTCTGGGCAGGCACACCCACCATACGTATTACTTTCAAAAACTGTGGTCAAGTACACATAGGTTCATCACGTGACCATTCCTAGGGGAGTTCAGCGGCGCTGTGCACACTGCTGTGTAGCTGTCACGTCACCCAGCTCGGGCCTCCTAGAAGTGGGCCTGGGCAGTATCTGTCCCCTTGTGACCAGCTTCTCTCTTGGCACGATGTGCTCCAGGTCCATCCATGCCATCACAGGTATCGGAATGTGCCTCCTTTTCAAGGCTGAGTGAGGTTCTCTGCCGTGAATGACTCATTTGGCTTACTGGTCACCCACTGAGGACACTTGGGCACCTTCCACCACCCGGCTGTTGAGAGGAATGCTCTGAGCTCCTTTGAGACCCATTTGCAATTCTTTCAGGTACTCACAATTTGCCTCGCATTTGCAGGGTCCACATTCACATATTTACGCAAATACAAACTGGAAACATTTGTTTAAAAAATATATACATACCTGTGCTGAACCTGCACAGAACCGGTTCTTTGTGGTTACTCCCTAAACGATACAGTGTAGCAGCTATTGACACAGCACTTCCATTGCATGAGGTGTTCACAGTATCCAGAGGATGTGTGTGGGTTCTATGCAAATACTATGTCATTTTATACCCGGTAAGTGAACTGAGTCTGAGGCAGTGGTGTGTCTGCTCAGCTGTCAGGAGCAGCACAGGCTGGGACTTCACTGCAAGTGCATGCCAGGTGCGGGCCAGACCCTCTCCAGGTGAGGGCCACCTCCCCACTTCAGAGGGAGCCCAGGTGCCTCCCCTTCTGATGAAAACACCCGTTCACAGTTGTCACAGACGTGGACGCTCAGGTGGCCTCAAGTGCTGGTGGGGCTGCTCAGGCTGCCTCTGCACCCTTCTCTGTGCCCAGGGCTGGTGAGTGCGCCCCTTCCCCATGAGGCAGGGACCTCTCTACCCTGCACCACACCCCCATACCTCAAAGGACCCTGTCCTGTTCAGTGATCAAGGTTTGCAGGGGCATAAGTGCATCGCTAGCAAGCCCTGCACCTCCCTTCCCGTGCACCCCTAGAATACCAGAATGCCAGCGACAGAGGAACACTGGGTTTGAAAAGGAATTAGTGAGTGATCATCCTGGTACAAGTCGACCTGTGTGAGCTCATATCCAAGGTGCTTCAGGGGGTGCCGACGAGAGGGTGGGGTGGACTCGAGGAAGAGGGTATTCTTGCAGCCTTGCAGGGTTTCCCCAGATCACTGCTCATGGGGGGCAGCAGCCATTCTGTGTGGGTGTGGGCAGTGGGAGGAGACAACAGCTTTGTCATGTGACCAAAAGGAACACCACCAAGAAGGGGCAGCCAGGCCAAGGGCTCCGGGTCTGACGTCCAAGAAAGATGGTGGGACACAGTGCTCCATCCCAACACACGCAGCTCGAGTCCCCCGACGGTACTGGACCACCCAGCAGAGGGCCGTTCTGCCAGCAAGCAGCTGGCATCATTCAAAAGCAGCAATGTCATCGAGACGGGGAAGCCGAGGAAACACGGCAGGCGGAGACCAGAGAGACAACGATGAAACACCGTTTGTGAGGCCCCGACTCAGTCCTGGGCCAGTAGAGGCTGTCAGAGTGAGAACGTGAACTGCAGACCAGACGAAACACAGTGCTTCCATCTCTGAACTGCTGTGGTTGCACAGGAGAATATTCCCATTGCTAGGGAACGAACATCAGTGGTAGTGAGTAAAGGGACCTGAGGCTGGGCGTGGTAAGTCGTCCCAGCAGTCAGGAGGCTGAGGCAGGAGGATCAGTGTAAAGGCAGCCCAGGCCGTCTCGAGAAAAAAGAGGCCAAGAGTTGTGCAGTTAAGCAGGGAAGAAGGAAGGGGAGGACGGGTGGAGGCGCAGCAAGCAGCTCGAGCATGTAACAAAATGTTACAATTTGAGAAATCTGGGGCAAGAGTATGTGAGAGGTTATGTGGTTTTTGTTTCTATTTCCCCAACTTTCCTGGTTAGTTCAAACTGGGCTCGGTGGTGCATGCCTATAATCCTGGACATTCAGGAGGCTGAAGCAGGAGGATAATAAGTCCAAGGCCAGTCTGGGCTCCACTCTGTGTCAAAAAAAATAAATAAATAAAATCCATCCAAAATCAAAGTATAAAAATGTAACAGAATTCAGTTCAAACAGTGAGAGCTCTTTGGGCTTTAGCTCCTGTGGAGAGGTGTCCAGTTTGCCTTGCGGATGCCCTCCGCAGACACCAGCCATGGTGTTGGTGACGGGTTGCCCACACTGATGTCTGCCGCAGCCTGCAGGACACGTGCAGGGGGTGCGGCTGGACCATGAGGCAGCCGCCTTCCTCCGGAACCGGCGCCCTGTGCCTGCCCTCCATCCTGGGTCTCGGGCCTCCCTCATGCCTATGGCGAGGAGAACAGTGCCTGCATTTTAGGCAAACAGGAAGGAGGAAGCGGAAGACACTGCCCTCCAGGAGGGGCTGTCTGCCGGGAAGCCGCCCTCCCAAGCCCCCCAGGCTGTGGGCTGGCACAGGGTGTGCAGCACACACTGCAGGCAGCCAGGAAACTATTGCAAGCAACCTGACCAGGCGTGTGGCCGCCAAGCCCTGCCACACTGTCCCTGGGACTAGCTCCAAATCAACATGCGAAAATGCATTTTGAGCGAGTGAGATTGTTAGGGTCCTGAGGCTTTGTATGCCCGCCGGGGGCACAGGGTTGTATGCCAGCACCTTTCCCTGCGATCTGCCCAGACCGTCCTCGGGTCTGTCCTGCACGGAAAGTCTCAGTGGGCCAAGCGTGCTGGGCAATGCCTGGTGAAAAGCTGGGGCTGAAGTACGCTGCGTTCCAATGGGATCTTGTATGTCATGTTATTTTTGAAAACGACACAAATTATCAGGAGTTTCAAGGGATTGTAAAAGTTTTCCACACAAACTTTTGGCAGGGACTTTTCAGATCGAAAGACTTGACATTTAACAACTTTCAGTAATAACTGGAGATTTTAATTTTGGGTTAATTTTTGGACTCCTGGCTGGTTTGGAACTGCTGGTATGAAACAGTGAGTTAACAGGAAACTCGAGGCTGTGGCAGACTGAGCGTCATGATGAGGTGGCCGGTTGTGAAAGAGTGCGATGATAAAAGTACATGCAGCGAGAGAAGAAATGAACTCACAGCACAAGATCAGGGACAGGCCACCCAGGGAGGCCAGGGCTCTCCCTGCTCAGACCCTGGCTGGCTCAGGACACTGCAGTGGAGTGGAGTCATCGGAAATCATAAGACGGAGATTTCTGGATTTTTCACATCACTATTTTGAACAACTGGTCAAGAATATTTGTTACTAAAACAGCCATACAGCACACGTCAGCTACTGAAAAAAGGACTCCTTTGAGAGAGGAATACTGCATTGATAAGCTCTCGGAGTGGAGCAGAATGGAGATGCAGAGGTGGAGGCAAGCGCAGGGGTTCACACATGTGAATGAAGCTGGTTCTGATCCTGCTGACTTTCTGGGGAGCTGAGCCCCTGCGGCCATGAGCGACACTGAGCCGGGCTCGGGGCCTGGCCGCAGCCGTATCCTCAGCACGTCTGACGGGCCCTGAGCCGGGCTATGAACACAGCCTGTGCCACTGCGATGTCGGAGCTGGCAGGCACTCCTCCAGCTGGTGGGTGAGCCACAAGGCTGATGCAGGCGTCCACACGGGGCATGTGCAGGGCCCCTCACTCGAGACACAGAAATAGAGGAAGTGTCTCCATGCCATCCATGCAGTCAGAGGTGTGTGGTGTCCACACCCCAGGGTCAAGGCCAGCCTGGCCCACGGGCACCCCAAGGCCTCCTTGTGCCGGGCTGTGTCTTGCCAGGCGTCCTCTCATAACCCTGCCTCATCCTGGTAAGTCGGTGCTGGGCAAATGTTCGCAGGCGCCCCTTGGGCTCTGCCAGGCAGAACCAACAGCTGTTCACACATCCACTCACTCATGCAGCAAGTGCCAAGCATGTCAGGGACCAAGGCTGACACCAACCCCGTGTGGAGCTGTGTGATGACTGGCCCAGGCTGTGCCCATGTCTGCTGCTGGGGTTGGATGTGCCCTCGATGTCACGCTGCCGGTGGCTGCGCTGCAACTGCACCCTCACAGGGCCAGACACTAGAGCAGGGCTGGAGGAAGTGGCTTAGGCGTCTGTCCGCCCGCCAGTTCCTTCCACCACGGGTGGCCACAGCCTCCCTGCTGGTGGGAGACACTGCTGCACAAGCCACCCGGGTGTTCCCCCACAGGTGGCCTGCTGGCCCGACCTTGGACTTCAGCCTCACCTGGGGGCAGCCAGTCTCTATGCTTCCTCCGGGACACAGGCTCAGACGCTGTCACGGCAGCAGGGCCAGGAGTCATGGTACATCTACCCCACAGCCCTCTCACCTAGGAAGCACGAGTTCAGCCGCCCACTCAAGTCCCCACTTCTCTGAGCCTCGAGCCCCCCAGCACACCAGTACTCCCTGCACGGTGCTGCCAGCACAGTGACTGGAACTCTGTGAAAGGAACCTGAGCAGCTACTGCACTAGCTGTGCTCCAGCAGCTCTGCTACGGGATGGGGTGGGGTAACAGCGACAGGGCAGGCCAGCTTCCTGCCTAGAGACACGCACCCGCCCACGGCTCTGGGTCACTCGGTCTCCTTGGCTAGTTTTGTGAAAACCATGGATACCGGGAAATATTTCCCACTGAAAGAGAAAGCACAGTGCCAAGAGAACACACCACAGCAAGCAGGGCAGTCCACGCCCCTGCTACAGCCAGCCATTTCCCACCTCCACACCTGTCACTGGGAGAGGTTTAGGCCACTTTTACCAGATCTTCCTGGTTTCCAAGCGATGTCCGAATCCCTGGTCGCTGCTGACTCTAACTCTAGCCAAGGAGCCTGCGTGTGCGGGCCCTGTGCAGCGCAGAGGCAGCTCCTGCGTGCCGTGCTCCGTGCTGTTCCTGAGCCCGTCTGCACCCATGGGGGCCGCAGTGGCAGGCTGTGGAAACCCTGGGAGGTGTCAGCAGTCAGTCCCAGGCGTTGACGAGGCCTTTTGCCAGAGGCCCTGTCTCTACACCCCTCCTGAGTGGCGGCAGAGGGGCCACGGGGCGGCACTCTGGCCTGTGCGTGCAGATGACATCTGGGGGGAAACAGGATGCAGAGTGTGAACCCCGGGGAGCCCTCAGTCTGGTGAATTCCAAGTGAATTCTGACCCATGAAGGCTGGCCGTCACATTCTGTATTTCCAAGAAAACATCCCCGGGACACGTGCAGGAAGGGAAGCTTACTTTAGCAGAGACAAGTGACACCCACCAGATTCAGTAAACATCTGTCACTTTATTAAACATCTGGCAGTAGAAAGCCTCCAGGTACTGGGGGCTCCCAAGGAGAAGGTCCGAGGGCAAGCCCTGGGGCAGCCAGGTTTCTGGCTAACCATCTCAGCAGGGAGCAATGTGTGTAACTTCTTAGCTTGAGATAAATAAGCATTACACATCTTGAACATTAAAGTGAGTATGCAAGCACTGGTCATCAAATCTGCCGTTTGGAGAGTCCTGTGATACACAAGGAGCCATGGGATATGATTTTCAGAGGCAACAAACACATGCTTTCTGCAAACACTTCTTCAAAGGTGCATCTGATGAAAATAAAGTCTGAATGCTAACTGTACACTCATGGTGAGTAACATTTTGTCTGCTCACCACACCGCCAGGTTGGTGTATTCCTTTGGCACAGGGAGCAATGTGCTTGGGACCCTCCTCAGGCAGCTGCTGCCGGGGTGCCAGGTCTGCTGCAGGCCTGGCAGTGAGGCTCTCTGGGCCACCCCTGGCTCGCAGGGAAGCATTCCTCACTGCCTTGGCCTGAAATGGGCAGGGAAACACCAAGCAGGAAATCAGGGTCTACTCGGGTCATCTAGGGCACTGTAATTAAAAATGGCTCTCAAGTCTAGACAAATGTAACCTGGCTGCTAAACATTATTGTGTCAACAAGAAAAAAATTTCAATTTAAAACATCCTCATTTCAAAACAGGTCTCCTGATTTACAGGCTTTTGAACTCGAAGCCCACCCGCCCGTATCAGGTGGGGTGAATTCCAGAGGGCTGCTGGGCGGGGCGGGGGGGGGGGCATGCCGACACCTTCATGGCTGGGAGAGTTTAATGAGGGCTAACAAATCACATAGTTTTCTTAGACTAAGAAGGAAATGACTTCCGAATGAGACCCAGCGTGAGTGTGTGACTAGGATGGTCGGAGCAGACCCAGCTACACCAGCCACGGCTCTTCCGGCATGAAGTCACTTCAGGCACTCCGACTACCTCCACCCTCCTCAGCGTTCAGCCTGCTGCCACCACCAGACTCCTTTCCTGGGTGTCAGACATGGCCCACTGAGGCCAGGCCCACAGGAACGAGCCGGGACAGAGAGGAGATCATGGTGCCAAAGACCTGCTCCTCAGGGTGGATCAAGATCTCCGTAACACTTTCTGGCTCCTTCCGCATGAATACTGATGAAGACAAAGTTGGCGTTCCGCTCAGAACCGCTTCGCCCTCCAAAGCCACTCTCCTGGAGCACCGCAGAACCCGTGGGCCCTGGCCACCAGGAGCCACGGCCTACCTGGCCACAGAACTACGGCCTCTTCTTCTGCAGCACATGGCCACCGGGCCTGTCTGGACGGCTGTTCTTCGTTTCCGGCTGTGCGAAGTTCCAATCTACGGGACTGAGGAGCTGCTGGGTCTTCTTGTGGGTCCAGTATGGATTCATGACCAGCGTGAGCAGGGCCAGCCCGACGAGGAACAGAGCAAAGTGGGGCAGGTACAGGCTGCTGAGCAGGCCGTCCCAGTACCAGAAGCACACCCACCACATGTGGTAGGTGAGGACCATGCGGCAGTGGAACATGTGGATCATCAGCCACTGGTTGGCCTTCCAAAGCAGCGTGGAGGACCAGCCAGCCTGTGGACAAAGCAGACGCAGACGTCAGCTCAGGAGGCATGTGCCCCGCCCAGCCAGGGCTAGGCTCGCCAGCACCCTCTGCCCTGGTTCACACAGACAGACCCTGGTCTCTGACGACAGCCTGGCCACAGCGGGGGCCTGAAGGCAGCTCACCTGTCCTCTTGCTCTTCTTTTTTTAGTGTGTGTGACAGGGTCTCGCTTTGTAGTTCAGGCTGGCTCTGAACTCACTGTGTAGCCCAGGCTGGCCTTGAACTCATGGCGACCCTCCTGCCTCAGCCTTCCAAGTGCTGGGACTACAGGCACGGGCCACCATACCTGGCTCCCTTGCTCTTCTTGACTCCTGCTCCCCAAAGCAAAATTCAACCCTTTGTTCATCTCTAACGTGCACACAGAGTACCTAAGCTCTGTTTACCGACCAACACTGTCAGGCACAGGCCCTGAGAGCAGAATCTCTGAGGAGAGAGTCTAGGATGAAAACCGGGCCTTAGTTTAGTATTTCACTGCAGTGGCCCTTGGATACAGCTCAAAAGGACCTGCCTTAAAGTCCTGCTGCATTTCAAGGAAATACTTCAGCAGCCCCAGCTAGAACCACACGGGGTACCCAGTGCATCAGATCATGGCTTGAGGGTGGGGTGGCCAGTGCTTCCTGGACCAGGTTCTCCATCTCCTCTAATCCCCACCCGGGCTGCAAACCACGGGCAGCTCCTCCTGGTACACAGACAGCTAAGTTAGACAGAAACTGACAGGCAGTCAGAGAGGGACTGGGCCGCGACAGACTTCATACAGAAGATGAGACACATGAGAACAGCTGGGAGGGAGCCAGGCCTGCAGCCTCCCTAAGACAGACAGCAGCTTGAGCTCTACTGTCATCGGCACCGCCTGGTCCAGTGGACCTGGAGAGGGCCTCAGATGCGCAGGTGGGGAACCAACACCTGACCGAGACTCTACCCCTTCCCTAAAATGTCTGAGCTTTCTGCGCCCACCATGTGCCCTCACTTGTGCCTGGCTTCTCTATGGGATCCATGTTAGCCAAGCTACTGTACTCGTACCCCACAGTCAGCCTCAGCTTGGCCTCAGCTTGGCCCAGAGTGGCCCGAGATGTGGTCATTTTCATGTGTAAAAACCTCTGGACAAAGAGCCTCACTGGCAGCCCACTTTTGGGCCCACTCCTGTCTCGCGGGAGCTTTCTCTCGATAAACCTTTCCTACTCTTCACCCTTGTCCTTGTATCCATTCTTTGGTTATCAAAAGGTGTGAGCTCGGCATGTCTGACACTTGAGGAGCTGGGAGTCACAGCCCTGTGACACTAGGACCAGGATGCTAACCCTGTAATGCAGTGGAAACTCGGCATCTGGACACAGCTGTCCCCGAGGCCAGGCGAGGGCAGGTGCACCTGGTGCTTGGGGGGCAGGGCCACCTGGGGACCTCAAGAAAAGAGGACACGGAGCCATTCTGCTGCTGCACAGTCAACAGGAGGACTGCTGCTCTCACAGTGTCCTGAGGTGAGCGCACTCAGCTCCGACACAAGCCCACACCACAGACCTGGCGCAAGAGTGAGCCCTTGAAGATGAACAGGAAGACAGATCAAGAAAACAAGCATCTTATTTGTTGTCTCCAATATTGTGAATTTTCACCAACAACCTCCTGTGTCTCCCTCCTTAAATCAGACATATCAGGCTCTTTCCTCATCCTATTGCTGACGAAGCCATTCAGCACTGTGAGGAAGTAAAACAAGCAGCTTTACTCAGCTGGGAGCAGGCACCGTGGTAAGCCCTGTGCTTGTGGCTGCTGAGTGGCCCTGATCTGTCTTCACACAATACCCCAGTTTCCAACAAGGAGCCCTGGATCAGACAGGGCAGGAAACCTGAGGCTCACACAGCAGGTGGGGTGGGCTGGCCTGGAGCCAGGCACGGACACAGGCCAAGTTGGCTGGGGCCTGCAAGGGGCAGACACGCGTGCATTGGGCTCTGGTGCACAACATGGCTAGAGCAGAAGCAGGTGTTATCCGATAAATACTCGCGCGTCCTCCGTGTGGTATCGGGGCAGGTGCATGAACTATGTACAGATGTCCTGTGGCCAGACTCTGCCCAGCCCCTGGGCATCGAGTGCTTCTGGAGCATGGACAGCAATGGTCTCATGTCCTCCCCAGATGGGACCTCACCTGAGTGCCCACCCAGGGCGGCTCATGGCCTGTCATGAACACGGAGGGTGGGCAGCGATCTGGCTGAGGTCAGCCGACCTCAGGACGCATACGGAAGAACCTGTTCTCTGCACAGCACACGAACAGCAGACTCTGCTCTGCTCTGCAGTCCCATGTTGCTGGCCCTGGGTTGGGAGCCCAGATGGGCTGGTGCCCAAGGGCCACCGTTGTATGTGTGTGCTCTGCTCCACAGAGAAAGGAAACACGCAGGGGCCGTGCAGGGCTGCTGGCCCATGTCCACATGGTTTCACGGTGGGGAGCGGCTCCAGGAAAATAGCCACCGTACCACCTGTCTGGCTTCTGGAACCGTCCTCAGCCACAGGCAGGGCCGCCCTCGCAGGCCTCAGCTTCCAGAACCTTCTACCAACATGCATGTACCGGCTGTGGAGCCAGTGTGCTGCGTGATGGCCCTGGTGACTGCCCCCACCTTCCCATCAGCTCTACATCCTCTGAGTTCCAGCCAGGCTCGCACAGGCCTGCCCCCACTGCCCGGACACAGTTCGAGGGCTCTTCTCCACTGTTTTCCCACTGACTCCTGTGGTTGTCTGCAATTTCTAATATTCACATCAGACACAGAAACTGCAACTGCAGCTCACTGACTAACTTTAGAAAAACCAAAGCCCAAAGCTTGAGAACTGAGAGCTAGCTCCTTGATCTCACTCTTCAGACAGTAATGAAACCATTTATAGTCAGTGTCACCAAATGCCCTGAGGAAGGCCCGGGCACATGACGAAATCCACAGAGGACACCTGCCTGTGAGAACAGGAGGCCTGGCCTCACTGCACACCTCTCACTACACATGTACAAATGCACACATACAAAAACACATGTGCACAATACGGAAAAACAGGCCCCTATTAGCTCATTTACATTTGTACTACTGATGGTGTGAATGTTTATCTTTAGATGACTGAGTCCTAAGCAATCTATTTACTATTAATTATAAACATATCAGAATCAAACGCAAGACAGAAATATTACGAGTAAGCCACCTGCTGCCTTAGAACCCGTCTTCAATCAGTGGATCACTCTTGTCTTGATTTACACTCGTGATGGAGAACCTTTTAGAGCTCAACATACCAACAGCCCATGACAGCACGTGTGCCATAGGTTCACCACCACCGATATACCCCTTTGATGGAGTCAGACTTTGAGGAGGGGACCTTACTCTGCGAGATGCTGATGGGGCCTGGGTCCAGGGTCTTCCCTAAATCGTTCTCACTTAGCCAGCCGCTGCATTTCCACTCACCTGCCCAAGGCAGAGGGCTTCCACCTCCATCCCTGGGAAGGCCCACCTAAACTACTTCTGTCTCCAACTGCTCATGGCAACCTCTGGTGCCTCCTTAGCCTGCTGTGGCGCCATCTACCTTCCTTCTGTGGCTGCCCCTCGATGCTGTGTGGTGATGACGTGGCCCGAGCACTGCCTGGTTCACTGGCCACAGCTCCGTGGGCCTCAGGGCTCTGCACACTCCTGCCACTCACTCACACATCTTGCTTGGGACCAGGGTCTTGCCACAAACGCTTACTGTGCTGTGGACACACAGCACCCAGGCAACTGGCACTGGGGACAGGATGATACTTCACACGCATTTCCCTGCCCGAAGCCCACCACAGGATTCTGCGGTTGGAAAGGACTCAGTAAGAGGACCTGCTTGTGTGCCTGGTTAATATTCCCGGCACTTCAACTTTCCTGTAAAATGTCCCATGAATGAAACATCCTGTAACTCATCATGAAAGATGTTAAGAACCTATGCTAAAGAGGAACCTTAAGTTTCACATGAAGAACATTTTGACATCAAAATAAGCATCATGATCACATGTGAAAGACACACATTAGGGCCGGGGATTTAGCTCAGTGGTTCTGCCGCCTGCCTCGCAAACACAAGGCCATGAGTTTGATCCCCGGTACCAAAAACAAGAGAAAGACACACATTAAAAAGTACATTTTTAAAAACAAGAAGGACATGCTGGACCACCACTGTGCTAAGTGCTGGTACCACTGGTCACTGGTAAACAGCCAAGGGTGGGGTGGAGGCTGCATGGCCCAGGAGCAGCGGGGCCATCTACCCTCTCACTGCTGAGCCAGGGTGCAAACGTGAGGGCAAGCAGACACTATCACCAGCACCCTTGCACAAAACCAAAATGCAAAAAAAGATATCTACAGGTATGTATTAATTCAATTTCCGAAGCACTGAAGGAAATAAGTATGTTTTCTAGGGCACACAGCACTACCCATGAATCATCAGATCCACCGAGTTTTCTTTTAGAGAATAGGAAGCCCAAGGAACTCAAAATGGCCTTCAGCCAGATGAGCGTCTCATTGCTCAGGCAGCTATAATTTGGCTGCTGCTGAGCCTCCAGTGGGCCCCAGGGATGCTCCAGCCCATGACAGAATGGGCTCGGACTACTCCTCCACAGCATACACTCACCTTCAGGAGCATCCAGGAGATGCAGGTAAATGGGGTGCTCATCTCCAGGAGCAGTGTGATCATGGCTAGGTAGTGGCCAGCTCTGAGGTTGACTGCCGAGCCAAGAAATCCCAAAAAGGCAAAGAGGTGGTGGACAACCAAGAAGAGGTCGAAAGTCCGGAAGAACAGGCTGGACAGGTACACGGCCACATTCTCAAAGAAGAAGAATCCGGTGGCTGTGGTGACATGGAACCAGCACCAGTTCTGCTGGCCAAGCGCCTTGTCGGCTTGAAGCACGGGGTCCCCCAGCAGTGCCCACAGCCCCGCAAATGTGCTCTGGACCCCAAAGACGGCACGTGTGGCCGCCAGGTCCCAGAAGACCTTCTCTCTGGCCACCAGGGAGCGGTAGGTGGCGTTCAGAGAGGACGAGAGCTGGTGGCAGACTACAAAGACGCCCAGGTAGAAGACAAAGCCCGCGACCACCAGCGTGGAGCGGATCTTCCAGGACACATAGTCCAGGTCAAAAATGCCCTGGGAGCTGCCCCCATCGCTGTCAGAAGTCATTGTCCTTCAGTGCACACCCACAGAGTCCTGGTGCCCACTCTGGGCTGCTGGCCCTCACGCTGCGTCTCGTCCCAGGAAGCGTCGGGGCGGCTGTCTCTGGGACCTTCATGTATCCGTCTTCAACCTACAGCAGAAAAGAGTTCACCTGTGTTGACTGGGAGGACGATCGCTGCCCAGCGAGGCAAAGACACAGCAAGCATTCCTTTCAACTCTGTGCCTACTCTTATGCACTTATGAAGACACAAAAATGAGACAAGGCAACACTGGCAGTATAGGCGAATGAAGAAAATAAGCCCTAGATGGAGAGGCACAACCAAGGACGGGACAGGGGCATCCTAATGTAGGCACATGGCCATGTACTTCCCACAGGATCCCACAGACTGGCTCAGGCTCCACGCAGTCTGATTCAGAGCCCACAGGGTAAGACACCTCTATGTAATTACAAGATGCGGCACTCTACCAAAGGACGTCACTTCGAGGAGGCAGAGCTGCCTGGGCTCCAAACTGCCTGGCAAAGCAAAGCTCCTTATGCCCCACTCTGCACCTCAATTACAGCCCAGTATGGGCACAGGGCCAAGCGTACCTGGTCCAACCCTGTCCCTTTACGCGCTGGCCCTGCGGCCTCTGAGAATCTCTGAGACTTGGATTCCTTGGGAAGAGCAGAGTATGAGCACTTTCCAAGCAGCAGATGCCACAGGACTGAAGCCATGTCTGCCACAAACCACAGGGTGGGCATTCCTAACTTGCAAAGCTACAAAACATGGAACTTTCTGAGAGCTGACAGATGCCCCAAGTGGAAAATTCCATACCTGACATCATGTGACAAGAAAAATGAAAATTACTTTATTCGGTTTGCACCTAGTCTCAGCTACTTGGAAAGCTGAGGCAGGGGATCTCTGGAGGCCAGGACTTTGAGGCCAGCTTGGGCATATTGTATAGAAATTCTTCAAGGCTGCGTGCATAAGGTATACTGAAACAAATGAATTTCATACTCAGTCTTGGATCCCATCCCTAAGATACCACATTAGGGACACCCCCTCCCCCCATCTAAAATCTACAGCACTTCTGGCCCAAACATGTCAGACAAGAGACAACCTGTAAGAACTGAGATGGTGTCTAACGCCATGATCATCACCACGGGTCGCCCTTCAGATGGTCTTGTAAGCAATGGAGAAAAAGTGGGTGCTCGGGTTGTGTCTGTTGAGTTGCAGAGAGTCTGCACTGTGGTCAGACCCACCAGGAAGGTGTCCTTGGGGGTGGGCTCTCGAGCATGCACAGTGGACCAGCACAGACCCTGTTAAGTTCTGCACACCCGTCTGCTGGTCAGGGCATCCTCCTGTCCACAAGGTCCACACAGCTTCCTAGAAGAAGCACCTGCTGGTGCAACCCTCACCCAGCACGGCCTCGAGACTCCTCCTGGCCTCTCCAGCTGTGGGAAAGTCCTGTGCACACATAAGTGCAGGGGATGACAGTGTATCCGCCCGTGCTCCAAAAGTTCATTTTCTCCTATTCACAGGGGCTGCCTGCAAGAGATATTGGGAGCCATATGGGTGTTTTACCCACTCAAAAAATTAACATCCATGGAAATGATACAAATCTCTGCAACAATGTAAAAACAGAAGTCCATTCTTTCCTTGCAGCTTTAAAAATTGTTTTTGCTATTCACAATCACTTCCTATTTGCTTATTCTCCAATCACTTGGAGAGCACAGAAAGCAGGCCTCATACCTATTCCTGACTTAGGACCACCCTGCTTCCGTGCCAGGAGACGGTCATTACTGTCATTTCAAAGTTCACACCGGAAGCTTGCCCAAGGAAGCTGTGCTCCTGTTCCTCATGTTATTTCCTAGGCTGAGACCCTGGCAGGGCTCCCCAAAGCCAGCCGGGACTACAGATCTGGTATAAGCCACCCATCTTCTGGGCTCCATTTCAACATCTGCATCTTGCACTGTGCCACACCCCTGGTCCTCTGGGAACAGCCACTTCCCTAGGCAGAGAGGCCCTCCGCCCACAGGCTTTTCTGCTCTCCCACCCCACCCAGGCCAGAGGAAAGGTAAGCCTAGCCGGGGTCTCACCACGAGGGTAAAGCACCTCTGCAGCAAGCTCCTGACACACCCTGGGTCTCCTCCACTACTCCTCCTACAACACTCCAGTTGTTCAGCAGCACGCTCTCACTGATGCCGAGGTGTCCCTCTGCGTGACAATGCCTGGCCCACAGAGGCACTCAAGAGATCTTTGTCCACATATAAGCAGATGCTAAGGTGTGCTCATGTAGTCAAACTTACCCAAGTTCGGACTTGACTGGCTTGTAAAACTGCAGAAGCCAGAGTCTCAAATTCTCAAAACTGAAGGAACCAGAGACGTTTCCTACTCTAGGCTTTCATTTTCAGAATGAGCAAGCAGTCAGCCATTGACAAGCCTCCCTCCAGGCCTCTGGCTGGCAGGGTGCACCCTTCCTGGGGAGGGCACTCCCTGAAGCCTGGGCCACCTGTGCTCACTGAGCCCAAGCAGCAGGCCCAGAGCTGCTGTGGGCACTGCACACTATGCCTATCTACAGGAATTCACCCGAGGCTCTGGCCGCCCGCCCCTGGGCAAAGAAAGCACTGCTGCCTGTGAACCTCCCCTGAGTTGAGTCCTAGGGCCTAGAGCAACTACAGGGCAGCACTGGTACCTACTAAACTCCTGGATCCGACCGCAGCCATGGGGCCAAAACCCTGGAAGTGCTCTCTACTCGCTTTAATACAGGCTATACTGTGTGACAACTCTGACCAGGGGAACCTCAACTGCCTCTCCTTGAACTCTGCGGGCCCCTGGTGTGCTTTAGGGCACACAGAGAGGGTCTCTGAGGGGTGACGCCGGGAGGCTGCTCTGTCCACCGCCAACGCCTTGTCTCACATCACTGGTCATGCTGCAGCAGGACCCAGCTCACCTACACATCTCCAAAGGTAATGGGGGTTGCTCTGTCCTGGCCCAAATGTGACACTGGGCCCTAGCGTGGATCTGTACCTTGTAACCCAAGCCCCTCACAGGTGCGGACCTGCTTCGAGCCAATCTAGCATGGGAGAGGAGGCAACCCAAGGCTTCCCTCCCAAGCACTGAGCGGTAACCCACCGAAGCACAGCCTGGGTACTGCCGAAATGCAGGCTCCGAAACGTCTCTTGTGCTGTCCACAGTCAGTCACCAGATCAGACTCACAGTTGCCACTTTGCCACCACTGAATCAACCTGCTCTTGGCCAATGGAGCCTGTGCCTCGGGTGGGGTGGTCCCAGCTCTGAAGAGCATGGCCACACCCCTTCTCCCAGAGCAGCCAGCACCAGTGCTTCCTTAGGAAGGGTCTGGTTTGGTCGGGGTGGGAGGGACCCCAGAGCACCAGGACTAGGCCATCCAGAACAGCCGAATTTAGTGGGCTCTCTCTGGTTTTTTGCTAACAGAAGCTAAGAAAATAAGTTTCTTAACCTCTCTGGGCCCTGGTGTGTGACTGGGAGTTAAGAGACACAGAGTAATGAAGTATTTATGCTGGCATATTTAACTAGCCTGCTTCACTGCTACCAGGAAGAATGGCCCCCAGGCCTTCAGGCTACCTTTCAGCCATAAGACCGTATCTATGCAGAAGGAAGAACTTCAGACAGAACAGCCAGTGATGGGGACAGAAGCAGGAAAGCCAAAGGCAGGACCCCAGCAAGCCCTGCTAGCTCTCCCAGAGCAGGGGCCACTAGATTCAGAAACAACAGATTACACACCGGTCACTTACTACCCTCAAACAGTGCCACTAATCCCCATTCATTCAGATACAGTGCTCAGAGCTCCTGGGGATGGTGTGGTCCCTCAGGCAAGGTGCACACAGCCCACAGGGCTGGTCTACAGCTGGGAGGGAGGAGCCAGGTCAGCACAACCCAATGGCCGAAGCCTGAGGGAGGAAGCCTGGCTCCCACAGCAGCTGCCAGGGGCCAGCTGGACTGCCCTCACTGGGGTCCTGCAGAGCTGCACTGCCTCTCTGAGCAGCCCCTGAGTCAGCAGTCAGCCACCACAGAGGCGCAATGTGGGGTGAGCCCAGTTCTCCTTCTGTGTCTATTTCTGCTCCTTGGCCCAACCACATGCCTCTCACCCTAGACCAGCAAGAAAGGACGCAGAAGTCACCACTGCCTGCGGTGTTATCACCTCACAACAGCCTGCTTCCAGGACTTAGACACTGACTGGGCCCAAACACTTCTCAATCTGTGAGTCACAGGGTAACCTGTAGGACACTGATAAGCTTCGGTAATTTGTCTTTCCACTCAGACCAAGGCTGTGCTCCATAGCACAGTAGAATAGTCAGTCACCAATTCTGTATCTAACCAGCAATCTCATTTTCTCATTCTTTTTATTCGTTCATTACAAAAATCCTAGTTGTGTATTCATTCCCGAACTGCCACTGTTATCCCGGCTGATCCTTCCTTAACAAATAACAGGACAGGGCTGTTCGCAGCAGAATTATGCTGTAACACTGGAGAACTACACATGGACTGTTTGCCCAAATATTTCCTTCCAAAATCAAAACAAAAAAGTTCTCAAGTAACAAGATTCAGGAAATATTAACAAGCCCGAAAACATAGAACAAACCCCCGTAAACCTCCTGCCCAGCTTTAAGCAGTAGCACTAGCTTCTGGCGCCTGCTGGCCCAATCGTTTTTCTGAGCTGTTCCTTTTTTGTAAGGGATGAGCGTGCACGACCCTGTCCTTTCAGCAACAGTGTGCACCCGGCCTCATCGCTTTGCAGCGGCTCTGGGCGGCGGCAGACCCAGCGCAGATGAGCCCCATCCTCTCCCTTCTACGAGGCCCCGCCACCGCCTGAGAGGCTGCCGTGCTGGCGGGAAACCGGGCGCCTGGCTCCACGGCAAGAACCCCCGGGTCGGAGGCTGGGCCGGTCGGGGCCCCGCCGCCGCCTTTACCCTCGCAGCTCTCCGGAGGCGCTGCAGCGACGGGACAGCGGCGGAAGGAGAGCGGCGGGCGCGCGGGCGCTCCCCGGCCTCGGCTCCCCCCGGCCTCGGCTCTCCGCAGCAGCCGCGCCGGGCGCCGTCCGCCGGGCCCGCCGCTCCTTCCCGGCCCCGGCGCCGTTAGCGCAGGCTCCACACTCACCGGGCCCCGTCCCCGTCCCGGCCCGGCCACGCCCCCAGGCGCCCGGGGTCCGTCGCCGGCCACACCGTCGCGCGCTCGCTTCCGCCGGCTGCAAACACGTCCCGCGCACGCGCACCGCGGGGGCGGAGCGCCCAGGCCACGCCCCCGGCGCTCGCGGGCGGTGGCCGGAGGACGTGGTGCGTCGGACCTGACGCCTCCCGGAAGGCCGCTCGCGAGGCGGGCTCTGCGTGCGAGCGGTCTCCGTCTCCGAGGGTCTCCGTGGGGCGCGGGGGTCCCCCGTCCGTAACCCCGCGAGGCCCCACGAGACCCAGGCCTGCGGGACCAGCGCAGCGCGGGCCGTGGAGCCAGGGCCGGGGCCGCACGCGGGGGTCGCAGGCGGGCCCTCCCAAACCGCCCCCCTTAGCGTCAGTAAGGTTTGTGTGGTGGCTTTACTTATTTGCTCTGCTATTTTTGCCTTTTCTGTCTCTTCGGGCTAAGATCAAGCAGCATGAGAGTAGGACCTGATTTTGCTAACTCTTTCGTCCCCGCGCCCGTCCGAAGACCACCCGCACCTAACCAGCGATCAATGAATACTTGTTGAAAGAACAAATGAGCCGGGGATGTAGCTCAGTGGCGCCGCCTGCCTCGCAAGCACAAGGTCCCGAGTTCGATCCCCGCTACCAAAAACCAAAACCAAAAACCAAGAAAGAACAAATGAAGTAAGGTGGAGGAAAAACGCGTGGCCTGTAACAAAGCCTCGCCGCCCTGCCTGACCCCGCCCTGGGCCAAGGCCTGAGAAGCATCCAGAGAGGCTACTGAGTCGAACTAGAAGGTGACAGACCCCGGGACACATAAAAATAAGGTAGGCGCGCCCTGCGGCGTGGGAAGATAAGTCTTATCTCCCTCTCGGGGCGTGTGGGGCCTTAACTAAGGCTTCCCGCACGAACACCGGTTAGAAATAACTCGGAAAGGTTTCCATCCATGTGAACTTCAGTTCTTTTTCGGGTGTTTAGGTCTGTTGCAACCCTGCCTGTGTGTGTGCGGAGCTCCCTGGGCAGAGGTCAGAGGTCAGCACCTCTGAGTTTAACCACAGCAGGATTGTGTGTTTGTTCCTGTTGACAGTCACAGGTAAAATGTTCTCACAGCGAGGCCGGATGTCCACTGCCCGGCCTGGCTGCCTCCTCCTCCCTCCTGTAGCCCGTGAGCCAGGTGCCACACAAGCCCTTGGGCCTCTTGGTCCCAGCTGTGGGCAGCAGGCACAGAGGAGCACCCGCACTAGGGAAGCCGCCCAGGCCGACTGCCCAGTGACAGCTGGAGTTTGAGACGCTGCCCATCGGCCATTTGAAGCTTCATGAAATATTTTAATGGAGTCTTATTCTTTTCACTAAGAAAAAGACATCAGCAGATGAGTGGTCTGTTTCCCCTGAACTCAGCAAAATGACTTAGTTCTCAGTGAGATGTTTCTAAGGGTAAGAGAATTTCTCTGATTTTATTTTTATGTCATTTTTGTAGTATTAGGCATTGAATTCTTTTTTTAAATTTTGAGACAGGGCCTCTGTAAATTGCCAGACTGGACTGGGCTTGAAATTTGCCACCCTCCTGCCTCAGCCTCCCCACTGGCTAATCTGATCCTGATTTTGGATCCACACTCACTCTCCACCGAGTTCGTTCTGTGGGCAGGAGAAGTAGGCCTCTGTGCTGCCAAACAATGCTGTGCGATGTGGTGCCCCTGAGAACTCAGGATTGTGATCTACTGAAGGGATTAACAACAAGCGTGACCATCTGGTCAGCTTCTTGGCCTGCTGTGGCAAGAGTCCCCACCTCACTCCAGCTACATCCTCTCCACCCAAGGACAAGACCTCAGGTCACCCTTGGTGTCCCAGTGAATTCCTTGTGCCCCACCCTCCTCCAGCAGGAATCCTGTTGAGTCTGTCAGGCAGGCATCCATCTCCTAGCCCATGTCTTTGCAGTGATTTTCCATCTTAGGTTCAGCCTGCTCCTTAGCTGCAAATCTCTCTCTCTGTCTCTCTCTCTGTCTCTGTCTCTATCTCTCTCTGTCTCTCTGTCTCTCTCTGCCTCTCTCTCTGTCTCTCAGTCTCTCTCTGTCTCTGTCTCTATCTCTGTCTCTCTGTCTCTGTGTCTCTCTGTCTCTCTGTCTCTGTTTCTGTCTCTCTGTCTCTCTCTCTGTCTCTCTGTCTCTGTTTCTGTCTCTCTGTCTCTGTCTCTCTGTCTCTCTCTGTCTCTGTCTCTCTGTCTCTGTCTCTCTGTCTCTCTTTGTCTCTGTCTCTCTGTCTCTGTCTCTTTCTGTCTCTGTCTGTGTCTCTCTGTCTCTGTCTCTGTCTCTCTGTCTCTGTGTCTGTCTGTCTCTGTCTCTCTGTCTCTGTCTCTGTCTCTCTGTCTCTCCCTGTCTCTATCTCTCTGTCTCTCCCTGTCTCTATCTCTCTCTTTATCTCTCTGTATGTGTTTGAGACACAGTCTCACTATGTCATCCAGGCTGGGGTCAAACTTGCAATCCTCCTGCCTCAGCCTCCTCAGTGCTGGAATTTCAGGATTACACCCCTGGGCCCAGCTGTACTTATCCTTGAGCCAACTCTCTCTGCCCTATTGCAAGACTCTGTTACAGCAGTCCCTAACCAACCCTACCACAATGTTCTCCCGAATAAAGTCTACCTCACTGTTCCTTAACAAATGTCATAAATACTTTTTCCTTTAACTTTAACTTATACTTTTTTCCTTTAACTTATACTTTCAGTAAAATTAAACCTTACAGGGAAAAATTGTGATAGGAAACTATAGCTTCCTACAATCATTCCTGTATGTATGGACACTCATTGTGTCCATTTCTTTTTCTAAAAAGCATATCTGTCTGAAAAATTCTGAGCCATAAAGCACAGTGCCCTGGCTTGTATCTGAGCATATATATAGCTAATGGCTATAATTACCTCTCACACAGCCCTCAAATCCCAGTTGGCCAAAGGCATTGGGGATTGCCATAACAACCAGCTTTACCAACATCCTGGTAAGATTAGGTGACTGAGGGTTCTCATCAAGGAGGTGCTTTGGGGCCACCTCCTCCCATGGGGACATCTGTCAGTCAGTATCTGGAGACTTTGGGCTTTCACAGCTTGGGGTGGGAAGACGGGAGAAGCTCCCAGGTCAGCCCTACACCAGGAACTGTCCAGCCTGTGATGTGATCAGTGCTGAGGGTGAGAAGCTCTCATCCAGGAAGACGAAATACCTCCAACTAAACCTCAACATCAGAGAACGGCACGAAGCCCCAAGTAAGAACTGTCAGAGAGGGACCCTGTTCCCAGTGGGATCTTTCAGAGAGGAGCACCAGTCTTCAGGGAGGGAGGCTTTGTGCTGCGCACGCAGGTCTCCACCTGCTGCAACTCTTGGCACTGTACCAAATGAGTCTCTGTGGTGACCTGGAAGATTTTCTTTTCTCTCCCTCCCCCATCCCCTTCCCTTCCCTCCTCTTCCCTACCCCCTCCTCTGTCTCTGTGTCTCTGTCTCCGCCTCTCTCTCTCTCTCTCTCCCTCTGTCTCTCTCTCTCTCATGCTAAAGATGGCATCCAGCACCTTGTGCATGCTAGGAAGCACTCTACCACCAGTCACACCCACAGCCATAACTTTTTTTTCAGATTGGGTTTTGAGTATGTACTCCAGGCTACCAAACTCCGAGCTGGAGATCCTCCTGCCTCGGCCTATGGCAACTTTGAAAATGCTTAATTCATTTCCATGTCTATATCTCTACCCACTTTGGTTGACTTTTCAGCCGAGTTAGACTTTAGGAACAAGTTTATAAGCTCAAAGCTGCCGCCCTCTCCATGAACACAAAGCATAACGTGATGTGAATCAAACACATAAGCATATAAAATAAATGAAGTTAATGTTTCCGAAGCATTAGGGAGAATGCTATGAAGGTGTCAGATCCAACAAGCAACACACTGACTTAGTGTATCTGTTAACTGCTGAACATGAAAACTTACCTTAGAGTTTTCTTTCCAAGTTCCCCTCCCACACAACTGCACTGGGTTGGATTTATAGCCAGGGCTGTGAGCTCCGGGAAACAGAATTCCAGTTTGGCCAAACTTGAGAAAGGCTGAGGCTCCAGATGTCCTCCTGCCCCTGCCAGCCTGGGACAGGTCCCCCGAAGTCTCCTGACAGGGGAAGAGGAGGCACTCTGGCCCGGTGGCTCAGCAGCCCTGGAGATCACTAGAGGAGGCCTGAGTCACTCGCCATGCCACATGGTGTCAGTGACGTCTCCTGAGGAGTGGCCTCCCCCTCACAGAGGTGTAGCCATTACACCCACATGCTGACTGCCCAGGCCCTGTCCCTGTGAAAGTGGGTCAAAGTGGGGAGATGCCAGGTGACTCCACAGGGCGTGACAGTGAAGCAGGAAACAGTAAGGACCCTGGCACAGATAACTCTTTAACACGAAGGTAGGAGCAAAAAGTGGCCTTTAATGATGCTGGTGGCTCAGCGAGTGTCCGCACTGTTTCCTACTTCATTTGGTAAATTGGCCGGGACGCTCTGGGCCCCGGTGCAGTCACTCATGGCAGATTGCCTCCCCGACGGGCAGGGGGGGGGGCTCTGCTGGCCGGACAATGAGCTCCTGCTGAGTGCACTCTGACAGAATATTTCCTGTCTCTGCGAGTCTCTCAGTACGACCGCTGAGACACCCAGGCTGGCCTCCTGAGGAGGGCTCATATGGAGAGGGCCAGATGGCACATGGCAGACATCTGAATCACAGTAAGGTCGAGGGGCCCTGCTTTGAGGAGGAGATCCAAGGAGGCGTCTCCAAAAGAGGACTGGTCACCCTCTGTGTTCCCATTGTCCCTGCCAGGATGCAGTGAAACTGGAATGCTTTGGGCTGCCGGAAGGCCGGTTTGGGCGCTGCTGGTGGTGGGTGGGAGTATTTAGTTGAATCTGTGAGTACCTGTGTGTGAATAAGCGGACATCGCATTGCATTCCTGACTCCAGTCCAGTGCACAGGGCTGCAGTGAGTTTGGAGCTCCAAACCGCGGTTCCAGGGCCACCTCCTATGGGTTAGGGCAGCACTATGCTGACAGCCAGGATCACTGGCTGCCATTGCCAAGAGGGGCCTGAGATACCTCCTCAAGGAGACTGGCTGGGGGCAGACGAAGCGCTTGGGGTCTTGTTTGTCATTCGTTTCTGTGGGAGGAAAAGCTGTGGGTGGGAACCATAGCAAAAACACTTTACTAAGGGATTTACTGGAGACTATGGTCAGAAACTTACTCCAGGGAAACTAAGAACCTTTGTGAGGTGGAATGGCCGTCCTTTCAGGTTGGATACTCCCACAAGACTCATTTAAAAAAAACAAAACCTTAGTCCAGAAAGTGACAGGTTATCAGGTTGACAGCCCCAGGCACCCAGATCAGTTCCCTTATGTGGACTCAGGGTTACAGCTGGTTCTTTGCCCACCCCCTTGGCTGAGGGAACCGCTTTCCTGAGGTAGGGTCGCCACAATGGTCTGTCAAAACAGGCAAAGACCTGCCACAACTCCGCCTGTTTTTGAGGGCCATCCAGATGATTCGGCCTTAGATGTATTGAGTCTCCCATTCCCGGACCAACCTCCACCTGACGGGCAGCAGATACCAGCCCCAGCTCCAGGACCCTCTGCACCTCCAGAGTCAGGCCCTTCAGTTCCGGGATGGCGGTCTGACCTCTGGTTTGGCCCCAGATTCCCGTGTCTGCTTCATCCCTCACTTCTTCCATGAGGCCTCCTCGTGCTGAAGCTCCCCAGACCTAATCGATAGGGGAACGAATCACTTGGTTATGACAGTCCCCACTGGGCCTCTCAGCCGGATGACAACTGACATCAGGAGGCCGCAGGACAAACTAAGCCATAAGCCTTTTGCCAGCCACGGATGTGGGAAATAGGGGGCCACAAAGTGGTCCATCAGTTCTTGTACATGCCTGACTATCCAGTGCCCCTCTTAGGGAGGGATTTGTTGCCCAAGTTAAGGGCCAAAATTGATTTTATGGACAGAAAAGTGCACTTTGAACTGCCACTTCTGTGGTTGATCCTGGCCCTGACTGTCCCCTGGAAAAAACAAAGGCTCCGTGACCAGCCAATTCAGATGGGCCCCAAGGGGGATTGGGGCTCCATCCAAAACTGCCCCCAGATGTGAACAAAAGACAATCCTGAGAGTTCTTCAGAACATCAGGCTTTTATAACATATGAATTCCCTACTATGCCATCCTCGCTGAGCCCCTCTTTGAAGCTACAGGGTGTGGGGGCAGCCCATAGCCTGAAATAAAAAATAACAAACCTCTTTAAGAGTCTCAAAAAAAAAAAAAAAAAGACTTCAGAAAGCTCCAGCACTAGGTCTCTCTGACCTAAACAAGCCTTTACACAGAAGTTGCTACAAGAAATCATCCCCTGCCATGGGCTTCCACGGAGCATAGGATCGGACAACGAACGGTCCTGCTTTTATGACAGGAAAGGCCCAAGGAGTGGCAGAGGCATTGGGGATTAATTGGAATTTACATGCGGCCTGTCAGCGCCAGAGCTCGGGACAGGTAGAGAGGATGAACAGAACCCTGAAAGGGGGTTAGGAGAACTCTGCCGAGAGGCTGGGCTCACCTGTGTCCAGGCCTTACGCATTGTGCTTCTCTGCACACGTTGCACTCCCCACAAGAGCACAGGCTGTTCACCCTCTGAGCTTCTGCTTGCCAAGGCACCCCTGTCCTGAGAGGACTAGCACACAGTATTAGGGACGTTAGAAAGACAACTGATTGAGCTAAGAAAGCTCTCCCAAAAGATAGCCTTTTGGGCCTTCGAAAGGGCCCCTGTTGATATTTCTAGTCCATTCCACCCCTTCTCTCTGGGTGATTCAGTTTGGGTAAAAGACTGGTAACAAGACAGTTTTGAGCCCAAATAAAGGGCTTCACTAACGGTCATTTTGACCACGCTCACAACAGTCTGAAAGGAGGGAGTCCCCAGGTGGGTCCACCATGGTTGCGTAAAGAGTGGAGGTGTTTGCTCCAGAGACCCTCATCATGACACCAGGATCATCTTGAGTCAGAGGGGAACCAGGCCAAAGCCAGCAGAGGACATCAACCCTGCTCTAGTCCCTCCAGGGGCTGATGAGTCGACCCATGGCAGAGGCCTGAGGGCAGGGCTGCATACCTTTGTTCCTACCTGAGATGAGCTGTCACCCCTTGCTTTTAACTGTGTTAGGCTTTCCTCCCCTGCCATAGACTCTGCTGAGACTGCCCCAGCTCACCGAAACCGGGGCAAGAGGGGTCTGTTAGTCCTCAGCTCCCTTTTGCGGGGAGGGTGTTTTGCTGGTGTTGATCGCTTTTATTAAGGGGCTCATCTCCTCCACTCCAGGAGAACACAAGAGAGAGTAATTCCCACAGGGGAAACCAACAGCTGTGACCCCTTGCCTGCGTGGCACTTGGACAGGAGCTTCTGTTAGACTGTTTTGCTTTTCTATACTGTGTTTGCACAGGAGAGGTCATAGAACCCTGTGCCCATAATGTGACTACACATAAGGTCTGTGAGCCTGAGGGTGGGCCCCACACATTTCCGGGGGTCCAACTCGGGTCCTTGAGCTTTCGCAGCAGGTGGCAAAACCACTGAGCTAAATCCCCAGCCCTGCCCACACATTTTCTTTAACTCAGAGATAAAAACCACTTAGGAGTTTAAGATTCGGATTGTGTCTCTGGCCAGAGACAAATTAGGACCCTTGATAAACAAAACCACAAAATTAAGGCCTGGGGAGCTAATGATTTTATTTTTTGATGCTTGTGCACCTATCAGTTCCACCTTTAAAGCTAATCAAATGTTCCCCCCTAAATATGGGGTGATCCAGTTTCCCTACACATCATGTGGGGGCATAAATTGAAAAAGAGAATATACCAATAATGACAAATGTGTGTGCATCTGGGAAAATAACCCGGGGGGTTCATGCCGAGATCCACCAACCAATGGTTGCCCCTATTGGTCTTGTGTAAAATGGGCCACCTGACAGATGCAGTCTCCTTTAAAAAAACAGAGACCCGGCTCCCAAGTGGGTTCAGGACCTATAATCCAGTCACTATCAATGTCATAGACCCCCAGGCCCCAAAATGGGAGGAGGACAAAGACTTCAGACTACAGATAAATGGGAGTGGTTAGGACTCTGAGGCACTGATCCCTATCAGGAGGCTTCCATGATAATAACCTCCGGAGATCAAAAACAGCCTTGCCCCGGGGGGATTTAGCTCAGTGTTCTGCCTCCTGCCTCATAAGTGGAAGGACCTGAGTTCGATCCCCAATACCGAAAAAAGAAAAAATCAAACAGCCTCAAGGTCTTATGAGCTGATATACACCAATCTGTAAAAGATTCTATAATCATAGATATTAATAAAATAAAACATGATGTGAATGATAAAAGTTGGTATAAAAGGTGAGGCTCTTCAATCAGAGCCTCAAAGGGCAGAGTGAGAGAGGAGACCGCCCCTCAATATGGAGTTGGACAACTGCGAGGTGACCGTGTTATTAGGCAACTATGGCTAAGTGGGTCACTGCGCTCTTTGCAGAATGCACCTGGGCAGCCATGACAGATTCTGTAATCTGTCACCAAAGCAGCGTAAGGGACTCAGAAAGTTGGCCAGAGCTCTTTGCTTTCTCCCACTCCACTGCTCTGCTTTGTGTAAACTCTCCTTGCTATATGCCCAATATAGCAATGGGAAACACCAATGGAATTAAGCCTTGTAGATGTAAAAAGAGGTCTATAAGGAAGCACAAACTTCTATTCAGGGCTCTCGAGACTGACAGGAGTCACTCACTGAGCCGCCAGCATCATTAAAAGCCACTTTTTGCTCCTTTCTTTGTGTTAAAGAGTTATCTATGCCGGGGTCCTCACTGTTTCCTATTTCAGCAGCACCCAGGACCCCTGAATTTCCCAGCATTTCCACCCCTTTGAGAGAACCTTAAATGGTCCCCATTCTAGGAAAAAGTTTCTTGGTGTGTGTACTGGTTCCCATGGGAGAGGAAGACAGGACTCCTCATCCGCCCCAAGAAGCGGATCTGAGTTGGTCAGGATTGGCTCTAGCCTGGCTCTCTCTGCCTTGGAGCCCTGGCCAGGCAGATGGGAATGGCTGGATGTCCCCTTCCCACGTGCTGGCCGTGTTCGTCTCCAAGGCCCATGCAGGGTGGGCAGAGGTGCCTCCTGGTCCACAGAGACTGCCTTCTCCCGTGTCCACAGGGTAGGGGCAGGTGGCTCCCTGGGGCCTCCACCCTCATAGTCTTAGCGCTCCAAAGTCCTCCTCTCCCAGCTGGTCTCCTGGGGGTGGGGGTTCAGAGTGTGGGTTCCAGGGGACACAGACAGACCTTTAAACTGGAAGTAGATAACTAACCCTAAGGAGCCCCCAGGTCTGTGTGGGCCACTGGTCCTTTGATGTCCCCCAGAACCTACCACCCATGGAGAGAGGTGTGACGTGTGTGACACGTCCCAGTCCCTGCCCCACAGTGGACACGAGGGCCCCAGGCAGGGCAGCAGATCAGCAGCCACAGAGTCCTGGGCAGTGAGGCTATGGTTGGGGAGCCTGAGCTTTGGGGGTGTCCATTGTGCCCAGAGAGAACACAGCAGGTATGTGGTGTCTCCTGCCCCTGCTCCCCACAGCTGGCCAGAGCAGTGGGGTGAGACCCCAACCTTTCTGTGAACCCAGAGACCCAAACCAACAACATATGCCACACGAAGGACCTGGCTAAGGCTGGGCCAAGGGGGTTCTTGTCCCCCTTGCTCACTGGCCAGGCCTGATGGCCCTGGGACCACTCTAGGGAACCAGAAAGCCCAGAGCGGCCAGAGCCTGGGCAAAAGAAAGGCAGATGGAGTTGGAAGCCTCAGTGGGAGCTGAGGAAGGGGCAGACAGATGGACAGAGACACATGGCGCAAGCCTCATGAGAAGCCACCTCTGGGAGACCAGGTGTCTCTGTGGTCCTGGGGCTCAGAGCTGAGGTCCAGGCCAGTAAGAGACCCGGGACTGGGGATGCTGGGGAGTCTGGAGCCTGTGCCTGTGAGGTGGCCATCCGGAGGCTGAGGGGCAGCCACTGCACCATCTTCTCTCCCTGGAGGACTGAGGTGGATGTGCCCCAGCGGATGTTTGGAGAGGTGCCAGGCTGCGAGAGACTCCTGCAGCAAGTCTCTAGTCCCTTCCTGCCCAGTATGCGATGCAAGGTTGAAGAAAAACTTAAGACAAAGTTAGAGCGAAAGCATGAACTGGGACAGCCAGTGGTCCTTTGGCAAAAGCCACTGGCCTGTCTCTTCCACCGAATTTTATTATTCATCAATCAGGGTAAAAGGTGCAGTATATGAAATTACCATGGAAACTAATGCAGGGAAGGCTTTAAAGAGAAGAGTCAAAGCATTTTCAAATTAGAAGGAAGATAGACAAAATAGATGGTTGTAATTGGAGCATTGCCCTTCAAACTATGAAGGCACTAATTGTGGAAATGGAGTTTGGGTGTGATTTACTCTGACTTCAGCTACGGAGTCATCTCATATCTGCCCCACAGGCTCACAGGCCAGTACTCTGGTCTCGGCCGTGGCCCTCAGCAGGGAGGCCATGTTAACCTGCACACTAACGCATTGCTCATGAGATGCTTCTCTGAGTCACGTAGCTTCAGTCAGACTTGCTTCTTAAAGTAAGCCAATCGGGGGAGTTAACTGCAGCCTGTACTGTGAACAGCATGCTTTGGGCATAATCAATATTGCAGGCCCTGGTACCAGGCTTTGGAGCAGGCTCTTCCCTGACAACCCATCTCATCTGTAGAAAGAACTTCAGGCTTCTGGGGTCTCATGGAGCTGGCAGCCTGACCAGTCAGACGGGAGCCCACATGCCCAAGTGCACCCCACACACAGCCCCGGCTCCCTCGCTGTGCCCTGTTCCCAGCTGTCTGTGGAGTCCCCTCTGGAGTCCTCCGGGGCCCAGTGAGGCTGGGACTTGTGCTCAGCAGCAGGGCTGGAGGCCAGAGGGCTTGGACAGAAGCAAAGGATGCTTCCCTCAGAGGCCCGGTTCTGAAGACCCTGCAGTGAGCAGGAGATAATCAGCTGCATTTCAAAGCAACCCCGGGACCCAGCAGGGATGCCCCAAGGACAGCCCAAGGTGACAGGAGGGAAAGGAAGGCAGAGTCTGAGAGGAATGGCCTTTCAGGGACTCCACATGAAACAGCAGGTCACATGCTCCTGAAGCCACCCCAGCACATCCTCGCTCTTCACGGCTGGAGACTCCCTGTGCAATGAAGGCACCCAGGTGTTGCACGGGACCCCAAGCCCTTGCGTCCCCAAGAGTGGACGCCTTGAACCTCCTGAGGCTGCCCAGGCTGAGCAGGAAGTGCCCCTCACAGGGCGGGAAGTGGCCAAGACACCAGACAGGGACACGACACGTGCGAAGTGTGGGGTGTCAGCGCCTCCACAATTCCATGGTGGGAAATGGGGAAAAGGGGAGAGGTTCATCTTGCGGAGGGGCCGAGAGAAGACTTGGTGCCGGGTGTGGGCCTGGACCCAGTCTGCTTCCACGCGTGTGAGTGGAGGTGAGTGTGAATGAGGGAGTGTGAGGGCAGCGTGAGGGGCTGTTTGCGTGTGGATGTGTGTGTGGGTGTGATGTCTGAGGTGCGTGTCTGTGTGAGGTCACAGCTCCGCAGCTGGCCCCGGGCCACACCGCTCTGTCTGTGTGTGCGTCCTGTGCGAGCCCTGGGGCTGCTGCTTGACTTCTGTGTCCAGGTTCTGTGTGCTCTGAGGACCCGGGAGACCCCGGGGAGGTGATGCGAGGAGGAAAGCCCACGGTGTGCGGAGATGGGCCCTCCAGGAGGTGACCGGATTAAGTAAGTCGTCAGGGCAGAGCCTGTGATTGAGCCCTGGTGGCTTGGCCAGAAGGTGAGGGACCAGAATACACAGGCGTGTTAACACACACACGCTCCGGCCTCGCGTCCACACCTCTGGAGCTCTTGGGAGACTGCCCCAGAGGGCCCTCATCAAACGTGGCCTCCAGTGCCGGGAGCCAGAACAAGCTGTTTCTCACGAAAACCTGCCCAGTCTGGTCTTGGCGCCCAGGAAACCCAGGAATCTTCTTTGCTTTTTATATCTTCTCAGTTTTACTCATAGTACTTAAGAACCCAGGGATGACTCATATCCATCAACAGTGAAAAGGGCAGAGAGGTGTTCACAGAATGAAATATGACATGGCAATAAGAACTACGGCGCGACTCAACATTCAGAGCATTATTGCAATCTTTAGGGATCACGAGAGATGAACGTCATTGCATACACTGCATTTTCTAAGTAGGCAATTAGAGAATGGGTCATTCATTTAGGCAAAAATGAGGCAACCAGGGATGTGCAGAGCTCTTTGAGCATTAGCTTTCCTAAGACGTCTTTGCTCCTAGTTGTAAGAATTGAGACTGCCCGGGCATCCGAATTAATATCTCTGCCAGATAAGCATTCCCTCCTCTCCTTACTTAGTGGTCAGCATTCTTTCTCTTTCCTGTTAACATGGAAAACGTGGTACAATTAACCTTTGATTAACGTAGATTTTCATACGCAGGGTTTTGGGGCTCTTCTCCACTTGAGACTGTTAACCTCTTCTTCTGGAAGTGTTGGCTGGAATATGCTGATGTTAAGGTGATCACTTACTGTCGGTAAATGAAAATGTCTCTTTATTAGTGACACTTCTGAAAGGGGGCTGTTAGGCGTAGCTGGTAGTGAGATTGGATGGCTTTTTGGAAATAGTACTTTATCTTTAAAAACAAATATCAGGAGTAGCTCTTGGACACATGGAAACTTTCATATCATTTACAACTTTTATGTCTCGGCTGGGAATAAATAGCTTTATGAAAATGAAACAATCTCTCATTTTAAAAAATGACCTAAGAAAACAAAAATGATGTTTTTGCTATCAAATATAAGATCTAATTTTGAGGAAATTTGATTGAGTAGGAGATGTTGTTAATTTTTATCTTAAATATTTTGGACAAGTATGGAATTGTAATAAACTGTGCATGTTGTCTTTTTCAAAAATTATAATTACATATTCTGATTCCATCTACCCTCTTAGGAGGTAGCATTTTTTTTTTCTGAAAATAAGAAATGCTAGTATGTGACAAGGTCAGCGTGTTTTTTCAACACGTGTGAAACCCTGAATTCAGAATCTTAGAAAATGGTGAAGAGGCCTGGGGATTTAGCTCAGTGGTTTTGCTGTCTGCTGTGCAAGTGCAGGGACCTGAGTTCGATCCCTGGTACCAAAAAAAAAAAAAAGAAAAAAGAAAGAAAGAAAGAAAAAATGGTAAAGAGAGAGATGCAATTTGATGTTTTTTATTTGTTTATATATATTTGCAGTTACAGGTAGCTCATCTGTCTTTGGTGTTAATCTTTATATGCGCAGGATCTTCTGTAGTTTTCATGGAATCTGTTGTGTATTGCTTTGGAAAGACTCATTGTCAACAATGTCTTTTACAGTAGGACTGCTGATACACAGCTGCACAATTTCAGTTGATCTGAGATCTTGGATCGTAACTGACGTATACTTTCTTACTCTGTTTCATTTCTTGGTAAGCAGATGAATTGGTTCTACTGTTATAATTGTATGCAGCCTAGACATAATGTTTGAGGCTTCTTATGGTTTCTGTAACAAATGAATATCAAAGTTTAGTGGTTTTAGATATTAATACTGTAAAACCGTATTACCATAATAAAGTATTTTTATATTACTAGGTTAAAAAAACAAAAAAAAAGAACTAAGGTGTGACATACATGCCACCCGGTGCAAAAGAGAACCCACCATATGGTTCCACTTCTATGAATTTTTATTTTTAAACTTTTTTCTATTTTTATTTTGTACCTTTTGTTTAAATCAGGGCTAACACTGAACCCTGGAGCCAGAGTTCAGGCCCCAGCACGCGGTGTGGGTGTCCTCGGTGGGTGGTCGACATTTAGGACCTGCAGACCAGCTGGTTCCAGACCCAGGTGCCCCGTGACAACTCGTGAGCATGGAGTGTCGCTGGCGGGTGAGTGTGTGTCGCCTCGCCTCCGTCCGTGTGTTCTTGCGAACCCTGCCTGCCATGGTTTCCTGTTGTGAGTCCTTTATTTTCACAGAAGATTGGGTGCTCAGTCTTTGTGTGTTTCATGCTAAAGGGTAGAGAGAAGGTTAATGTGGACGTAATTAAGCTTTTAACTGAAGTGCATAATTAAGAGCTAATTGAAAAGAAGAACAGATAAGGCCTTCGGGAGTTTCACGCTTCTACTTCATGTGGAAGTAAATTCAAGACAAGTTATCTGGAAAGTTCTTATAAATTAAATCCTGCATGCAGACGATTTGGGGTTTAATCATGAGAACTGGGCGCAGGGAGCCACCTGGAAGCTGTCACTGTCACGTCCAAGGCTGAGCTTTCCATTTAACAGTGCGGTGAGAGATTGTGCTGTAACTTGCTGTGGTGAGTGCAGAAATCCCAGAGGGCACAAGCCTGGAGCTGGGTAGGGTGGGAGAGGAGGAGCCAGGAATGGGACAGTGATGCAATGGGAAGCCAGCCGGCTGGGGCAGGCGGGGGCCTGGCAGGAGAGGGAGGGGTGGGTGGTCAGACTGGTTCTGGGCCACGCAGGGCCAGGGCTCGAGAATTACAACAGGAACAGGGAGGTGGACCTTTTGAGGTCCAGGGAGGACTCAGCATGGCCCCCCTGGAGAGGGGGCCACAATTCAACCATGACAGGCTCCTCCCTCAGACCCCGTGTCGCAGAGCCCACCTGCCTCTGGTGCCTACCTCGGGACCTGGTACTGCCCGCTGCTGAGGGCAACCTCTGGGTCCAGACGGTGCGGTCCATAGCTGGCGAACTCTGCAGAGCTCAGGTCCACCGCCTCACGCTTCAGGGTTTGTGATCAGGGCACAGATGCCTTGGGGCACCCGTGCCTCATGGACACTCCCATTGGTATGTGCACCTGTGCAGCCTGACCTCCATCGCAGTGATTGCTGGCCACCGTCCTCCCGGCCCTTGATGGCCCGTGAGGAGCATGGCTCCCTGGACGACACGGAGAGAGGGCATTCACCACAGGCCACAGCATCGTGAGTCACAGTCACAGGGCAGGCTGGGTGCAGCCAGAAGCCCGGCTGTGCGTGGGTTCCAGGCCCCGGGGAGGCTGCCTGGGGACTCATGGAGCACAGGTTATGGGTGGGGCAGGGACCGCTAGTGATTGGGGCAGGCAGGCCGGGTGCTGGTATCAATCAGCACAGTCGTCTTCTTGCAGCACTGGGGACAGAGCTACTGCATTCTCAGACTGTTTCCTTCTTCCCGGGTTGGCTCTGGTAGCCCTGCTATTTCTCTTCATCTGGGTTGGAAGAAGAGGGCGAAGTTCAATTGAAAAGGACAGGGCGTGAGTGGGATGTGGGCACGTGCCAGCTCCTTGACCCACATGCAGCCGCTGGAGTGCGTGGGGTGGGGACAGGCCCTGCTGTGGCTCGCCTCACTGCCACAGTTTGTGTCTGGACGGCCCCACCCATCCTGGGGTCTCACAGCTGACCTGCCCTCAGCAGGGGGGCCTGGTTGGGCAGTCACTGGGGTCATGACCTGGAAGTGTTTATCTCCCTACCTAGCTCTTCTTCCTGCTTCAGGTCTGCCCTGCCATAAGCAGCTTCTCCTCTGCCAGCCCCTCTGCCACGCCAGCCTGCCTTGGAGCTGGCCATGAGCCTAAACCTCTACAAACCATGGGCCAAATAAACCTCTCCTTAGCGTTGTGGTGTTAGGACTGTGACTAAGATGCTCATGTAGACTCCGGGCCTCGGACAGGGTGGCACATCCGAGGACAGCCACCGTCTGGCCCGGGGAGAGTGGTGAGGGACTCGCAGCTGGCTAGGGAACAAGCGTGGGTCTCAGGACTTTGACACCACGGCTTTCTGTGCTGCAGCAGGTCTTCCCCCAGGACCCTCTGCCAGGCTGTTCTTGGGAGCCAGTTGACCATGGACTGGAACGTGAGCCAAAATAAGCTTCTCCACCTAAACTGTGGGTGTCGGGTTGTGTCCCAGTGAGGAGGACAGTGGCGGAGACAGCCCCGTGACAGCCCAGCGGACTGGTCTCACCCATGCTCACCTGTCTGTCCTTCCTCCCTGACCCCTGCGACGCGCGTGGATCAGTCTCCCCTCCAGCGTGTGCTCACTCTCCAGGCGGGCTGGCTTTCTTGGTACCATGCCTTTCAGTGACTCTGGAGTTGTGGGGTGGCTCTGCAGCTCCCCTCTGTCTGGCACTAAGTCATGTCCACTGCCTGGACGGCCACAGCCTATTCATCCACTCACTGGCTGGCCGGAGGCCCTGCTGGATGCTCCAGCCTCGGTATCATGAGGACAGGCTGCAAAGGTCAGTGTGCAGGCTGGCCTGGGAGTGGCTGTCCATCAGGAGCTTCCTCGTGTCCCTGGTGGTGTGGGCCTGGCCCTGTGACCATCAGAGTCCCTTGCTAAAGGAGGAGGATTTGCGGCCTGGTGATGCGATGACCCCTGAGGGGCGCGGGAGGGTGCTGCCCGGGCTGCTGCTCTTGTGGGGGAGGCACCTGTGCCCATTCTGGGCGGGGTGGGGTCCGGGAGGGATTCTGCAGGCATCGCAGGACAGGTCTTCATGTGTGCCTTCATGCTGCCCTCCAAGCGGCTGTGTGTTGTGCGTCTCTGCAGCCCAAGAGAGAGTTCCTGAGGCCCCTCATCCTCCCGGGATCGGCTCAGGCATTTCGGGACCAGTGTGTCAGGGTATCTTGGTGTTTGCATCTCAATTTCCCTTCCGAGGCCAGGTGAGATCGCCACCTTCCCACATGCTCCTTTGCCGTCTGAACATCTCCTCTGCTGTGTTCCCTCGGCTCCATCCAAACGCGGAAGCTGCATGTTTCTTCCCGGCTGGCACTCTGGGTGTCGGGACAGAGCAGTGCTCAGAGCAGATTGTCCCTGTTTGAAGCCAGCACCTCATCCTCTGCACAGCCTTCAGAGAGGTTTGTGTTTTAATGAAGACAAACTGATTTTCTTTCATGGATAGTGCTTTTGATGTTGTTATCTAAAAGATCCTCACTAAACCCAAGGTGACATAGTTATTCTTCTCTGTGATCGTGTGGAAATCTTACAGCTTTGCACTGTGCAGATAGGTCTAGGATTTATTAGACATTTTGAGGGGAGTGAAAGGCGTTGCTTTGTGCATGTGGCTGCCCTGTTGTCGCAGTGCTGTCTGCTTAAAGTGCTGTCTTCTCTGCCACACTTTTTATCAGCTGCCTGCCGTGGGTCCGGCACCAGCTCTCCCTCCAGGCTGTCAAACTGTCTGTCCACTCCTTGGCCGATGCCACTCGATCCTCACCTGGGCACCCTGACCTTGATCCAGGCCTGGGCAGCCTTGGCCTGTTTCGCTCCTTCCATACAGGGTGTGCACTCCGAGTCTTTCCTTCTCCATGCAGTTTGACAATCAGCTTGTCGATAATCATAAAATCACTGGGATTTTTATTTTGATCACCTTGATGATGCTTTTGAGCTTAAGGTTCCGACTATTCTTGACGTCTCTATTACAAACTAGTTGACTTTTGCGTATTAAGCACAGCATGCTCACTCAGTTCCAGGAGATTTTTTTGGTTTTTTTACTTCCTTTTCTTACCCTATTGTTGTATCTAGAGCTCTGAGTATGATGATGGACAGAAGGGGTGAGAAGGGATAGACACCGTAGCTTCTTTCTGAGCTTAATGGAGAGCTAGGAGTTTCTCATAATTAGAAATGATACCAGTTTTGGTAGATGTCCTCTATCAAGAGGAGGGAATTATCTTCTACTCCTAGCTTGCTGAGGGTTTTTATTATGAACAGTGTTGGAATTTTTTTCTTTTTTGAAACATGATCTCACTGTGGAGTCCAAGCTGGTCTGGAACTCAGTCTTCCTGCTTCATCATGTTGGATTCCATCAGATATATTTTCTACATTAACTGGCGTCATCACATTTGATTTTTATTATTTGGGCTGTTGAGATAATGTCATGTGTGGAACCAGCCTTGCATACATTGGGTAATCTGCTCTGTTGAGTTCAATCACTTTTACACATTGTTGGATTTGATCTGAGAACACTGGGGTGGGGTTGTATCTGCTCTGAAGCTTTCCTTCCTTGTCATGGTGCTGTCTGGCTTTGGTCTAAGGTAATGCTGCCTCATACAGTAAGTTAGTGATATTCTCTCTGCTTCTAGCTTATGAAACAGATTACAGAGAACTGGTATAATGTTTTCTTTAAGTGTTTGGTAGACTTCGCCAGTGAACCCGTGTGGCCTGGCGCTTTCTGATTTGAGAGACTGTCAATTAACTCAGTTTCTGTGACAGACAAGGCCTTTTGGGTGATCTGGCTGTCTAAATTGGATCTTGTATTGTGTCTCCCAAGGTATTGTCTTTTTCATCTGAGTTATGAATTTGTAGGCATGGAGTTAGCAGTGATACCCTGTGTTATCCTGGTGATGTCCATGGAGTTGGAGGGAAAGGCCTCTCATTTCTGGTGTTAATAACTTGTATTTTCTCTTTTGTTTTCTTTGTGCTGCTGGGGATGGAAGCCAGGGTCTTAGGCATGGCAGGCAAGGACTCACGCCAAGCCCATGGTGATTTTCTTGCTGACAGAGAGGCAACTTCGAAATGCTGAGCACACTGCATGCAAGTCTTCATAATAGCTGCCTTGTGGCTTTTACTGAGAAAGCTCTATAAAGCTAAAGTTATTTTGTCATGACTCAAAAATGAGTACCACATTAATTTCTTTTTTTAAATTTTTTGGTACCAGGGATCGACCTTGGGACCTTGTGCTTTCAACGCAGGCACCAGAACCACTGAGCTAGATCCCTGGCCCACATTAATTTCTTTGCATTTTTATTGACTTTTGGGAAAATAAACTACATGTGGATCAAAGGACAAAGTTCCAGATAAATGCAAAAATATGTTAAAACTTCCCGAAGGATTATGAGATTAACAAAGAAAAATACATATAGCTTTCTTTTTTTGCTAGTGATAAGTGTGATAGTAAGAAATACCACATGTGAAAGATGAACATATTTGTAATGCTCTCAACTCATTGTTTCCATTTCTTAGCTGGACACTGGCAGATCATGGCTGCAATGGTGAAGATTCGATGCCCTGATGGTCCTCTGATGCTGGGTCTGTGCACTGAGCCAGGGCCTGCAGGAATCACAGCCAGCCCTGTGAATCCAGCTGGGGCGTGTCAGGAATCGGCCTCACCACTCACCATCATCACGGTCACCTGCCGTCTCCCTGCCGGCGTCCTGGGCCTGGAGGTGCTGTGGGAGGGCAGGTGAGGGAGGCCTGTTCAGCATGGTGCTGCTGCTGGGGACTGGCGGGCCGTCCTCAGGCAGGCCAGCCGCAGCGATGGCCCCTGGCGGGGAGAATGCGGAGCAATGGCAGAGAGGGTGGGCGCCCAAAAAGGGAGGAGGCCTCCAGAGGGCGGGAGCGGCTGGCTGCTGCTGAGGGGGACAGAAGAAAGGCCGCCAGTGAAGGGAGGGCTGGAGGGAGAGGTGGCTCGGATCCTCAGCAGCCCGAGCCCCTTGGACTCTACCAGCACATGGGCTCCAGCTGGACCCCGCCTCCCTTGGGGTGAGGCCTGGAGCGACCCCGCCCACAGCGGCCCTGATCCCGCCCCTCACGGGCTCTCAGGCGCCTTTGCCCTTTGCCGAACCCTGGGGAACTCGTGAAGGTGAACTCGCTTCCGCCTGTACGCGGGCTCGGTGGCTTCGGGCGTGCCCCTTTCTTCTTAACAGTGAAACCGAGGCTATTTTATTGAAAACTGGAATGGAGGAAAAGTAATTTTTTTTTCTCGATAAAACTCTTGGATCTATATAATTTCTCTGAGTTTGAAATAATGAGAACTCACTCCAACAAAAAGTAAATATTATTTTTCTCCAAAAAATTTAATTGCAGAACTGTTTACAGGGGCTAAATATCAGCAGTCCAGAAAGTGAAAAAGGATTATTCTAGAAGAGATTAGGGGAATGGAAAATATTTTTCTTTCAATAACTGAGAACAGAAAAAAGTTATGAGGTAAAAAACTTTGAAAAAACTTCTTAAATGCCTTAAAATAATGACTGGCATTCTGATGAGAAGTTATTAAACAAGACCCAAGAGACAATTTAGATGAAGACCACAGTGAACATCCGGATTGGCATCCTGGACACCACTAGTGGGAATTTACCAAAAGAACCATAAAAGCACGAGAAAGAATCACACAAAGGGGTTTCATTTCTGTGACTGTAGAGATGGGGGTATTTGGTGCTCTGTCCTTGCGGCTGGTATGAGTTGCTGTGTATATTTATTCATAGATGTACTTAAATGCTTTTGTCTTGAACTGTGACTACAGCTGGCCTCCTCCTTCGAGCAGGCCCTGAATTTCTGTCGCAGGGACTTAACCAGGTTCTCGGGCCACACTAGTATGTGGCAGGGAGTGGGGGGGGGGGTCTCTACAGCAAGGTCCTGTGGGACCCACCCGAGAAGTGGCTCCCTCGTTGGAAATGAAGGATCAAAAGCAGTCCAGTTCTTACTCCGGTCTCGGGAAAGGGGGCGAGGGGATGTTCATCCAAGCCCTCTGGCAGTGGTGACCCATGGAAAGGCGTGGCACTCGTTCTCGGTGGCAAACTGGGGTGAATGAGGGCACAGCAGAGAGCTGCTGGGCTTGGTAAGAGTCCACAGCCAGGCTCAGCCTCCTCCACGGCGCCTGCAGGCTCGGGCCGAGTCCTCTGGGTCTGGATAAGCACCACGGTCCAGAGTCGCTCAGATCTCAGAGGGGGAGGTAGCCCTCTGTCCCCTTGGCTGGTGTACTCACGAAACCTTTTAAAAAGTAGTTCTGCAGTAGGTGACTAAGGCTTCTTCTGCAAAGAAGTCATCTGCCAAGGGCTCAGACTGAAACGTGAGATAAATGCTGGCTAAAAACGCTGGGGCTGGGGCAGCGGTTGGAGCTGTGGACCTGGACCATGGGGCCGGGCTGAGAAGCCTCCTCCTGCAAGCTCCAGGCCTCCGTGTCTGAGTGTGCGGAGGACCCGCGCCAGGAGCTGGGGCAGCCAAGTCCACCCCGCTCCCCGAGCTCATCCTTCTGTTCCCTTAACTGTCGGAGCAGTTCCACACGATTTGGGGGGAAAATCATTTCACAATTAAATTATGATTAGGCCTAGTTTCCTGCCTACAGGCCAGCTATGGCATGATGAGACATGACTCCATTTTCACCTCTGGTCACACGAAAATCTCGATGATTCAGTGATGCTGTGATGCTCCAGGGCAGGATTACAGCAGCTGAGCACACCTGGGGGGCAGCACACAGTTCCTCATTGTCCCAGGCTTCCGCCCTGCTGCACTGAGTCACCTATTACGCTTGTCACTCCCGATGCAGTGAATCAAGGTACAGCAAGCTTGGGGTCTTCGCTGCCCAGAGCCCCATGGATCAGGCCCAAAGCTCAGCTTTTTCTCTTTTTTTTTTTTTGGTACTGGGGATTGAACTCCGGTCCTTGCGCTTGTGAGGCAGGCAACGGAACCACTAGGCTAAATCCTCGGCCCTCAGCTTCTTCTCTAAGGCTCTCTTTTCTATCTTTTCTGTCTAATTCACTAATTCTCCTTGGGCTGCCATGGCCCGCAGGAGACTAGGACTTACTTGTGTGATGGGGGACAACTGCCTGCTTGGTCGGGCACGTGGAAACGGTTCTTGGAAGCCTCCAGAAACTGAGATGAAAGCCAGCAGCAAAGAAGGCCCTCACCATCACTTCTCCATCTCCAGGCTGCCCCAAGCTTGCTGTCAAACCCCCATGGAGCAGGACCGCAAGCACGAGTCCCCATGGCACCCCCATCAGCCTGTTTTTCTTGGTGATGTGGGTGTCCTGCATGGACACTCGCTGCACCCCATGGGGCAGGCACTCACCGAGGGTGGCCAGTGGCCTGGCCCCTCACGACCATGGCTTAGGGGTCCATGCTGAGCCACGCAGTGTGTTTGAGGACCCAAACCTACCAAGAAGTAGAGACAAATATTCAGATAAAAACAAGAGAACCCCCAGAAAGTTTCAAGGAAGTATGGTTTGAAAACCAACTAGAGAAATGTGAAATGCTGCTCCCGAGGTAATGTGTCTCAGATGACCTCACTGGGTGTTAAATTCGCAGGAATAAAACCAGAAGTCCAAGGCTGGAGAGCACATAGCTGGGAATGAACAGAGGGAAGAGCAGGGTCTGTTAGAATGGGAACCCGGTTGGTCCCAGTTCCAGGGACACGGACAGAGGGGGCCCCTTGCTGCCCTCCCACCCCCAGTGCTGTTTCTGGCAGCACGTTTGGGTTCCTCCTGGACATAGCCTCTCCTGGCCCCTGGCCTCTCCCTCCAGATTCCTGGGGTCCTGTCTGGCCCAGTGGCCATGCTGCTTCACACTGGGGCCAGCCTCGGCCCATCAGATGTGCACGTGACAGCTTCTGTCCTGGGGGCACCCTGGGGCCCTGTCAGATCTCTAACAAGACTGGATCGAAGCTCCGACCTGACCCAGGCCTCCCTGGGACGCCCGCTGGCTCCTGACTCCTCAGCCCCTGGAAGGCTGTGAAGGGCTGGCCTGGTTCCGGTCGCTGTTGTCACACCGAAGCCCTGGCAGACGGGCGGCACAGTTGCTGTTCCCCGCTGGGACCCCGAGGATCGGGCCGCACCCAGCAGCCCTTCTGAGAGCACACCAGGGAGCTCTGACTGCGTCTGTAGCCTACCGCTCTCCGCTGTGGAGCCCCCTGTGGGGCGGGTCCCTAGCACAAGTGAACGGAAGCTGCAGCGTCTTCCCCTGGCGAAGCCGAGACCTGGCCATCAGGGACACAGCCCGAGACGACTGAACGTGCATGTGTGATATCTGCAGCTGTCTTCTGATTGTGAATCTGGCACGGCCATAAACCCAGCAGGGAGCAACCCCTTATGTTGCGGCTACTGAGTCTGTGGCTTTATTTTGAAGAGGCAACCTCGAATGTGATTTATATTTTTCTAATATTTGCCTTTCCACTAAATGCTGGAAGTCTTCAGGGTTGATTTGGAGTTGAAAACATGGACACCACTTCCTTTTAAACACAAATGTAATTTTTTGTATACAACAGTTCAGTGCTTTATACAGCATTCTAGGATGGAGATACAAACTTGTGGAGGAAAACACGGTGACAGTCGTTACTGGTGAGGACGGGCTCACATCAGCGGCAACAGTGAGTAGATGGAGCCGTAGGTGGGTGACACTGGAAATGCTCTTGCTCCAGGCTGCCTTCTGCTCTGTGCCCTGGTCCTCACACTTATTTTCGTGTGTGTTTGAGAGACGACTGAGGCACCAGCAGGCCTGGCGGGGCTGCCAGTGTGAGGGCGTCTCCCCAGCACTGGGCCCTCTGGGGACCCAGGCGAGCAGCTGCAGGGAAGGTCAGCCTGCACCCTGATGTTGCAGGCCCCCTGTGCAGCACATGTCCAGCAGCCTTTTATTCAAGGTATATTTGAAATGTGAGGGCCGGACCCCACCAGAGCTTTGGCCGCACACCCTCTGAAAAGGCCTGACAAAAGACCCCAGGAGGTCTCTGCACCACAGAGCTGCAAAGTGCATGCACGGTGCAGAAACATGGCTTGGCTTCCCGGCCTGCGACACAGCGCCACCTGCAGGGGAACTGGAGGTGCTGCCGGGGCAGCCACAGGAGCTGAGTCCTCACTGCCAGCAGCGCCTGCCCCTCTGCCAAGGCGTGAACTTCTTTGGAACCTAGTGGGCCAAATGGGCACAAGCTCCACACCGGGTGGGGCCACTGTGCTACTTGCTCGCCTAGGGATGGTGCAGGCCAAGACTTCTGGGATTGTCAGATAAAAAGTGAGCGGAGAAAACAAAAATCAACCAAATCCACTGAATATTTGGTTCACATTGGGACCATAGAATCCAGAGTCGAAGACAAATCTAATTATCATCTAATATTGCCATGTGCTTCTGAGTGTTTTGTGTGAGTTTGAGGAATAAGATAAAACCCATCAGCTGCCGGGAGGTGCTGGGAGGTGAGCAGGTGGAGTGCACACGCGTGTTCTAATTCCTTATCTAGGCGTGCACACAGACTCTTCGGTCTGTAGTTGCTTCTAACTAGGAGTTCCTCTAAATCGCTTTTACAGTCTAAACTGCCAGTCCTTACACTTGCTTTTAACACAGTGGAGCGAATATAGGAAGAAGCATCATTATGGTACACTATTCAGGATTTAGGTATTTATTAGAAAAATGCTTTGAACACTCTGGGGAAATAGGATTCAGTTATAGAAGAATATTTCAGGGTTGTTTTTTTTTTTTGCAGTTTTCAAGGATATACATTCGTACTGATTTTTGCTTCCAAATATATTTTAAGGCTGTTTGGTAAAATATATACCAGATATGAGGCTCAATTTACAGGGTTTTGTTCTTACAGGGAATTCTTAACTACTCAGCTTTAGAAAAGTAAAACTGTGAAGCTCGACATGCTGTAATACCCACTGTACCCCAGTGAACCCCATGCGTGGTGGGATGTCGGCTATGACCGGAGGGCGGCGCGGCCCGGGTGCCTCGCCGAGCGCCCACGCGGTGGCGCTGTAGGGCCGCGGCGGGCCTTGCACGTCTTAAAGTGCGAATCACGGAGAGAAAACAAAGTGCTACAGGTTGTGGAAAGCTTTCTGCCTATGGCTAAGCACGAGGTGCTCGTTAAAGCAGCAAGAAGGAAGACCTGGTATTTGGGTGGAGACATCTGCCGTGGCAATCCCGTGTCTGCCTGGAGTGCAGACTCAGGCCCGGAGCCTGCCTACTCTGCAGCAGGGAGCAGAGCTGCCTTCCTCCGGGCCAGAGGCGCACCGTGTGCCAACTTTCCCCTTCATGTCTAACACAGGCAAGAAATAGATTCTTGACGTCAGCAATACTGCATAGGACAAGGTAATTCTGGAAAAATACAAGTGTAAACCACATTTCTTCTTTACCATTTAAACTGAGATATACTTACCACTCACATTCATATTCTTACACTTTTGACGTCACAACTGTCATTTTATACAAGCAAACTCTTTTTTAAAGATACCCTGGAAAGTCAACTGATAGAGCAGTTTGAAATGTATATACACATATAAAAAAATCACATGGAGCTTAAGCGGTGAAACTGAAAGAAAACGCTCTGTGAATGCCTTAAGTTACAAAGGAATAAAAACTACAATGGCTGTTTCAGAGAAGTGGGCAACTCTTTCTCACCTGCGCCCAGCTTTCTGGGGCTCGGGTCCCCTCCCACGCATCCCTCCCTGGGGGACGTTCAGCTGGTCCCTGGTGTGAGTATGTGGGATGTCGGAGTGGGCTCGACTCGGAGCGCCTGGGGTTTGGAGAACCTCAGGGTGGAAGCTGGGGGTGGGGGAATCCCTTTCTGTAACCAGGAACTCGACTCAAAGGAGCCCAGAGCTTACGGTTTGCGACAGCGAGGACCAGGATAGCTGGGCTTTCGGGAGAGGGACGCTGGCGGATGGGGGACGGGTCTGTCTTTCCTGCCCTCGGGGTGTAGCACCTGCCACTTGGGGTATCTGATGCCTCTCGGGAGTGGTGAGATGCACCCATTTGCAGCTGTTTGTTATTCTTACCTCTAATATCACACAATGTATAAAAATAGAAATCACAAAATGTCTGGTGTGTCCTGTCTCCAGAGGCCTGTCTGTGTCCTCTAGGACGAGGAGGGGCGCTGGCTGTCACCACGCCGTCCCTCAGGGTGGCTGAGAGGCGGGCCATCAGTTGGAGGAAGTCATTCCTGCTCGGCACACCGAGGAAGTCGAAAGCATCCCACCGTGCTTATGGTACAAAGGACACAACAGTGAGGGCGGCTTCGGTGGAGGAAATGAGACAAAAATTACCAGGTAGGCAATAAACTGTACAGCGTTTTGTTAAAAAGAATGAGAACAGGCGAGTGTTGCTGCATCGCGTCCGGTCCGGTCCGGTCCGGTCCGGTCCTCAGAGCCGGGTCTGGGCCTCGGGGATGTAGATCTCGATGCTGTCGGCCCGCTCAGTGGCTGAGTTCTGGCGGAAGGAGGCCGCACGCTTAGCAGCCATGAGCCGTCTCCGGGCCTCCTGGCGCTGGCGGTCTGGCAGGTCCAGAGACTTTTCTCTTGTGATGGGAAATTTCCCCTTGGGGGGCTTCTTTGGTATTGGAGGGGGGACCTTTCTTTCCTCCTGAAAAGGGTCACAGGTGGGAAGTGGTCAGAGGGGCTGTGCGCCTCCAAAGGCCCCAGGCCCTAGCCCGGCCGCTCTTGCTGTGTGGCTCAGACTCGCCCTGGTCTCCGACCTTTGTGCCCTGTGTAATCTGTGGTCTCCCAGATCCCTCAAGGGAGGCAGAGGCATTGGGAGGGTTTAGGAGTCAGGAAACATCTGCATGTGACACTGGGTGTGTCCTCATCTCCACAGGTTTGCAGGAAGGCTTATCCTCCTCCCATGCTTTCTAGAGCACCACGTCCTGCCTGATGCTGGCACACACCTGACAGAGCCTGTGGGCACTGTCATCAGCTGAAGCAGGGTTTCGTGCATGCTCATGAAAACCAGGCTGTGTGGACAGGTGTCTCAGGGAACCATTTAGTAACCTAAAACCTCACTGACCTCAATAGTGTTGTGCAGATGGGATGATTTACCTCTTGCTGGATAAAAGGATACAAATAATTATTTCTGACTCTTAGTTTATTTTCTTCTTTTGGTACCAGGGATCGAACTCGGGTCCTTGAGCTTGTGCAGCAGGCAGCAAAACCACTGAGCTAAATCCCCAGCCCCTCTTAGTTTATCTTCTTAATAACTGTCACCAAAATACGTGGATGGCTTTTTCAGAAAAATCTCAGTTTTGCAACAACTGCAATGCAGAATGCTTGTGCTGTTTAGTGACAGGTTTGCATGCTGTGGTCTCAGCACTGCTACCCCTGAGCCAGAAGCTCTCTCTCTCCTCCTTCCCAGGAAGGCCACAGGATGGGGCCCATGAGCCCCTCCCATGCGCCTGCCCAGGCCCCAGCCCCCAGGGCCATGGGTGGGGTGAGCAGCTGTCTGGTGTCTGCGACTTTGCCCCTGTAGCCCTTGTCACCAAGACCTAGGCCAGCAGCAGTGGGTCCTCGGAGCAGTGAGGCCTTTGGGTGCTGGAGCATGCAATTCCTGCTCTCAGCACACGGCCCAGCTCACCACCACTCCCCTCGCTGCTCGGCACCTCTGGAGCCTGGGGCGGTGAGAGCCGCCTGCAGGGAGCTGTGGCCCAGGGACAAGCTGGGCATCTGTGCGGAGCCCGGAGCCTCCACCAGGGACGAGGCTGCCCGAGGCCACCCACTCTGCTCAGGGTGCTGTGTCTTTCGTGAGGGCCCACTTCCCCCTACCTTCTCTGCGTCTGGGGAGAGGGCTGCTGTGTGCATCTGGGCCCTGTGCTGTGTGTCGGTGCCGCCTCAGGATGATCTTCCTCTTGGGGTCAGCGCCGAGTGCCTCCTTCACCACACAACCAAGCGACAGAGTGCGACCACTGGCTTGCAGCCCGCGGAGTCTTCCAGGCACCCTGCCTTCTGCTCTGCCCCGGGGTCGGCGGCAGGAAGGGTGTCCTGGTTGGCCCCTGTGGTCTCTGGCCTGGAACTCCACTAGGTGGCCAGTGGCACCTTTCAAGGGGGTGCAGATGAAGATAACCTACGTGGGCTTTGTTTTGTGTTTTGCTGTGTGGCCCAGGTTTGCCTCAGACTCATAGCAACCCTCCTGCCTCGGCTTCCCACGTGTCGGGTTGACAGCTGTGTGGACCACGCCCAGCTCTTCACTGGCTTTTGCCCTAATGACCCAGCTCTGTGTCCTTGCCTGTATGCCAAACACCACCTCTTGAAGGTATGCTGGATTGACTTTCTTGCTAAGTCTGCTGCAGTGGTGAATGTCTGCCTAGAGTGCGCGGGGTGTGACTGCTGCTCTGAGGTGCGTGGCTGTCATTGGGTGTAGGCTACCTCAGCCCGGGCAGCTCTACTGCAGGAGACTCTGCTGTGGAAGAACACCTGGTTCAGGCTTAGTGTCACCGTTCAGCGTACTTACTGGCCAAGGCTGACAGAGCCACAGGGCAGTGACACCCTCAGACCATTCGTGGGGTTTAGTGTGTTTTGTCCCTCACTACAGGCCTGCAGTTGATGGCACAGGGCCGTGGGAAACTGTCACCACAGCAGACCTAATGCTGTCCTGGGAGATCATCCTAACAGCCCAGATGCAGGCTGGGCTCAATCTCTCAGATCATCCCTCCTCATGTGAGTGAGGCCACAGAGTCACATGTGCCCTCATGTGTGCTCTAGGAAAGCTGACTGCTGTGGCGTGTCCCCAGCTTCATTCTATGGCACACACAGTGCGCATGCACAGCCCCACGTGCTTAGGCAGCATCTGGTCCTGTGCTGCTCACTGAGGGCTGGGAGACCCTGGACCCTGCAGAATCAGGAGCTGCAGGTGGGTCAGACACTAGGGGCACCAGCTACAGCCTGTGGCCCTAGCACACGGCACACGGCACACTCACCTCCCTCTCGGGAGACTCCATGACCCTCCAGTCGTTCAGCTTCAGCTGGTGCAGCTCATCGAACTTCATGCTGACGTCCTCGACAGAGAGCTGCAGCATGTCCCAGTAGCCTGCCAGGTCTTGGGACGTCGGCCTCGGCATGGCGCTGGGGTCCTGCAGAGACAGAGGGGTTCAGAGGCCCTCCAGACTGGGAAGCCTGGCTCTTCAAACGCCGATGCAGTATTTGGGCAGGGTCATCGGGACTGGACGGAGGTTGTCCACAGCACATGTACCTGCTGGTGGTCTTCCCCATGTAGCACAGCCCTCCCACGTTCCGTGCTGCAAATGCTGGGGATAGTGGCAAACATCAAGGTCTCAATGCTCAACAGTTCACAAAAGCGGGGGTGGGGGGGCAGCTCTGTTTTAGACTTTTCCACAGGGACCAGGCTGGGGTGTGGCTTGTGATGGGGCAGCAAGCGGGCTGAGCGCCAGCTCTGTATTCTGATGAGGCCGAGCTCTGTGCTGAGGGGGAGCAGCACCTTCCAAACACCGCATGTGTTTAGTCTGCTTCCAGGTGGAAGGGCGCAGGCCAGTGGGTCTCTTGGGACAGAGCCATCTCAGCGATGGGCACCCTCCTCAGAATGCCGAGTGCTGCTGCCCTGCGCCCGGGCCATGCCCCCCTCAGAACGTGGCCTGAGTGGGCTCCGTGTCTGCAGCGTGCCTGTGTCCTGACTGAGGGCGCTGCTCTGGGGGGGCTCCCTTGGCTCAGCGGGCAGCTGGCTCAGCCTGGCTGCCCTCAATAATCAGACTTTGATCTGAATTTGCTTAAAATGTGTGAACTTCGGCTCACTCCTCAGTAGTTTGCACCAAGAATGCCATGAACTTGTTTGGTTGGCTTACATTTCCTTTAACCTGACTTAACGTCCACATCCAAGTGAGTCCTTAGGCACCATCGTCTTCTCTTGTGTGCAGCCTGTGGCAGTACACACTGCCAGCAAGGGTCGCAGGTCAGAGGGCTGCCTTGCACGGGCACAAAGCGGCCCCTTTTCCTCACTCAAAGGGAGATCTAGAGCAGCTTCCTGTTCTCCTCTGGACCACTAGGGGGCGACCTCTGACCACAACAGGTGCTCAGCCTCACATCTGGGCCAAAAGCAATGCTGGCGCAGGGGCCACCTCCAGCCAGCAGTGCTGGAAAGTGGACATCCACATGCTGGACTGAAGGCATCTCTGCCAGCCTGTGTTGAGATCACGTCAGATGGATCAAAGACCTTGATAGGAAACCAACTTTGAAACGGGTGGAAGACAGCACAAGGGAAACACTCGAAGCCAAAGACACAGGCAAGGACTTCCTGAATAGGACCCTGGTGACAGAGAGTAACAGCAAGAATCAACAAATGGGACCACAGCAAATCCAAAAGCTTCTGTACCACAAGGGAACAGCAGAGAAAAGAGCCCACAGAGGAGGAGGAAATTGGTGCCAGCTGCTCATCCGAGGGACACAGCCTGGAGAGTGTGCAGGGCTGTTCTGCTCGCTTGTATGCGAGAGGCGCTCAGCAGGAGCCTCCTGGGGACAGGGGCGCTGCGCTCACGCGGTCAGTGCCCTGAGCAGCCTCACCTTGAGAAGGGCTGTCTTCGAGCTCCACCCTTGGGATCTGGTCTGCATCTTCTAGGGCTGTTCCTGGCCTCAAACTTCCAGCCACCAGCAGTGCTCCTACAGCTGGGGACCACGAGTGACAGAGCACTCACGTCTGTCTCCCAAGAGTTTCAGGGCTCGTGTGTGTACTAATGCTGAGTAGAAGCGGTAAGGGAAGGAAGCAGCCAAGGCAGATCAAAGGCATCCACGGCATTAGGAGGAATCATTCCGAGCTCTGTAGCAGCTGCTTCTGGGCGGCAGGAGACGAGCATTGTCCAGGCTTCAGCACCACACATCCAAGGTGACTATCCCGGCCGTGAATGACTGGTGGGGAGGCAGGAGTGTGGACAGCATGTGTGGCAACCAAAGCTTCATCCACTGCCTGTTTCTCTGAGGTCTCAAAACCTCCCAATGCCCTGTTTGGTGCTAGGAAAGAACCCAGGGCCTCACACACGCTAGGGGAATGCTCTGCCACTGACTGGCCCAGTCCCTTTTAAACACCGGTAAGTGTTACGTCGAGGTGACAAGTTGGCAACCCTAAATCTGGTGCTGACTTTAGTGGGTGCAGTGGAAGCGCTGGAGCAAGCACGTTTCCGACACCTCATGAAGGGAGCAGAGCTGCTCCAGGGGCCCGTGCCTGACCAGTGCATGAGGCTGTCGTGTGTGCTCAGCATCTCTACAAACTGCAGACAGAAGCAGCTGGAGTACCTGTTGCCCCACTGCACAGGCTACAGAGAGCAGTCTGCATCCCCTGGAAAAGCTGGGTGTGAAAAATTAGGGCATCAGTGCAAAATCACCCGTGAGGGGCACAGACACCACGCAGCTGTGGTGCAGAGTTACACAGATACTTTTTGCAGTGAGAAAGAAGAGCATACAATGTGTACGTGTGTGCATGCACGTGTGTAAGCACACACCTATCACTGTCTGTAGGTGAGCATCCATAAGACATCAGTGCTTGCACACACGAGCTTAGACACCTTTGGGTGGTTCTTCCCTTTGCCATCAGAGGCCAGGCTTGATGCCAGCTGTACTCACAGTCCTAGCTCATGGTGTATTCATTTCCATCCAGACTGTACATGAGAGCTGAGCCACTTCGAGCATCTTCCTAACCTCTTTACGTGTGTGCGCCTATACCTCTCTATTCTACGGCCTCCTCAGGTCATTTTCTCTGGCAGTGATCTTGACCACAGGAGTGATTAGCTTCCCAGCTCCTCCGAGGTCTTCTGAAGAATCCCAGCAGAAGAGGCCAGGCTTTGCCACCTCCAGGACTCCTGGTGCCTTCCACCAACAAACATACCTCTCAGACCAGCTCCAGCTGCAAGCAGAAGCCAGGGTCTGGGTGTGTGTCCCCTGGGGCCTGGGGTGCAAGTGCCCAGGGCTGGCTGCATCCTCTCTCATGAGCTCCCTCACTGTCTGCCATGCAATGTGCTCCAGCCCATGAGCAGCCTAAGCATGGGCAGGGTCAGCTTCAGCCGCCAGGTCACTCACCATGTTCTGCTGGCAGAGCCAATAGAACTGCTGGAACTTCTGGGACATGAGCAGCTGGGCGCTCCCCACGGCGCTGCGGATCTTCCCGAGAACTGTGGGAGACAGGACAGGTCAGCCAGGTCAGCTGGGGACAGGAGCAGAAGGGCTCCACCTCAGGGAGTGTCCGGCACTGGCCTGGCACCCTGTCCTGGGGACTGGCGTTGCTGGGCGAACTGCTGGGCACCCTTGAGATTCATGGATTCCATGAGTTCAGCGAACTCCAGGAAGATGTTAAGCCCTGAGTTCGGAGAAAGCGCACTGCTGTCTATTATTTCCCTGACTCAATGAAAGAATCTCTGGTGAGTGTGGGCAACCATCCCAGGGCACTGCCACCAGATGCACCTTAAGGTCGAAGAGAAGTCACAGGAAGTTGCCCTGAAGTGGCTTTACTGGTGCACAGGGTTCAACAAATTACAGGAAGGTAGGCGTGGCCACTTCCAGTCTTGAGACGGCCACACCTCTGTCCCCAGCACCCTGACTGTCCCCCTGCACCCACCTACCTCCCCTCCTCTGGTCATGTGTGAACACGACCCTGATCTGGAAAAGGTGCCAGGGCGACTCCAGCTCAGACTCCAAAGCCACCAGGTTGACGGGATCCCTTCTTTTTCTTTTTCCTTTTACCCTTAGAGCCAATTTATTTTTACACCACGCTTCATTCTAACAAGTTTAAGAATTTGTTTAAAAGATTAAGCACAAGTTTTAAATTCTAAGGATTAATAAAAAACAAAACAAAACAACAGCCTGGGGATTTTCAGCATGATGGGCAAATGTTCTTCTTGCGGAGATCTCTTTACCTTCCCATCCTGGTGCCTTTGCTGTTTTGACAGCCATGATCTCTACCATCTTACATCTCTGAGTCTCAACACTGGGAGCTGAATACCTTGGGAAGGACAAGCGGGAAAAGGAGCTCTGGCCAGAGTCCTAATGGCTCTGCATCATGCTGGATTTTCAGAGTCCTGTTCTAACTGGAGAACATGAGTTGTCCATTATCTGAGCTCTGCTATATTCTCTCTGCCATATTCTGCAGATACAGCCCTGCCTTGTACCGATCTGGTCCCCTACCAAGTCTTTATGGGCCAATCTTCCCTTAGGATATTCTAATTTGAAAAACTGATGTTGTTTCCTTTTGTGTGTGTGCATGTGTGCACACGTGTGTGTGTGTGTGTGTGATGATTACATTTTTCTAAACTACAAATTAGGTCACAAAGCCCAATGACAAATAAGTTTTTGACTTATGAGCCACATTTGGTGTCATACTTAAGAAACTATTTTATTGAAGTGATATCCTTGCAAAGAAATAAACTTAGCTATATATGTTCTATATAATCAGCTCTGCAATTTTTAAACATTAGGAATTGGAATTTTTCTTCAGAAATATGTTCTGTGACCAACTCTATATTATGGTCCATATAACTATCAACAGACATATTTGCTTGTTGAATTAGCCTCATTTCTTTATGTTATGGGAATATTTGTGCACATAAAAACTTGCTCAAGGGCTGGGGATTTAGCTCAGTGGTTCCAGCAACTGCCTTGCAAGTGCAAGGTCCCAAGTTCAATCCCTGGGACCAGAAAGAAAAAAACAACTTGCTCAAGCATTTTGATTTCTATGGCTCTAGGGGGAAAGTGAATCCTATTTTCTTTATAAAAAAAAAAAAGTAGCTCATTTCCATGCTGATAGGCACATGTCTCTCCCTCTGAATAGAGGAACACTGGCTATTTCAGCTAGAGGCCTTTTATAGTCTGGAGATCTGGGCTTCATTGGTCTCATCCTTTTTCTGCTGCTGGTCTAGAACTCTGCTCACCTGACCACCTCCTGGGACACTCTACCCTTAAGTGTGGATAATTCCTCAACTATGGAAACAATTCACCTTGGGAATGATGGAGCAGGATAAGAAGTTTTGTAGTGCTCCTTCAAGCAGCTCAGTTATCCACTCCCATTATCTGATGCTCATTACATAAACTGGAAAGTACTTATTGTTCATTTATCTTTCCTCTTTTCCTTATTCTTTCCAGCCATTTAGGTCGAGCAGAGCAGAAAAGTGATCCTGTGAGCCCTGCTGACCCCCAGCAGTAGCCAACCTTGACTTTTGAGCTCAATTTGCCTTGAATGTGAACTTGATGGGCAGGGCTGAAGATATGAAGAGAGCATCTGATTGTAACTCGTTCAGCTGCTGGGAGTGGGTGACTTGCACTTCAGTATTCCAGTACTGTTTTTAAAAGTCAGGTTATCTGTTAAATCAATTTAGTGGGTGGGAATCAACATGAAAGAAAAGAAAGGAAGAAAGGAAGGAAGGAAGGCGGGAAGGCAGGAAGAAAGGAAGGAAAAGAGAGAAAGAAAGGGAAACTGGAGAGAGAAGGGGTGAGGGAAGAGCAGGATCCCTTCCCTTCACCCCCTTTCTCTCTGCCAGGCCAGGTGCTGGGTGCCTTGCAGGGTACCACACAGCTGCACAGCACACTCACCTGGCTTCTCTGTCCCTGGCAAACCTGAGGTGGGAAGCTGACCACAGGGCAGTGTTCTGGAGCACAGTAGCTCATCAGGCCTTGGTCTGCCCAGGGGCACTGCAGAGCCACCTTCCAGCATGGGGACTTCCTGAGTGCTTCCTTCCTGAGGTGCCTGTCCATGGGGCATCGTTTACCTCTCCAGCAGTTTGGGGGGTCACACTCTCCCTCCAGGTGGCTTGCTGAGCACACCTAACTACCCTGCACCAAGCACTGAAAGTGTCGCTAAGTTGCTGGTTCTGCCTGCTTTCCCTGGCCCTGCTGGAGGAAAGGCTTGGCAAGCTCCACTCTGCATGTTTGGGGAGCATGAGGGAATAGGGGGAGTGCTCTGTGGAGATCAGTCCCAAGGAAAAGCTGAGGCAAGAGATCCATACCACAGTGCTCAGTCAAGATGGAATGCTCATGCTCAGGAGGGAGGTTTCATCTGGAGAAGTGGAGGTGATTGGTTTTCCAGCACCTTGGGGATCTATATGTGCCTGCCAGGCGGGCCTGGGTGGGCTGAGACAATTCTCCTGTGTCTAGGTGATGTTCCTGATGGCCCATGGGGCACACTCGACAATCACAGAACAACGGTCATTCCAGGGCCTGGAACTGAGGTCCAATTGCGTTAGCTTCCTTCCACACTAGCTGTTTCTCCAAACATCAGTGATTTTTAACACCAACTACTTTGGAGACATTTGCCATGCAGTAGACGCATCATCAGATCCTGATATCCAAGGGGCCCAACTATTGCTGCTGCTATATTCCCTTTTCTTAGCCTGATTTTAGGGGGAAAAGAATCACATGGATGATAAGAAAGGAGTTCACTATGACAAAATGCTATGAGGCTATTGAAAATGATACTCCAGAAATCAATCACAAAGCAGTGGGTAGCACATCCTTCTTATAAAAATGCATGGGGGCCAGGGATTTAGCTCAGTGGTTCCGGTGCCTACCTCACAAGTTCAAGGACTCAAGTTCGATCTCCGGTACCAAAAAAAAAAAAAAAAAAAAAGAATAGCCAAGGTGTCTTAGTTAATTTCTAGATGCTGGGCCGAAATATCTGACACAAGATAAAGGAGGAAAGTTTTTAGAGGTTTCATCTGTAGTCAGCTAGCGCTAAGGTAGGGCAGCATGGCAGAGGGGCATCACATAGAAGAAACAGCCCATGGCAGAGTAGGCAGGAAGCAGTGAGCCTCCCTTTCCCTTCATATTCCATCCAGCTTACAAGCCTATTGGTTGGTGCCACCCATACCCAAGGTGGGGCTTCCCTCCTCAGTAAATCCATCATCCATACCCAGAACCAGGCCAAGCCAATCAGTGGACTAATCCAGTATCACATCCAGCCACTCCCCAAAGCCTCACCTATGAGCACAAGAGGCTTTGGGGGGACATCTAGTTATAAACCATAACACTAGTGTTACATATAACATGATCTTGAAAGTGATTTTATCTTGGGTAGGACAATGGATTTAAACACTTCTTATCTGTCTGTATTTTCTTTTTTCTGTAGATGTTCATTCTTCAAAGTTTTATTACAGAAAATTTCACACATACAGATGATCTGAAAGAAATACACAGGAAACACTTGTAGCCTGTACTCTCAGAATCAGCAATTAGCATTCGCTGTATGCTTGTAGTTTTTCCTGAGCCACCTGCAGCTGAGCTGTAGCCAGCAATTCACCCCCTCACCCAGTCCAATCTCAAAGTCATCATCGCCCCCAAGAGGTGAATTCCTGATGGCGTCTCATTCTGGATTGATTCTGGGATATGGGAAAGCATAAAAGAACAATAGTAACTTTGAATAAAAGTGAACATGCTAGACCACACTTATGCATCTTCTAGTCTTAGGAAGAGCAGGAAGTTACAGGTCTTGATCCCTGGGCCCTGGTGCCTCCTGCAAATCCACAGTGTGCATGGGGGGCACTGTCTCCATTCCCTCTGGTCTGATCTGCAGCCAGACCTGAAGCAGGGGAGAAGGGATGAACGGGGAGGACACAGGAAGCTCCTGGAGTTGGTCTAGGATGAGCAGTCCTTTTCCAAAATGCTTGGGACAGAAGGGTTTTGGATTTCAATTTTTTTTTTTCAGATTTTGGGATGGTTGCATAGATTTACATCTAGATGCTCCCTTAAAGACACATGCACTCATAGGCAGGACCTTTGGTGGGTGACTGGATTATAGGGGTGTCAGAGCTGATTTGCTGTTGGGAAGTGGGGTTTGTCCGAAGAGGTGGTCACCATGGGTGTGACCTGACAGGTGTATCTCCCTTCCATCTCCTCCCTTCATCTCCTCAGACTCCTGCCCACCAGGCCCCACGAGTTCTGCCATGGAGCCAGCAGACTACGGACTGAAGTGTGAGCCAAAATAAGCCTTTCCTCTTCTAAATTTCAGGTGTGGAGCATTTTGTCCTAGTGAGTTAGAAAGTGACTAAGACAGACATAGCAAGAGGTCCTGGGGACAGAGCCCACGTCCAAATACAAAATTTATGCATGTTTCATGGATGCCTCATACACATAGCTTCAGGTCACTTCACACAATATTTTTGGCGTGCCTATGTCTTCTCTACAGCCCATCACATGAGGTCAGGGGCAGAATTTTCCACTTGTGGCAGACATCATGTCAGGGTTCAAAATGCTTGAAATCGAGCATTTGGGATTTGGGGTTTTCAGATTAGGGCTGTTCAGGATGTGCAGGGTGAAGCAGTAAAAATTCCAGATCGGGGTGCAGTGGAAGGAGAAGGGGTGGAGTCCAGGGTCTGGGAAGGCACAGGTCGGGGCAGAGAGGAGTGTTTCCCCCTTCACAGATGACCACCCCACACGGAACTCAGAACTCCTTCAAGGTCCCACCTGGCTGGTACTGCGAGGGACAGCTTTCCCCAAAGGCAGGGTCTGTTTCTCTTGCATTCTGTCTCCCAAGTTGTTGAAAATCCTGAGATGGGCTTGATTTGCTCAGGTTGTCACCGTGGAGCTATGCGTGTGGTGAATAAATGAAGTTATTTCACTGAGTCCATTTCTTCAAACTGTAGTTAAAAATTCAATGGCTTTTGTAAAATTTCAACTTTAATCTGTAATCTTCATATTCCTCTTAAAATGGAATTCTGCGGAAGTAGTAATAGAAGGCACTCAAATTTGGAATCTTCAGCACAACATGAATAGATGGCCCAGTCTCCACATTGATTTAATGTGGTGGGGAGTTATAAAGGTGTAAATCGAATATCTCCAGAAGAGATAACAAATGTCAGGGAGTGAGCCAATGCCGTGATTGCTGATGGCAGGAAGACTTTGCTGCTCATCGAGTGGGAAGGGTCCCATCTGATACCTACAATGTCAACAGCTTCCTATAATTGCAGGGAATTTGAAGTGAAAATTCATTTTATTTTTTTCCACTGTACGTCCCTCATTTTGTCATAGTTTAGACATTTTTCCTCTCAAAAGCTAAGGACTAATGCTCATCAGAATGCAAATTTACAAAGAATCTGATGTAACCCTCGCCTTTGATGTACAAAGAAATTTGCTTAACTTTCTTGCTCTTTCAATTTACTTTTCATGCATCTTCTCTAATTTCCAATTCCATGTAAATTTGCTGCGAAGTACGAGGAAAACATTCCCACGGTTCTTATGTGTGAAACAGACGTGGTGTTTTCAGTTTGAAAGGGTTGCTTGGGCTGCAGTCCAGGTGCGGTCCTGCCCCAGGGACCTGCTGGCATCACTGGAGCCCACATCCCAGCGGCCACTCAGCTGTCAAGGTGTCTTGGTACCTCAATGCCGTGGCACGGTTCCGCTCGCCACACAGGGATGCCTACCAGAACTGAGCTGGCAGCTGCCACCGTGCACAGGCGATCTGTTCTGCTGAGACCACGTCCATGGCTGTTTCCTCCCGCAGGGGCGGGGACTTTGGGGGCTGGAGGTGAGGTGCAGGTGCTTGTTGGCCATCTCCTCCTCATGCTGTGTTGAATGTGGTTCTGTTCCGTCTCCAGGCCATCCTCGGCCTTTGTCTCCACTCTGCCCTGCATGGATGTCCACTGCCCTGGACACCCTGTCCAGATGACCGTGTCTCCTCATGCAGGTGGCCTGGGATTTGTGTGGCTCGAGACACTGTGGTCCCCACTCATCTGGTCCTCAGAGGAGGGAGTGGGTGACCACAAGGCTCCTCAGGGTGGGTCCAGTCAAGAGAACGTTAGCTCGGGCTGTCGGGAGTAGCAGAGCCTGGCAGCTCCCTGTTCCCCCGAATGCCTGCCCTGCATGCAGGCACCCCTGCTGGGGTCCTCTGAGTGCCCCTCCCCAGGCCAGGGTCTGCTCTCCACAGCTCTGGATGGCTGGGTTGCTGCTGCTTCCACTTTATGCCGTCTCTCTCTGGTTTTGTGTTAATGTGAGAACCCCAAACCTCCCCTAGCACTTCATTGTGCGTGTGGAGGACAGGAAGCCTGTATGGTGGGGTCAGCAAAAGCTACAAGTGCTGGGCTTGTGACAGTTCCTGTCAACCACAAAGGACAGAAAGAATCCAGATGCCATCCACCCACTTCACTGCTATTATGAATCAAATCCCTTTTTTTTTGATACTAGGGATCGAACTCGGGTCCTTGCGCATGCTTGCAGGGCAGGCGACAGAACCACTGTACGCTGAGATTATGAAGTCACCGTTTGGGCAAAAATTCCTGCAATGGATATTTCAATATTCAGAGCTCAGACTTTTGGCCTGATGAGTCACTTAATTTCATCTTTATTTAAAACGTGCTGAGACTAATGACTATCTGGTGCTAAAGCCAGAGCCAGTGGAGGTCACCTGACTACCACGCACTGCGAGGGAAACACCTGGACCACTGGACGCCGCGCGGGTTTCCTGCAGCTCTGGGAGAGCAAGCATCTCCTCATCTGACTCCTGAAATGGGAAACCTCGCGACGCTGCGTGTCTGTCCCTGTCCTGCGTGCTCCAGGCTCACAGTGTGCGCCTGCACTGAGTGAGCGGTGAGACCGCACACCCAGGCTGTGGAGCAGGGCTGTGTGCGGGCCACTGTGGCCCGGCCTGGCCTCTTGCTGCTCCCTTGTCCCCCATGTCATGAGTGCAGAGCTCCCGGCCAGGCCACAGCGTGGTGAAGGCACTGACGCTTGCCTGCCTGCCAGGAGCCAGGAACCTCCCAGGAGGCGGAAGGCAGCCCTGTGCCTGGGAAACTCTGTGCCAGAGTGTGGCGAGGCAGCACAGGGCTCGGGAGGCCAGGAAGCACTGAGAGACGCCGCTCCTGCTCGGCCCTGCACTTCATCCTTCGCCCTCTGCTGCTGCTTGGCCAAACGCAGCTGCCCTCCAGGCCAGAGCAAAGCCTCCCACTCCAGGAGTTTTCCCAGCTGAAGGCCTCTCTGGCACTCTGACTTCTTCTCTTTCTCGGTGTGTGTCCATGGGGACAGTAGGAGGATGAAACCCAGAGCCTGCACCCTGCACTGTATCTCTGGTCCTTGCCACTTTTTATTTTCAGACAGGGTCTTGCTAAGTTGACCAGCATGGGCTCAAACTTGCAGTCCTCCTGCCTCAGCCATCCAGAGTGCTGTGAGCCACCATGCCCAGCTAGATTTTGCCTTTGTGTGGCTTTTATGGGCACTTTTCTCACCGCGTCAATGCTTTCCATTGTTGCTCCTGGTTTTTTCTCCTGTTCCCACTCAGGCTGTATCCTTACTGCTTTTGAATTATTTCTGTCTATCGATTCACTGCCCGCAAAAAGTGTCTAATTGATTCCTGCTGAGGGCACACAATGATGAGAGGGTGTGGAAGACGACCAAACATTCAAAACCAGTCAGCAAAGCACATTTATGGAAACGGAATTGGGAGCTGCAGACGTTCTCCAAGCACTGCCCTGGTGTGAGCAGCACGTTCTGGATGCCCAGCGAGACTCAGGCGGGCAGAGTAACACCTTTGTACCTGCAGGGACGATGCCTCACTGCTGACTTGGGGCCCTCCACTGGGGGAGTTGGGCTGTGTGTGCAGCGCACAGCATTTCCTGTATTTTCCATGCTGGAAGCCATGAATGCCAAGCATAAGAAAGAAATGGAAAACCATGATTGCCCAATATAAGAAAGAAATGGAATCCATGAAACAGATTCAAACAGATATTCAGGAGATTAAACATTCCACTGAAAGCATGCAGAGCAAATTAAGGGAATCTGAAGCTAGAATATCAGATATAGAAGACAGGATTGAGGTTAAGGACCATGAAAACAGAGATTTCTTAAAAACAGAAAGGCACCATGAGAAATCAATCCAGCAGCTGTTAAATGATGCAAAGAAGAATAACATAAGACTGATAGGAGTCCATGAAAAAACAGGAGAAAGTACAATTGACATAAAAAACTGTTCACAGAAGTAATAGTAGAAAACTTCCCAGACAGAGGTGGAGAATTGGACATACACATAAGTGAGGCATACAGCACTCCAACTAGCCACAATAAAAAAAAAATATCTATACCTAGACATATAATAGTCAAGATCCCAGAAACCCAACAGAAGAACAAAATCCTACAGGCAGTTAGAGAAAAGAAATCACCTACAAAGGAAAGCCCATCAGAATCATGGTAGACTTCTCAACACCAACCCTCAAATTAAGGAGAGCCTGGAGTGAGGTATTTCAAGCCCTAAAAGAAAATAACTTCCAACCTAGACTGTTGTATCCTGCAAAATTATCTTTCAAAATCAATGAGGAAATTAGATACTTCTACGACAAAGAACACCTGAGAAATTTCACGAACACCAAACCAGCACTCCAAACAATTCTAAGCAATATCCTAGAAAAAGACAATGAAGGTCACAACTCCATGAGGCCCAATAGAGGGAAGCCACCAGGCAACGTAAGACACTAAAGGGAAAGGGAGAAAAAAAGAAAAGAGCCAACAACAGTAAAACATGACAAGGATGAGCCAATATCTATGAATTATAACTATCAATGTTAATGGCCTCAATTCACCAAT